>LBNR01000014.1:694307-886682 GCA_001262555.1 Fusarium nygamai | reverse complement strand
GCTACCTCGATACACACCTCATGTGCACTTGCTACTCAGTAATTTGCTACATGTCATACTTTGACCAAGAACCTGTCCTAAATTCTTATGAAACGAAGCTCACTATTTATCCATGGAAAGTAGAACAAAGCATCTCCGACCTGGCATGTAATCGCACTTATCAAAAGATCTTATTATTCTTTTTATTGTAACCGGATATCTATTGGAAAGTTGCACTCCACGAGTGCTTGCAATGTAGCAGCCACCCCACATCTTGTCAGGTCTCTACTCAGTCTTCCAGTAGGGGTTGTTGATGGCCTCGGTAATAATCTGCCTGAGTGGCTTCCAGTCTTCTTGACCAGCCCATTTCTTCAAGAGAGCAACAGACTCAGACTGATCTGTCGAGGGCTTGAGATAGAACGTCTCAGGATAGTCATCGATGAACTTCCTCTGCGGTCGAAGCTCCCGCAGAATGGGCAAGAAATCATTCCAGTGAGCTTTATGACCCCACGCCTGGAGACGCGCATCCTTGACTTCGGGATCAAGAATGGCAGCGACGTGGATGAGGGCAACGTCTTGGACGTCGACAAAGAATGCTTGGGGGTTGAATGTTAGTGTGTTACGAAGTAATCGGCTGGTGAATGGGACCTACCAGTTTGGAACGTGTCAATCATCTCCCTCTTCTCAGTGAAGAGAGAATAAATCCAGTTTGCGTATGAACTGGCGTGTCTCTCGTGGAGCGGTTCGCCCAAGATAGCTGAAGGACTGACGACATTGGTCACAAAGTGAGTCTTGTTCTCGTCGATGTATTTCCATAGCGCTTGTTCTGCAGCGACCTTGCTTGCAGCATAGACGAGCATTGCACGCGAGGGTTCGTAAGGCGGAGGAGCCCAGGCCTCTTTGACAGCAAACTCGTTCCATGAATTGCGGTCGACGACACCATCTTGGTCAGCTGTAGGGAAGACTGCAGCGACGATGGAGCTAGTGAAAACAAAGCGCGTGACCGAAGACTCTTTGGATGCGCTTTCAAGGACAGAGGTTACTCCCGCGACAGTCTGGGGAACAACATTGTTGGGGTTGGGATCAAAGTCAAGGACACTTGCGATGTGAGCAACAGCTGAGACACCTTTTACTGCCTCGTCAAAAGCTCCAGCGGCAGACAAGTCAGGGACAGTGACGAGCTCGTAGGAGCCACTGTCGGCATAAGACTTGAAGTGATCGTCAATGAGCCATTGGGCTTTGGCTTGATCACGAACTGTGCCTCGGACTTTGTAGCCGCGCTGGAGAAGCTGACGGGTAACGTGGCTGGCGACAAAGCCTGTGGCGCCGGTGACGAGGACCCATGATCCGGTGGGGATGGCTGTTGGAGGTGAAGACATTGTGATAGACTGCTGGTGCATTAAATATGAGAAGGTTATGTGAGACGTGAGTTTGGGATGGAATAGGTCAAGCAGCGGATAGATATACATATATAGCTTTCCAAGAGTCGAGGAGGGACCAAACATGTCGCCATATACCATAGTTCATCACTCGAGCTTACAAACCAACAGATGCTCATAATGAAGTAAATCATCTCACCGAAGCCAAAAGAACAGAAAGTATCTTGTGAGTGGCCTAAAGGGATATGTGTTGCGGTCATATTCTAATTTTCGGCACTCTCTACCTGAAAAGGAAGTCATAAGGCTTGGCAAAGTGGGCACTAACAACTATTACGAATCGCATAAAAAGACACATCTTGTAATTATGTGTATTCTAAACATAAGCTTACGCAAGGAATTGAATCATATGTTCTGGTGTGCCTCGCCAGCAGTGGCTGGAGTAAGCATACCCTTTGGTAACTGTAGCCCTGGACTCTGCCGCATCTCAAGGAATCTAAGATACATGCGCTTCAGCAGCCCTGTCCCTTCTAGACACTGCGAACCCCCCGCCGCTTCTATCATCGCAAACACACCCTGAATATGCTGCCTCGCAACATCTGCTTCTCCATAGCTAACCTACTCACATATCAGAGAAAACCTTATCACATAGCACAGAGCTTACCTCGTCTAAAGCCATAGCACAAGCTTTTGCAATAGTCACCGCACTAAGAGTCGGTGAGGCGCCACTAACGGCATGGCGTAATGCCTTGAGGCCGTTGTACTTGTACTGTAGTGCGGCCTGCATTAAACCGGAGTTGGGATTGTTGCTAAGGATGTGGCGGCATGCGCCGAGGAGGATGATGGAGCAGAGTAGATCACTGTCTGTTATGGCGAGACCGACCCAATCGCGCATTACATGCCCTAAATGGTCGTTCATCTGATCAAAAAGACGGCATGTCTTGACATTATATGGTACGACGACACGGATATCTTTAGACTATTGTTAGTGGAAGAGCATGAACAAAGGCATGAACATACAATGGTCGAGAAGAAAGTTTTCATAAGACAAGAGTTGCTTCGGAAGCGCGGCAAATGGATCACGGCTATACCCAAGAACCCTGTTCAATGAAGTACTCTCCGCATTTCTAGCCATGTCCTCCTGGTGTTTCTGCATTCGTAGTCTTCTCTCCTTGGCATGTCTCTGCCGAACTGCATGGGAGTGAGTTAAGCTCCGGACATGCTGGGGGATAGGCTCAGCCGGGTTAGAGACGGTGACAAATTGAAAGTCTCACGGCATTCTTGCTTCTTTGTAATGATCTTGTGATTAATGAGATGGAAAGCGTGAAGGTCGAACTGTCGGAGAGAATGAAGATTGACGGAGTTACTAAGCTGAGGTGAAATGCCAAGACTTACAACTTCTTGTTTGGGTTAGTGTGAGTTCTGGGAATCAGCGAGCTATTTTAGGCTAGCGGGGGCTGGGGGAGAAAAGAAACTTCAGGACTCTGACCCCAAGTGATAAAAATATTTAGGTAAATTTAGGTAAATTTAGTCTAAGCTCAGGGGATTATACCAAGATTATTTTGACACCCAGGGGGCGCATCTGAACGCACGCTCTTGGGATCATGAGGGGAATGGTCAGGTCAAGCTCTACCTAAAGGATGAGGATGTAATACCCATATCGCATAGGCCCTTGCTCATTCCGGAGCTTACGGAGTGTATCGGAGGACTCTGTTGGTAATTCTAAGTGACATTGCTCAACATTCACAGCGAGTATTATGAATCCTGTTCTGTGCCAACTATCCATTGTCTCTTGGAAATTACATAACTACATAAGTCTATGGGACAGATTATCTATATCGTACAGTATTTTACAGCAAGGCATTGCTAGCATTCTCATACACCGTAGCGAAACTCACGGAACTTCTTCTGGTAGTAATACGTCGCAAGTCCACCGACAGCACCAAGAAGAAGCGGCACAGGAGCTCGGCCACCAGTCTTGATGATTCTGGGCACAGCAGAGCCGGTAAGGAGGACACTGTTGGCGAGAGCAAGCTCAGATCCGTAGTCCTTGTTGTTCTTGAGGAGATAGCCTGTCTCTTGTGAGTCGGAAGATCAGGTGAGGGAGAGGAGTACGTACCAGCATAAGCGTATGAGACACCAAGACCGACGCCAGCGACGAGAGAAGGAGTTGAGCGAGTTCGGATGTAGCCAGCTGTACCGCCAGCGGCCACTGCAGACAAACGGTGGTCAATTGACTGGCAGATGGAAGTAAAAGATTGTGGGGAGACTTACGGAGACCGGCGAGAGTGAATGAAGGGTGCTCGGCCATTTTTGCGATGTCAATGGCGATCAATGATACACTGGAAACAAGCTTTTGGGTTGATGAGGCTTGTCGGCATCAGCGGCATTTGGTGGGCTGATCTTCGGAGCTGGCTGACAAATGCATCTGATAAGCTCGGCGAAATGTAGTTCCGGGGCTTATCGTGCGAACGCGGTCGCGTATCGATAACGTGATATCACAACATCATGGTTCTCTATGATGGGACTGGATGCATCTCGTCAATAATAATATCTTGGTGAGATACATCAGTTGCGATGCTCTCTCAAGGCATCTCGTACCCATTCCAAACCCGCGGCCAACCCTTCCCCGGCCAAGGCGCTCGTAGGCTGAAGGCGCTGCAGATTACGCGTTAGCATCAGCTTGAAAGTGTGATGTAAGGCGGGTACTGACGCATTTCGATGGTCTGTCGAGATATTGTTGTATATCGAGATATACAATCAATTCCGTGATGCTCATGGCTTTCTATCTCATGTCAGTTCCCGAGATGACATCTGTCAAGATGCTTCTCTCACCGGATCATCCTGCTTGTTAGCAAGCACCAAAAATGGCTGCTGCTCAAGCATATCCTCCTTCAACAACCCAACCAATTCCGTTTTCGCTTCCTGTAGTGCATCCCTGTCTGTGCTGTCGATGACAAATACGACGGCTTGTAGTCTGGACATGAAACTTCTCCAGCAAGGTCTCCAGTGCGGATTTCCCGCGTAGTCGAAGAGCTTGAATTGTTGGTTTCCCTGAAACACGGATGTGATCTCGACAGCTATTGATGTTAGTGTTGTGACTTCAATTGCCGACAGAAGGAGACTTCACTCTCCATGGATGGCATCACCGGATCTGAGTTTCCGCTCAGTTTATGCACGATGGTTGTTTTCCCTGCTGAGCGAAGACCAATCAAGCCAATCGTGATTGGCGGCGGAGCCCAGAGCTGAGAGATTGTAGCGCCCATGTCGAGTTCCTCCGCTGATAGAGAATTTTGAGCTTTTTACGGATTGAGTGTCATTTGTCGTGGGGGAGTGGTACGTTTTATGAATGCGTTGCGAGGATGAGCAGGCATCAGCGGGGATCAATAAGTAAGCGCTACTCTTGACAGCTCACCCACTTTGGCTGCTTGTGAGCTAGCCGGATCTTTTGCCGAAAAGCCCTTTCTCGTTGGGAACGATGGTGTCGAGCCAAGAACTAACCTGACCCTCATGCCTTTCGTCTTTGTTGGGGATCGCGATATTAAGGCCAGACTGTTCACATCATCCCCCAACTCCACGGGGGAAATGGCTCACCCTATCAACTTTGCGCTGTGAATTCTTTCGGAAATCATATCCAGAGAGAATTCATTGCAGGGCTGCCTTTCAGCACGACCGACAGTCGAAACGGCCTTTGAGATCCTGGCATCCCCTGGAAGTGCGCATGATCCCGACCAACGGGTTTCCTAAACAAAAAGATTAAAGCGGTTCGGAACAAAGCTGAAAGAGGAAGTTCTCCGCTAAAGGTTCCAGATCTTGTGGGGTTGCTTGTCGCGAGAAATCCTGTTCCTCGATTGAACGGGGATGAGGAATACGCAGGTCGAGATCCTCCACACGAAGCAAAGGCAAGATACGATACAGTCGCAACGAAGGCGAGAGGGGTAGCGAATGACTATTGATAACAAAACTACCCCTGCGTCTTTGTTTTCTTCTTATCCTTTAGATCGTGCGAGGTAGTTGTCGGTCACTGTTGATGCAAGAGGCTGACTGATATGGCTTCAACAGCCGTTGGACGTTATTGATGCAAAGCTAGCAGTGTCCGAGAGGGGGAGGCCTTCGTCAGTACTGTATTTTGATTACGCTGGAGCGATGATGATCACTTGACATACGCATTCAAGATCAATGGTTTGTTTAGAGAGCATTCCGAGGCACGGATGTGTCTTTCACCCGGCCAATCATAGGCTACATACAGCACTTAAAGGTTTACGGCTCTTACAGCTGGCAGTCAGTGGCCAGGAGCCCATGATTCATGGTGGCACCGAGAGAGCGGCGGGCGAAGATGCGCGATGTTTATTCTCTCCTTATCCGCCCAAGCTTCAAACCCCTCTTCTTCTCTGAACTTGGCTTCTTTCATTCTTCCTCTCTCATTTACCGACCTCCTGCGCAGAGGTTTTCCATCTCCACATAGCTCTCTTCTCCTTTCTAGCCATATCATTCATCACGAGGTTAGTCAAGCCCCCAAGCTTCCTCTCTTGCATCAGTACAACTCTAACCAACTCTTCAGATCCTTTCTGCCTGACCATCATGGCCAACGAACTGACGAGCGATGCGTTGGAGAAGGTCGCCGCCCAGTTTTCTGGACTCCTGGAATGGGTCAAAGGATCGCCAAACGAAACAGTCAACACCATCGTGAACGAACAAGAGCCCAAATCTTCGATGTACCCTGAGTTACACAGCCTCATCGCCGAGAACCTCGAACAAGACGGCCTCGAATATACATTTCGCCAGAACGACCAAACGGTTGGGATCAAGAGAGTCTATGACACCAAGGTCATCGGAGGGTTCACCTGCCGCAGACCCGGTTGCGGATTTCACCGCTGGTTCAGCAACAGCATTGCAATCAGAATTCGAGAGTACGAAGGAAATGAGTACAATGTCAAGGTTTACCAACAGCAATGCAGTAGATGCCTGCAACACACCCGCGCCAAGCTCAGCAAGTTAGCCTACGCAGACAGAGTGGCGTTCCACATCAAGAGGTGGAATGGCATTGATGCCAAGCCGCCCAACATCGAGGTTGAACCCCAGGTGAACCACAGAAAGGAGCTTTGTGAAGGATGCAAGACGGGACACTGTGGTGATAATCGAGATATGAAGAAGTAGGTGATGCCTGTCAAGAGTGAGAGCTTGAGGATGTGAGAGACATGGGGTCTGGACGGGGGGATCTATTGAAGACAAACTCTGACTGTAGCGGAGATGAAGTATGCCAATCTCATCTGATCGAGTTAACTGTCAAATAGTTCACCATAGTCAACGACGTTGCGTAAGGCGCGCTTTGAGTGTAGACCACGAATAATGAAGTAACTGTTTGCAACACTGAGAAATGTTCCGTTCAGATTGTAAGCGGGGATCCTTCATGGTTGACCGTTCACTTGACCTCACCAAGAAAGCCTTACTCCAAACAAGCGTAGAAAAGGCCACATCATTTCATCTCAGATTTTGCAGTCCATTCAACGTTTTCATAAACAAGTCCCCGCCAGTCTTTCCACCCGATGTGCCCAGTCCGTGACTCGACCCCGCAACCAACCCAGCAGTCCAGATCGCAAGTCAACAACAACACATGCTCTACTGCCAATAGAACCAGCAAAATAAAGACAGATCAATTCACAAAGAGTGCAAAAACACATACAACAGCGGGGATTCGCTGGTCGTCACCGACCCAACTACTAATCCGCCCCTTGCAGGCTTGACTATGGGAGAGCGGACGGGATCCCGTATTCTACTGCAGGTATGGTCGTATGTGACAGGATGCATTGCCGTTGGTACTCAAGAGCACGCTGAGATAATCCCCTGCAGCACCCCTTGGAGTCAAATAAATCTTCCACTTGCAGAGAACCATAGCAACATGATACAACTGCCCCCCATCTCCAGTATACCTGAAGTACTCAGTATCCTATCTCACCAGATGTCCTTTACAGACATGTCTTTGATCACCTCACCAACCGGCAGTGATATTCCCCGTAAACAATCTTGTGCAGACGATCCACATCCTGTGTCTTGACATCAGGGGTGCCATGCAGAGACAGTGCATCTCCTAGAACATCTGTTGCGGAGGCAACATTGGGGACATCAGAGCGGAGATTCACAACCTGGTTGTTTTGGCCTCGTGACTCTGGATCAGAGGTAACGGAACTGAACTTCCACTTCGCTGTACCTTCAAAGCCTCCATCCATCGGTACACCACAACGCTTCTTCTCTTGGCTGATGTTGAGGGGCTTTGGCATGAGGTCTGGCCCTGTATCCTTGGCCTTGTCTACTAGCTTGTCTTCTGGCTCTCTCGGTCGTATGATTGCATCCGGTAGATCAAACCTTGCCAGGTAGTACCTCAATATTATATATAGATAGGGCAATGGGCCGATTCAAGAATAAACATCAGCATTCCTGTAGATTACTCGATAGGGGTCTTCGTCATTCAAAAATGTTCAGATGCTGACTGTACGGTTTCGCGACAGCCTTCCATACTATGTAGATACTATAAGTCCTGTATTAATTCTCGTTATACTTCTGGCCGACCAAAACGGCTATTGCCTTGTTTGCGATCTCAACACATCGCAACTCATTCTTCACAGTGCTTGTACTGAGATTTCGCAAATCAAAGGATCTATACAGTGAACTAAGGCATACCAGCAGTCAGACCTTGTCTATGTAAAGCCAAGACTTCTTCGCCGCCTTCTTTTCTGCCTCCTTCTCCTTCTATGCACAAGCCGCACAATCACTCGCTATGATATCAAAAGAAGGATATCGCATAGGGCATTTCTGAGGATTGCCATTGCTCTGTCCACATTGTTCCACTTTCTGCTCGGTCCTTGGGGCACTGCAGCCACAGATATAGGTGAAGTCCTTTATCTTGCACATAGTCTTGGTTTGTTAGTAGTCGTTATTATTTAAATTGGATGCTCAATACTTGGTTGTTGCTGGGCCTCATGTGTGTTGACTTGCTGTCTTAGTTTAGGGAGCGGTATTTATACATCACGATTCGTTTCCCCTGCTAAATCACTGGTCAATTCATAGTTCTCGCAAATACTAAGTATTGTGTAACTGCTGACTTCATGGTTTTCGAATGATGACTTGTCATGGTTTCCAGCGACTTATGTACTGTTTCCCAGGGCATCAATCAGCATGACTTGAGCTCACATTCAAAGCAGTCTTACAATTTCCTGAATCACAGGATCGGTGGTATCCTTCTTCTGTCAATGACGTTTCTTTCTTCTTTTCTATTATAATTAAGAGCGAAATATACTTCACGGAGGATGATACCTGGTAAAGGAGATTTCAGGTCCATGTTTCAGTGATCAAGCTGACTCTCCAGAGTTCGTCACAGACACGTTGACTTATGGATTGGAAGGGACTTGCATTACAGGACTTGCATTACAGGCTATGATTCCTCATGCAACTCATGACTATGCTGCTAGGAATAGCAAGGCGTCTTTCACCTGGTCAACTCTGCCCCCTGACTTACGGTGCCTTTCTCTTCCTGTCCCTCACTTGCTGCTTATAGTCCCTGGTTCTAAGAGCGTTCGCATCGTAAGGCTTCCAATTTCGTTCTAGGCAGTAAAGGATAAAAGGAATTGCACTTTTAAATTAACCTCTATAACATATTAAAGTTAATTTATTTATTTATTTGTATTTATCAATTATAGCTGTTAAATAGCCTCTGCAATCCGATATCTTCCATATCTGCGAGGCTTTAAGGAAAGACAAGCTAGATCTACAGCACGGCTAAGGTTTCACTACAATGTGTAGGCATTGGTACCTCACTATGATACCTGCGATCATCCATCCGAGCTCTATGTGTTCAGTGCCGAGTCATTGCAAGGCGCACTGGAATCAACAGACACTGATCTCGTGGCCTTCTCCCCGATTTACTACAGTTAGCCTAGGCAGATTCCTAGAAAATGTCGCTTGTAGAGCAATTCTCCACCTCAACTATGAATGACTACTTCCAGCTCACGCAACTTGACGGGTTTTGTAATAAAAACATCGACACCACTTCTTGTTGCTTCCTCCCGCGTACTCTCAGACCCAAGTCCCGTAATAGCCAAGATCTTGGATGCAGCTATTCCGTTGTATCGCTCAAACGCTCGTATCTGACGCGTAGCTTCTAGACCGTCCATTACCGGCATCGATATATCCATGAGTACACACTTGAACTGCCCTGGCGTCTCTTTGTACGCATTCACTGCTTCTTGCCCATTTACTGCGGTGCGGTACGGCTTTTGGAGCTTCCTCATGAAATGAGTCAGCATCTTGAGGTTTATGGGGTTGTCTTCTACTAGGAGGAACTGTGGGGTCTGGAAGTAGTCTTGGGCTGGGACGAGGCCGCCCAGGGGACTCTCTATGGCGGGGGTCGGTGGTTGGCTGCATGATATCGTGTCTGAGGGCGTGGGCAGTGGTATTGTTCCTGCGCTGTGATGACTGTCTTCTGTCTCGGCCCAGAGGGTGACGACTCTGGAGACCGCTCTTTCTAGCTTGTGCGGAGTGAGGCTTACATCGAGTTAGTCAAATGGGGTATTGTATGAAGCGAGGTGACTCACGGTTGTGCAACGTAGTCACATAATCTCCTGTGTCCAGTTGATACGTGCGCTGACTCATACCTTTGAACGACAAGTGCATTGTTGCAAACCACCAGCACTGGTGCGTCGGGCCATGACCGCGCTAGCTCTGAAATATTGCTCGTCGAGCTGTCCTGAACGACAACGACATCTGGAGCTAGCCGCTCCACCTCTGAGAACGCGTCTGATACCATACCGAGACGCTCAAAGCACAGCTCTTTCAACAAGACTTGACAAGTCATAGTCTCACGCTGAAGAGCCTCGCCGTGACTTGGAGGCAAATCGGTTAGTCTGGCGCGTAGACCGTGGCATTTGCTTTGTGCATAGACCTTAATTTCAGGTCCTGAAGAGCTTGTGCCTTGCAGCATGGGTATCGACACTGTGACTTTGGTGCCAACGTCGACTTGGCTGCTGATGGATATTGTGCCGCCAAGTTGATACGTCATCCTCTGAACGAAACTGAGACCTAAACCGGTCCCAGTAGATAGTTGGTCCTCTTGGGAGAATGGCTTGAAGATATTATTGCGAAGAAAGTCCTCGCTGATTCCCCGACCCGTATCTTCAACCACCAGCTCAATCATGCGTTCTCCACATATTGCATCTTCTGGTTGAGATTGAGCCATCGTAATCTTGATGAAGCCTTGAGATGTGTACTTGAGTGAATTTCCAAAAAGGTTCATGATAATTCGGCGGATCGCACCGGCCCTCGTTTGGAAGCTCCAGGAGATCGTTGGATCGTAGAGTAAAAAGACGGACACGACACCATCTTGTGGTCGGTTCCTCTGATTGATGGCTTTTGCCTCTGCGGCTTCTATGGAGTCCATCCGTCGAATGGCGCTGACGTCGGCGCTCGTTCGGCTATTGGAAGGACTGAAGATATGATCGATCGATGCGTGCTGATAGCTGTGACCAGCATAAACACTCTCTACTACGTCTTCAGCGATCTGGTCAAGACGAACAGCTTTATTCATGATCTGCTCCCTATTCGAGGGCGCAGTGCTGATCGTGGAACCCTCCGAACGGCCGTCGGTTATCGTATCTGACCCCACCAACTGATTGACCTTTGTGAAATCCAGCAGATGCTCTGTCGTGTCAAGGAGGGTACGGCAGCATGTGCCGATCAAGTGAGCTATGTTCTGCTGCGCTGCACCTAAGCCAGAGTCGTTCAGCAGTTCAAGGCCAAGCGTAATTCCGTGAAGTGGAGAGCGTAGTTCGTGAGATATCGAGCCCAGAACGTCTGACTTGGCCTTGTCGGCTGCCAGGGTTTCTATTTGGAAGGCCTCAGATGCTGCCAGTATTCCGAGAGCCCTGAAGAAGGGCAGTTCGCTGTCTCTGTCGGATTCACGCCGTGATGCTTTTGACCACGCAAAGCCGCCGATGGAAACCAGGCCCTTCAGAGGGTCCCAGATAGGTATAAATGCTACATATCGGGCTCCGTTGAAAGCCCTTTGCAGTTCCCGTTGTTCGTAGCTATGTCGTTCGTTTGTCGAGAAGGTGCTCGGTGGTAACGGTTGTTCTTCTGATGCTGAGGCAAAGCGTTTCGTATCATGAGTGAGTGGCCCTTGTGTATCAAAGTCGAATATGCAGCCTTCAGGGTATTGCTGGAGCATGTGAGATAGAAATACTTGTGAAATGTTATTGGCGTCCTCTGTGTCGTTGGAGCCGAGGGTATTGGAGGATCCAAGCAATTGGCAAGAGGGTTGGAATTTGGCGGCAGTGGGGGTATCGTTGACACCCGCACTGCTGCAGACGCCCGGACTTAGGCAAGAGGTATCAAGGGAGAAGTCGTACTGAGCTTCTGATTCTGGCGAGTGGACTAAATGAAGGTCCAGAGAGTCTCCGCTGAAAAAGGCGCAGTTGTCTGCAGGGAGAGCTTCTTTGATAATGGTGGCGGCGATGAGGAATGGATTCGAAGATGTATGATCCTTGGGTTGGTATTTCGGGATGTCCACGGGAACCGACTGTGTAGCCGAGATATCTTCATTATCGTGTTGTGTTGCGGCTTCGCTTGCATGAAGTTCTGAGTCGACATGCGATTTCTGAACTGGTGAATTCAACCCCCTCTCAGTAAATCTCTGGAGTCCAAGGCTCATCGCTGTGCTGCGCTTTAACGAATGCTTTATCCGGTTTCCCTCGAGGTGATCCATGATTGTTTGCGACAATCCCCGCATGACATTTGAGTGTCTATCTTCCCAGTCACCGCCAGGCGTAGAGCTCATAACGCACAAGACACCGATGTTGATACCACGAGGAGACCGTATTGGCACAGAAGCGTAGAACCTGGCGAAGCTGCCTGGACGGCAATTGGGACTCGCTGCAAACCTTGCGTCAGCGGCCAGGTCTTGAACAACAATTACCGGCAGCTCTTGCGAGGAAGAAGCATCTAGGGCCTCCTCTGTAGCGCGTAAAGCGTAGTGACAGGCCCCATCGGCACGGGGAATGTAGGTCCCGCAGAGCAAGAGATCATCGTCGCCGTTGTGCAACGATGAGCTGTTCAGTAGCGACGTTGAGGGTGTTGCTTCGGCGACTATGTACTGCCTCACCTCGTCAAATAGAGATATAAATGAGCGCTCAGTGTTGGTCTGACACGTTGCTAACTGAGCGAGACTAGTGAGGACGGAATCCGGTGACTTTTCGGGCCCAGCAGCGCTGATCTGACTGAGGGGCCTACACGTTGCGCGCAGCAACTCATCGTATCTGTGGAACCCCAGTGAGTTAAGTAGCTCATTTCAGACGACAGCATATGAAAAACGTACCGTGAGGTTTCATTCTCACGCCTGTCCTCAGACATGGGCACATCCCTGGCACCCGACATATTCTGTCGCCAGACGATAGGCATCATCAAACTTGGGGCAAGGAAAGGGATACGGGAACCCAGGAAAATAGGATCAACGATAAAGACTGGCCTTCCCGCCTGTCAACGTTGGGCTCTGTTTCGCCACCGCGACGCGAAGCTAAGGGGGGCCCGACAAGAGATCATTGGCCACTGATAGAGATGCACCATACCAGAAAGGATAAACAGCGAGGTCTAGATCCCAAGGTCTTTGATGGTCTAGAACCTTGTGTCCCTCGGAGCTTCTGGGTGCTCCCGCCCGTTTCACCGATCATGCCCATGGCCAACCGATGGAAATGCCATCCGACGATCGTGGCAATCCTCCCTCAATATCGATTGACCTTACGAATGACATTCGCCACACGGGCCGGGTAATCACAAGCCCGTTTTTTTTTTTGTTTTTTTTTTAACCGCCGAGGCTCTTTTTTTCAGGTGGATAATTTGACTGTCCAAAAACAAACGCTGCACCGTAGACTGGAAATGTGACCTGTTCCGCACGCAGCGCTTCCTCCTTATTGCCCAAGGAAGAGAATCCTGTTTTTCCCCTCCCCGCTCTCAGGCTAAGACAAAGTAAGCCACGAAAAAAAATCCGTTTCGTCATTCTCAACTCATGAATTTGCAAGAGGGATATGGGGCCCCTGAAGTTCCGCCGGGGGCTTCGGGGCCTCTCCGCTTCCTACGCTTGTCTGGTTGGTTAGCGGGGACCACGCTCCGTAGGTCCCTGTCTAGTGTCTTTCACTGAGACCCTGAGATGCATGGACCCTCGGTCCCCTAAGTCCCCTAAACCCTTGAATATGTGGGGACGCTCTGCACTCCCTTTTACCTTTTGGTTGGTGCCTAAATTCGAGACGTGCAACGCAATCACTTCACAGGCACAGTACTTGGTGTTTTTATCATGATATATTAAATTGTGGCCTTTTGCTAACTCATGTTCGTAAAGAGACCAGGAGTTCCTTTTTCCTACCCTTTGCTTTTTGCTCCCTAGTGATATCATAAACAAACCCGCCCAAGCATTCAATCAATTAATCGTGTGCAGTCCCCGGGCGCTCATTATTAACCGGAGAACTTCTTCTGAGCGTTTGCGACAACTAGTCAGAGCTAAAGCAGTGTCTTGATGGAGCATCATGGTATTTCTGTTGTCGCTTCGCGTATATTAGACCGCAGAAATTGCACAGCGTTCTAGGTCCTGCTGGTCCCGTGCGCCATCGCGGTGTCTCTTCAGTCTGGCAGGATGTGCATGACTTGTTGTGGACAAGCTGAGAAGAATTCACCTCCCAGAGCCGCAGGTCCTGCCGTTGGTGGTGTTGGTGGTGTTGGTGGTGGTGCTTTGGCGGATGGCTTTGTCGTCTGGGCTTCTTATGCGAGACTCTCTGACTTTCTGACTTGTTCACAGCCTTGTCTGTGTGCAGCATGCTTTGCGATGATTCCTGGTCTCCATGTAGATAGCATGGCGCGTCGGTGTGGCATTTGGGGGACTCGGTCTCGTTCGTCAAGGCCGAGGCTATGGCTGATGTCTGGAATACAGTGACATTGCCGAGTGGATGGCCAACACATTTCGATGATTGGCTGTTGCACTGACATTGTAAGTATTGGTATATAGGTTTGGTGGATGCTCCTTACCTTTAAGCGTGAACGCTCATGTTTTGTTCTTGTTGCGGGAGAGTTAGATGAGGATTTGGTTCGTGTGCGGGATGCACGTCGCTGCTGACAACGAGGACGTGAACATCGAATAGTCGCATCTATTGGCTTACTCAATGGAAAGGGACACGGTATAGTCGTTGATGCGAGTGAGTGTTCCATTGTGTGAATTCTGTGGCGATCTTGATGAACAGCGAGAGATCTGGGAATCGAGTAGTGTTTATCTACCGGTAGTTTGACGGTTATCGAGGTATCGGCAGGGTCCAGTATCCATACCTCCACAAACCTAACTCGTCCTGTATGATGTCACCTCCGTGGGGACAGACAGACTGCGTGTGTGCCCCCTCGTCTCGGTGGAAACGGAGTACTTTCTCCGTACATGCGAATGTATCTGCTGGGTATTGCACTCCACGGTGGCTGGTTGCTTGCGAGGGAGTGATAGCGCACCACCGGCCTCTTTTGGCGCAATGGGTACACAGACAGACTTTAGCTTGAACCGACCGGCAGTCATTGGTAGGGTAGGTATCTAGGTATTTACATATGTAGGAGGGAAACAAAGCACCAGAAACGACTTAGTAGCCCGTCAGGGATTTCTGTTGTGAACAATACCGGGGAGTAGCTTGTGCTTGCTAGGGCGACTTTGTCTCTGGGTTCATGGCTATGCGTTTTAGTTTCAGGTGATAGGCTTTGTACGGTTCGATGATCCGTATGTAGGCAAAATACATGGAATAGAAAAATAATTGTTCACTGAGCAGAAATACGTAGTTGGGTTACTGGCTGAGTTGCGCCCGTGTCGGAGATGGGCGACGGATATTACAGGTCGAAGCCCCTGGCCTGGCCTGGCCTTGGTGGGACATGTTCGGCTTGGCGCCGTACTGCACCGGTACAGTAAGTCCTGGTGTCAATCTGAACAAGCCAATAGTGAGCTTTAGTGGGCTATTTATGTAATTTCTCCATTGCTGTTACATTAGACCAACAGGTTCTCAGGGTTCAAAAATCGCTAAGCTTTTCCGTCGATTGCGGGAATTAAGCGACAATCGTAGTGCGCACTCTAGCACGCACTACAGTACAAAGAACCAGAGGAATACAGGCATTTCTAAGGAGCACGGAGCAGTTAAAATCGGGCGTAATGAGTAGTCGAGCTGAAAAAGGTCCTGCATTGTAACAAGAGCTGACCATTGCTTAACACCGGTGCTGGAAAGCTTGAAAGTTGGCAGCTTTGCAGGAAACAAAACAAGCGTCTTACCCAAGACAGATCACAGATCACAGATGGATGTAATGCAGCGCTCATAATGATGTAGCCCCGGGTCAATCCAGTGATAGATCCCCACATACCCTGACTTTCCAACATCCAATGGCACATGTGACCCTGCCGATCCCTCAATCCGTCCATACCTAAGATCAAACTCAATTTTCCCATTTCCCTCCCCCCAATTCCTGACATATCCATCATACCATATGGCATTTTTCCAAATGACGATTTATCCTCCCCTCATTTAGGCGCGTCAAGTAGGCAGACATGCCAGGCCACCGACAGCAACGGCCTCGGCGCAACACCAACCTTTTGATCCACGACATATTCAGCGCTGAAGGAAACACAACCGTTCACTGGGGAGCAATTTGTAAGGAGAACAAAAAGCAAAAAGGAAGCATAGCACTGGCGCCCCGCAGCTGACACGTCCAGCTCAACCAGCTGATGTCGAATGGCCTGTGGAATGTCTTGTTTCTCGTGAGGCAAAGCGCCACTGTATAACAGAGCAAGATGTAAACGATCTTGTAGACTTTGGCAGCCTTGAATACACGAGAGACATTGAGGATCGGCTGGTCTGTCCGATATGTATCGGCGTTTTTGTAACTCCGGTCATCACACCCTGCGGACATCTATTTTGCCTGGAGTGCATACAAAGGCACCACAGGGCAAACCAGTGCTGTCCCCTCGATAGAAGGAGGATTCAGGCAAACAGAACACGGCTTGCCAGGAGCCTTATGGATGTGGTTGAAGGCTTGCATGTCCGGTGTCCAAACTCCATGGCTGGATGTACTCGTGAGATGAGGCGAGATCGCATAGTTGAGCATCTGTTAAACAGGTGTTGTCCGGCTAAGATATCGCAAACAAGTATATCACCAATGAATTCAGATGTTCCATAACATACTTTCTTAAGATCTAAAATATTAGCCACTAAATCTCGTAAAACTATAGTAATGCTCTTGTAAATATGACACAAGTAATACATTAATTCCTTCAATCACTGTCTTTCAGACTTGCTTCGATGCTGTCAAGGTACGGTAGTTGCATTGATTGTGTTGACTGTTCGGGTGACCGAAGCATCACTCACTGTGCTTAGCCCATCGAACCAACTCACGCTAGCCAATAACATTACACCAGGCCTCTGGCTTTCGTGTTTTGTAGTGAAGCTCTACTCATCTGACCCGCGGTCCTCGTGGGCTAGTTATGCTTGCCGACCGGCTGTCCTTCGTAAATGAGCTTTCACGTTTAATGCTTTATAGGTTATGCTAATTGCCAAAGATTTAGTTATATAGATCTTACAGACGTTGAGAGATGAACGTTTTTGTTAGACCTTGAGGCTCCTTGTTCTTTAAATGGACCTCTTTGTGGACGACTTCCGGCACTTGGCAAACTCTACTCCCTTACTTGCGGCGGTATGCTTTTCTGGTCGGGTCCTCAGTACTTTTCTCTATGTAAGTCTGCATATCGGCAATCCATACATTTATATCCCTGTAATTTATGCGTTGCCTTTCTGAGTTGAGGGCAAGTACCCAAGTCTGTGTCTTTTAGTCCGAGCTGATGAGTTACATACACACTTTCCTTCCTGCGGACACATAACATACAAATGATTATGTTTTATATCCTGCGGGTACGGTCTTCAAGCTCTTGCTGACTTCGTTAATGTTGCGCGTCTGCAATTATGGTGGGGGAAGATGTATCAAGGCTTTCATTGCAAGTTGGACCTAGCCGGTATTAGAATTTGCTACCACGTATGATAGGTCCATATCCCTTACCTCTTTAGCCATGTCATAGTCAAACATCCATTTATCAAAAGGCAGAGTGTTGAACGGCGCGTTGCCGTCGCCTCCACCCATAGGTAACGCTCTCTGCTCGTCCGTCAACTCGGACCCCGGGGGTTTGCCAGAGTTGTATAGCTTGTAATTCCACATCGAGCCATTCTGAAGCCTTGTTACCCTAGGAATGCGAATCTTCTCCCATGTCTCGATCGTTGTCGGCACGTCCCGGCTGCTCTCGGAGAACAGGATGGACAAGGCATCTATATCTTCCACTATAGAGCTGAATCCTTCTGCCAGGTTCGGAAGCATCGCGTGCGCAGAGTCTCCAAGAAGTACTAGCCTCTGCTTCGGGCTTGACCACGTATCCAAAGGTTCCAGCCTTGCTAGACGCCAACGCGAGCAGCTCTGCACCATGTTTGCCAAAGCAACGACCGTGGGATTGAACGACAAGAAACTCTTGACAACTTCACTGTCGTCAGTCGCGTCAAAGAGCTTTTTCTCGCTCGCTTCACTGTCTGCAGTACCGTGTTGAATCGAGAACATGATGTTGAAAAGGCCTCGGTGGTGATTGTACTTCCCAATAGCATAGCCACCGTGGCCAGCCCACATGATTCCGTTCTCAGACTCGGGCTGCTGACAGAGGGATTTGGTTTTGTCGTCATTGGCGAGCATCTCAGCAGGTATTTCAGTTGGGTAGTGCGTCGAAGGTGCCCGGATCACGGTGAGACGGGATGGGTCAACGTGAGAAAGAACCTGAGACCTCAGACGAGAGGATATCCCATCAGCTGCCAAGATCAAATCCGCCGTGACTCTGGTGCCATCCTTGCAAGTTGCATACGCGGCTTGATCATCTTCCTCGATAGCGACGATTTCTTTTCCAAAGTGCACCTTGGCTCCAGCCTTGCATGCCTCATTGTATAAAACGGTCTGCAACGCTTGGCGGTCAGTGGACCACTCTGGAAATTCGGAGTAAATCCTAGGATTGAGTGTATGCAACAGTTCATTCGTGCTACCATTCCGAGTCTCGTGCTCTTTGATCGGAGCAGTCACAGCTTCAAAGGCTTCGCGCATCTGCCATCGGTAGAAACATCCGACGCCATTTGATCTAACAAAAATGGCTCCACTGGCGGTGGACAGCGACTGTGATCTCTCGAAAAGGTCGACTTTATGGCCGTCGCGTGCCAATCGACATGCTGCTGTGAGACCTCCTAAGCCTCCACCTGCAATGACGATGCGTTGCTTCTTCATATCCAAGGATGCTATGGCCTGGCTTGAGCAGTGAAAGGTTCAATATGAATGTCTCCTTCTTTGACACGCAAGTCCTCTTATAACATGGCTTGGCTTGTTTAATGCTTGTGTGACGTCACATTAAATACTGCTCCATGATTACTGACTCAAGGTAATCTCACCTAAGATACAGGGGCGTGGCACAGTGATTGTAAGCAAAGATAAGCACTAGATGTAGTCAATCCGGAGGGTTGGAGGAAGATCATCCGAGATACCCGCGAGACAAGACGGAAGCACATAGAAAGGGATAACTCAGGTCGAAGTCGTTCCGATAGATAAAGAACAATTAAGGGTCATTCCATTGTTTATAGTCTAAGTAAATATATCAAGGAAATAAGTACAATTTTCCAGCATTCAAGGGCCCCAGGCGCTTATTCTTGGTATCTTGACAAAGCCCCTGAATTATATCAGCCATACTCCAATAAATGCCAATTCATCAATAATCCATTACATTCAACCTCCAACATTTATCATTACATCATTGTTCGTTCAGTCTCGTGTATGGGGGCCATCTTGAGCAAGTCACTCGATAAAGCCAATGATACAGAGGCTGATTTCAACGACCCTAAGTGTGGACATGAACGTTAGAAGAGGCAATTGTCAGATGATACGGATGTAACTTACGTCGACACACAGGCAAGTACCAGAGCGGCAAGGAACAGAGGCTCTGAAGATTCAGTATCGTCATCAAGAGCGCTGCCGCCAGGCCACCAATCTCGATACCATCCGAAGCAAGCAAGGCAAGCAATCGACCCAAGGGCAATGAAGCAATGTATGACGAGGCTGAAGGATGGGCGGATGGTTGGGAGAGTCTTGGTCACCGAGCAGCCGAGTTCTATCAATGACCAGCAGAGAGCCGAGATGAACTGATTGGTTAGCCGATAGCTTGATCAAGAGTCGTAGCAGACTTACTGCAGGACCTAGTATTCCAATAGCCTCAGCGTTCCTCGATGAAGGGATAGCTGAAACGACAATGCCCGAGATCGTAAGACAAAGCGTTAATGCTCGCAGAGCTAGACCGAGATTCCGGAATCTGGGTGGCTTCTGTGGCTGAGAAATAGCGGTTTTGAGATCGTCGTCCGAGTCCATGTTTATTAATAGGGCTGATAAGAGAAGTAACAAAGCATAGTTGACCTTTCAACAAGGCCATTCAAGGTAGCGACGCCATCACGCCTCTTTATGGGTTTCACAAAGGCAAAATAGGCTGACGTAGAATGCGTAAAAAGGTCATAAGACACGGGCGAAAAATTGCACCGCTGCTCCCGACGACTGATTTCCCAACATTTCCATATTAAAAATTTTACAATGACATGCCACTTTTTTTAGCCTCATGACGCAAGTGTCACTGACACGTGAAGACGGAGCGCAAGGCTGGCTAAAGCCCGTTGGGTTTTTTTATCTCTGGAGCCACGTGGGTATTCGCCGATAACGACAAATTAAGATCTACCTTGACCTTGACTTGTTTTATACAAGCTTTGAGGTATTTACTAACAGATGCTGATATGCAGGGACCCGCAAGTGTTAAATCGTCCATAGAGATAAACTCGGTTTTGATAGAGATGTCGGAATAGGGTTTAGCTTGCGAGACATGTCATGATCTGACTGGGTGTTGGGGAGCATGACTAAGGATAGCTTCATGGCCATCACATGCTTGAAATGACTGCCTATTACGCAATTTGGTTGAATTAAGCTTTGATAAGAGCAGGCACGGAGGCTCGGGAGAACTGCTACCGGAGTGCGAGGACACCGCGGGAAGGGGAGATCTGTCGGCGCCGCTGATGCGTGGTTGGCTCGTCGTTCCGCCGGAGCATTTTTTTGAAGCTGAGCCTGCCCAGCGGCAGATTAGGGCTAATTATAACTACCGGGTCTAACTCCCGTTTGCTTTTTAGCTGAGATGGGTGGATGCTTGGCCTACCAACAGAGCGAGAGCGTGGGCCCGCCTTACAGTTGTATTCTCCTACGTCTAAAGCTCGATGTTATCCAGTTTGTTGATTTTGGACTTTAAATCCAGTAATTAAAGAACAGTTGCTTTTCGACTAAGTTGTATTTGTAGGCTAAGCTCTCAGCCACAAGTCTCCTCCACTACAAATGACACATCTGGCTCACAAGTTTGCTCCTCGGCGGGAGCATCTGGCCTACGCGATGGTAGTTGGTGCAGTCGATATTACCTTCAAAGGCGTTCAATGCTAGAAATACTATCGACCCGGTCAAGGTCACAAATAGGCTATATTGTCTTACCGAGGAGGATACTTCTGTAGTCATTATTCATATCATCATTGAAGGTGTTACTAAGAAACTACATAATTACCCAAAATTTACATGTTTCTCCAATCCGACGGTGCTGGTGGATCAGGCGCCCTCGGCCTTCGGAGGTATGGCATCCGTGTCCGATCCCTAACAGGTTCTTCTTCTGACTCTAGTTCATCTTCGAAATCAACAATTGGGTCACGACCCGGTGTCACTTTATGCTGATCACCTGGCACAATCCTTCTACCTACTCCCCGGAGATCACTTCTTTGGCCAACGGATGGTTGACTCCATCCTCTGCTTCGCGACCCATTGCTCCTATTTGGACCTTGAGGTCTTCCCTGCATCGATCCATGAATAGAAACTCGGGGATCTCCATACCCCTCAATATACTCTTCTGGAATTTCTTCTTCCTCTGGTATACAGGCAGGCTGCTGTCGAAGTCGGGCTTCGTTTGATGCTTGTATATCTTGCCGCTGATTTCCTATGGGCTGAGTGTACTCATTACGCCGTGACGGCGGTCGGCTCAAAGTTGGTGAAGTTGGTTCCAGCATAGATGGATCCCAGACAGGAGATGCTTGGTATCTTGGAACATGATAGCCTTGTCTGTTGTTGTAAGTCCCTAGCGGTTGTTGCGGAAGAGGTGAAATCCTCATTTCGAGATGATCAATTATGTGATTAAGCCTCGATTCAAGGCTTTGCAAATTGCGCTGACGCATCAGCACTGATTCTCTATGATCCATTTCAATTCTATTGTGATGAGAATCGGGGAAGCTTCTTGATGTTCCTGCGTATGAGTCTTGGTATTCCTGATTCCGTCGATCCTCGAGGAGACGATGGATAAAGCCCTTGAGCTCACAGATCTTTTGTCTCTCAGACACCACCGATGTGGTATCGTCGAGTAAGAACTGACTTGTGGGCAATAAGTTTCGGTGTCCACGGTATTCTTGCCTTCCTGGGTCGGATCGGATTTCCGCATTTTCTTTAACTTCTTGCTGAATCTTTCTTAGCATCTCCATGATTTCAGCGTTAGTAACTTTATCCTCAGGTAATGCCTTTTCTTTCCTTCTCAGCATCTCCATGATTTCAGCGTTGGTAACGGTATCCTCCGGTAATGTCCTTTCTTTCCTTCTTAGCATCTCCATGATTTCAGCGTTAGTAACGTTATCCTCAGGCAAAGCCTTCGGCGTTGGTGATCTCTTCTTACGCGGCTTCTTCTCTACCTCATCTCTATACACATTTTCCGTTACGAGCTCTGGCTGGACGTTTGGGATTTGAGGTTCTCTTGGTCTAACTGGAGTTCTTAGGGGATCTTGTGCTGGGTATTCTGGAGGCGGTGGGATATCCTGGCCGTAATCGTAGTCATCGAAACCATAACCCGATTCGGGATATCCTCTGAAAGAATGGCCGTAGGGGGATCTGCCAGATGGCTGCGCGAAAGGATTTCTGGTTCGAGGAACAGAGAGATAGCCACCTTGTCTTGGATATGTATACCAGCCAGGATGTTCTGGGGGTGCTTGTGAGGCGGGTGATGGGAGATATTGCATAGGAGGGTTTGAATGTGCTTGATAAGAGGGAGAGTGGCTGGGATCGTAGTTATTGCTGTAAGGCACAGTAGCGTTGCGAGCTTGCCTTATATATGAATCGTCGAGGAATTGAGAAGCGGACTCGCTTGTATGTTGTCGATAGTGTTCGGGGAGCTTATGCCTAAGCTTAGAATTGCGCTGGGGAGACTTGTTCTGCTTCGATTGTTCATCACTCGCAGAATCACTCCAATTCTCATCTTGGTCCTGTGGAGGGCCTAACGGACGATGCTGATTGTCTGAGTCATATATAGATGGCCGCGCTATTGACGCCATATTGAATGAGCTTCACCTTGTGGGTATAAAAGAGTAGGAAGGAAGATATAACGGATCCGTGAGTGCAATTGGGAAACTTAGTTAATTGAAGAGCCGCAAGTCATCTTGGCCTTATTAGTCGGCAATTGATCAAGCTGATTCCGATGAGGCTCTGCTCAAGCTGCCTCTTTCTTACCAGTTCGCAAAAGACTGACGTGGCCCCAAAAAACGCCTTACCGTTTTGTTACATTTGGGCTTTTCAAGTCGGTTCAGCTAAGAATGCAGCATTCTGGTTGCTCAAAGCCTTGTAACTTTGCAGACTTACAGTGTGAGGTGGTGTAGTCTTCAACAACCTCATTGGCGGCTTTCGGCGGCTTATTGGCTTCATGGTTGCAACTGAAATGCAAAGGTGTCCATGGCCAACACCGAGCCTGATTTCGTGAGGGATTAATAAATCTGTGTCATCTCTATCGCCAATTGATAATTTCCAATGCTCTAATCTTAAGATTGAAGGTTATCTATCGAATTCTCAGATTCGAACAAAATGAGAAGGGTAATCATGCGACTTGGTGCAAGATTTTGTGATACTGGTGTACGCCAGAATACCCTCGTGGCGGGCATCAGGATGGTGCTACCTGCCAAGAGTTCAGAGTGGGATGATTGCTGACCACCATATATGCATGACGTGTACACCGGTCATTGCACCGCCTGAAAGACGCATGTGCATGAATTACATTGCAGCCAAGCTCACAATATAATATTAGGACAATTGGTATGCAAACACAAGAGGGGCTGTATTCATCAGTCCCTGCTGAATCTTATAGCTTCTGGCCAGAATAAGACCATTGCTCCTTCTTACCTTTTCAACAATTCTACATTTTGATACTACCTATACAATGGATCCTCTTAGTATTATCGCGGGAATCATCGCTATCGTTGACTCCATTTTGTCAACTTACAGTGCTATCCGTGAAATCAAAGGATTGCCTAAGGCTTTTGAAGAGGTTGAGCGAAATCTTCCCCTTGTCAAGGAGACACTCCAAATCGCGGAACAGCAACTCCACGACAACTCTCCAAGCGATGCTGAAAAGTGCGCGATTGAGCCAATCATCATGGCCTGTGAGAGCAAGCTCAAAGAGCTCAACAAAATCTTGACCAAGATTCAGAAGCAAAAAAAAGAAGGCAATGGCGAGACCAAAGACTGGTCATCACTGGCAAAGTTGTATCAGAAAGTGGTTGTTCCGATGGGCAAAGCCCATAGGGTTGAGTCATTGATGGGCGCTATGATTGGCAGCCTGAAGGCTCTTGCGATCCATCAGATGTTCAAGGCAGCAACTCAGCCGCAGGTTGGCAAACTTGAGGAGGCTATTAAAAAGCTTTCACAAGTTGAACCCTCTATCCCAGACTCTGATTTTGAACCAGGTCGGAGCACTGTCAACCAGACAAACAACGATCGTTCAAATGGGTTCCTTTGCACTGAGGGCACTATGCACAACGTTGTGGGGGGCAACGTTTGGAAGGCAGACAAAAATATGAATTTCGGTATGGACATGTCAAAAATATTTAGCCAGCAGTAGGGCGCTGATGTTGCCACAGCATATCACATCCATCAATCTACTACTAGCTGTTAGTTACTTCAATATTCCTGCAGCTACCGTGTTCTAATTTCATTTCAAAGCCAGTGATACATGTCCCACCATTTCACAATGGCTCGAGTCGATAACTACTCCCCTTCATTTCGAAGAGAAGCTACATGAGCTGTTGAGGATTGCCCAAAGGTCCCCAGGGTCAGGCAACTGGTTTCTGAAGTTGCCTGCACTCTCTGATTGGATAGATGGAGATTTGCAGAAGCTATTGGCTCATGGACACGGTAAGTGGTGCTTCGAGGTCGAAATGGCTTATGTGTTGCTCACAAGGTACAGCCGGCGCAGGCAAGTCAGTCCTTGCGTATGTATAACAATACATTGTGCGTAGGAAAGATTCGGAGTTAACAGTCAATAACAGCTCCATTGTCATCCATCATCTTCAGAATCTTCATAATCGGCTCTATGGCGACCACAATGTGGCCTGTCTTTACGTCTACTTTGATTATAAGAAGCAAAAGGCACAAACATTGATAAACATACTATCGAGTCTCCTCGTACAGCTTTTGCGCTGTTCACGCAAAGTGTCACATGAGGTCCAATGTAAATTCGATGAATGGAGGCAAAAGAAACCTTTTCTAGGAGACGGCGAGTATGTTGATATGATCACTTCTCAGGCTACGGAATTCCGACGCATTTACATCGTAGTTGATGCACTTGACCAATGTTGCAGCGACACGAGTACCAACACCCTCAGTGAGTTTCTCGACATCTGTTGCAAGCTGCCACGCACATTTCACAGTCTTTTTACCACAAGGACAGATCTACATTCTCAGTTTCTTCGACCGGACTACGAACTCGAGATAACAGCACACCCGGACGACATATCGGCGTACCTCGACAACTTCATTGACAGCCGCCAGGTGATGAGATCCATTGTTAATGAGGGCCATTTTCGCAACCCCTCATTCCACGAACACCTTCTCAACAGCATTATTAGTAGATCAGATGGGCTGTGAGTTTCCTAGTTCATGAGACGCTATCCATACTGACATGTCAGATTCCTCCTCGCTCATCTTCATCTAGCAAATCTGGCATCTACACACACACTCGAGGAGTTTGAGTATACTTTGGACAACCTTTCGGGCGATTTAACTCAAGTATACAAAGCAGCATTAGAACGAATCGCAATACAGGAGGACAAACAACGTAAAACAGCCATTATGTTGCTCTCGTGGATCACTTTTGCAAAACGGCCACTGACAATAGCGGAGGCGACACAAGCACTGTACATCCAGAATGCTTCGCGAGAGCTTAATATGTCGGGATATGTTAGACCCAAGGTCACATTGAATTCCGAGGCGGAATGGACTCTGACATCAGTCTGTGCAGGTATGGTCGTTGGAGTCGTTGAGAAGAAGACAACTTTCCTCCATTTCGCGCATAGGACGGCAAGAAAGTTTCTGAAGAAGCACTTGCTGGTTGAATGTCGAGATGCCTATTCGGTCATGACCGAAGTATGTCTGCGCTGTCTGATCGACACACCCGTCAAACCACCAAAAGAAAAGACAACAGCCCAGAATACCTCGGAGCATTTCACCAAGAATTATCCATTTTTCCATTATGCCGCGAATAACTGGGGCTTGCATATGACGGATAAGGTGAAGGGCCCCGTTTACCAGCTTGCATGGAAATTTCTCTCCGAGCATGAGAATAAGGAAAAGTTAGATCGTGCAGTATCGGTCATGGAGGATACCAACATCTCGCAGGAAGAACAGTTTACAGGGCTACACATTGCGGCATACTTTGGGTTGACTAGTTTGGTCCAGAAAACCGTAGGTCTTCAAAAACCCCTCGATATCAATTCTCGCACGAAGCGGAACGAAACCCCTTTGCATTGGGCCGTTTCTCGTGGCCATCGTGAGTTTTCCGAGCTTCTGATATCGCAACAAGCGGACCTCAAGGTACAAAATGATGATAAAATGACACCGTTGCATATCGCAATCGACAAAGATGATCCCGACATGATATATCTGCTTCTCTCAGACGGCTGCGCCGAACTTGAACTGGCAGACATCAAAGGATATACGCCCCTTATTGCAGCAGTCAAAAAAGGAAACGCTAAATTAGTACAAAAGCTTTTGCGTTTGGGCGCCAAAACTGAGTCTGAAGACGGTGATGGCTGGACTGCAATGCGCTGGGCAGCACAATTGGGTTATAAAATGATCATTGAAACCCTGGTCCGCTACAAGGCATCAGTGTCGTCTCCGACGAAAGATGGTTGGACATTACTCCGGTGGGCGGCTTCCGAAGGACGTTCCGACATCATTACTCTTTTAAAAGGGATGGACATAAACCTGGACGAACCTGATAAAGATGGGAAAACCGCTCTGCAGTGGGCCGTCCGATATCAATGCTCCATGGCGACATGGGTTCTGCTTCAAGCAAAGGTCAATGTTAACAAGCGAGACAACACTGGTATGACGGCTATACACGTCGCAGCAGAAACATTTCACCGGTCGGTCAAAGGCAACGATGTTCTATGGCTCTTATTAGCCAATGGTGCAAAGGTCAATACTCAGACAAAGACATTCGGTCAGACGCCACTCCACATAGCGGCGTCAGAAGGGAGTGAGTCCGCAATATGGCTACTTCTCAGCAAAGGAGCAGATACCACAAAACTAGATGTCAACCGTCGTACTGCACTACATTGCGCTGTAGCCGGAGACCATATCCAAGCAGCACGGCTTTTGCTCTGGAAATCAGCCGATCTCATCAACGCGGCAGACCACGAGAAGCGCACTGTGCTTCACTATGCAGCTTCTCAAGGAAACGCAGCCCTTGTTGAAATGCTTATCAATTGGGATGCCGATATCAATGCTCGTGACCGCAGTGGACAGACGGCACTGCACATTGCCGTGCTACAGTCGCATGATGATATTGCTGTTTTCTTGATCAGAAAAGATGCGGATTTGGAAATAACCTGCAAAGTAAATCGAAAGAGGGTGAGCTTGGATGATTTGGTGCTTTCTATGAACAATACGGCCCTCATGGGTGCGATTGATGAGGTCAGACAGAGTCGATCCTCATACCAAGCGTAGAGAAATTGTCCCCTAGCCGCGCATTGATTGGTTCTGGGTTTCATGCCAGAAGCATGATCGCCCTTTGGCAAGTTCGATCAATTGAATTATTTGAGCGACCATATTCTTACACCTAATGATTTAGAGTCCATTTTGTTAAAACAGCTTTGTGTAGCAGTCTGGTCAAGCACGTGATACTGTTGCCTGATTCGCGTCTTACATCTCCAAACTAGCGCGAAACAATATCCTCCATCATACTATCAATCTCATGCATAAAGATCACCATGACTCGCCTCAAAAATATCCCGAATGAGATCCTCAGGCTTATCTTCACCCATCTCTCTGACATCAACCACTCCAGCATCTTCAACGTCACTCTCGTCAACAAGCACTTCAATCAGCTCGCCAGTCCTCTCCGCGTCCGTCACTGGAGTGATGAGGGATACTACGGCTACTACGACTACCTCGAGTACTACGACGGCGATTCGCTATGCCCACCAATCTCAAGACTAGCGCTCGAGCTCTTGCGCCATCCTGAATACCGTCTACAAGTCAGAACTCTATCGTTTTCATTTTCATACTTTCAAAGAAGTGGTGACCGCGATGCGGCTCGGATTCCCATGAAGCCTGAAAATCTCCAGATGCTCACTTGGGCAGCTGAAGAAGCGGTCCCGACACTCGCCGAGTCAACATATATATGTGCCCGTATTCTTGAAGGCAAGGACGACGCCATCACTATCCTCGTCCTGGCATGGGCGACGAACTTGAGATGCCTCAGTATGACCATTCCTTCCTTTGATCCGACACCAGGATATGATGAGGGTCCTCTGGTTCTGCACTTTGCAAAACAACTGGCTCTTCGCTTTGACAGCGAAGACGTCAAACCAAGTGCGCCGCTACCACTGGCCAAGCTTCGAGAACTCGAGTTTCGAAACGGGTATATCGACACTATTCTTGGGCTCAAGTTCCTGACACCGTTTCTCTATCTCCCCAATCTGAAGAACCTCAAAACTTACAGAGTTGGTGATCAAGAGTACAACGATCTTGAGGACGGCGTTCAGAACTATATCGAAGACAAATATTGCATGCCGTTTCCGAAGGGTAGCTCGTCTATTGAGTCTGTCACTATGAGAGAAACTAACTTAACGAGCGAGGGACTCGCAGATCTTCTTGGATCTTGTACCAGCTTGAGGTATTTCTACCTTCACTTCTCATGGGATCTGGAGGACAATAAACGGAACTGGACCATACTAGCTAGGAGCCTGGTCAATCATGCAGCATCTCTGGAGGAGTTGCATCTGTGTCTTGATAACTGTGAAGTTGAGTGGGTGGGAGATACTGTTGACGACGGAACAGGCGATTCTAAGACTATCGATTTCAAGGATTGCTACCCCCAACTCACTAGACTCAGAGTTCTCAGGGTTCCCATGCCTCATCTATATGGTCACTATCTAGAGCCATGTTTAGAACCTCTAGAGGCAAGTCCTATGGGGTTGCCGGAATCTATCCAGCGGCTCAGGCTCTCGGACCCGAAGTTGAGCTGTGATTCCCTATACCTTCCCGAGCATGAAATCTCACCCTTCTTGAACTTTGTCTTTAATCTCATCGGGGAGGCGGGACCACAAGGGAGATTGAGAAATCTTCATACACTGGATTGTATCAAAGCACTTTGTGACAACCTGAAGAGTGAAAGGATGCAAGAAATCAAGGACCTGGCAGAAGAGCGCGGGGTCAACATTCTCCTTTGCTGACGAAAGACAGATAGAAATGGACGGAATATTGATGCATAAGTGCGAATAAATTACAGTTTATAATCTCAATGTCTACAGATCTTACAAGCTGAGAACCAAGTCCTTCAACTTCTGGAAGTTGGGAGTTCCGTATCCAGTGGTGGGATCCCATCCAGCTGTGGCGTTCCATCGAGCACCAGGAACAAGGCCAGATCCAGCAGGCTCGGGCTTTCCAGACTGGGTGTTGTTGCCATCGCATCCAATAGCATAACCACCAGTGATATCAGTCAAAACCTTGGGTCCATGCTTGTAGATAAGAGGGTTCAACCAGCCCAAGCTCTTCTTACCAGCCTTGAAGCGAGCATCATTCAACAGACCAACGATAGCAGCCCAAACAGGAGCAGCAGCGCTGGTACCTCCACTTCCAGCCTGCTTACCATTGTAGATAACCTTGTAGTTAGGGGCAACACTGTGTCCAGCAACATCAGGGAAACCTCGGCCCTCCCAGTTGGTGTAAGGACCGTAGTACTTCTTAGTCTCCTTGGAGACAGTCTTCATGTACTTCTTGATGGCCTTGTCCTGGTAGCTGGGTCGGGGGAAGTACTTGCTGAAACCACCAGAGGATCCCTCCCAGGCGATCTCGGGGGTAACGTCGACGGTACCACCGACGGAGGTGAGGTAGGGGCATGTGGCGGGGAAGATGGCGTTGAACTCGACGGTCTTGTAGTCGGGAGCAAGGCAGCCAGAACCGACCCCAATGTCACCGGAGGAGAAGATGACGCTGATACCTCGGAGACCGAGAAGACCGATCATGTTGCAGGTGAGCTCAGCATACTCACGAGGGACGCTCTGTTCAGAGTTAGATGGCACTTATATCAGGAACGAGGTGATGGAACTTACGTCTTCTTCATCACCGTAGGAAGTGGAGATGACAGCAGGAAGATGCTTCTGGCCCAAGAGGTAACGGAAGAAAGGCACGTAAGGCTCGTTCTGGTTATCCTTCTCGGTAGGCTGATCGATGTTGGGAACGAAAGGCCTGCGCACGTTAGAAACTCTTCACCTGACACAAGATCAATGAAACTCACGGTGAACCTCCAGTAATGTACTGCTTGAAAGGAAGAGGGTGAGCAATTCCAACAATGTTCTCAGCATCAAGGTTAGCCTCTCCATAGTTTCCATGCGCAGTGTTCTGATCATCAGTGCCGTTGTTGATCAGAATAGTGGTGTAGTTCTGCTTAGGGATGCCAAACAGCTCCTCAAACTTGAATACGTCAGAGTAGATAGCAGCCTGGCCGAGAAAGCTGCTGAAACCAATCTCACTTCCAGACTTGGCATCGGGAGTGTAGTCGCCAATGTTGTATATCTGCTTGAGGCAAGAGGGAGTAATGCTTGTTTGGCAAGAAGCATCAACGGTGCTCTTGGAGGGAGAGACCTTGCGCTCTTTGAGAGTGCGCGATGGATGAGGCACGGGGTTGAACGCAACGGTGCCACCAAAGTTTGTGCTAGGATCAACGAATTGAACGTGACCAGCGACATCATCAGGAATAGAGTAAGACAGCGTTCTCAGCTTCGTCTGACCATCCTTGGTGTAGTACTGATAATCACCTCCAAGAAGCGTATTGACCTTCTCAACATCAGCAGCAAAGTCGATGAAAGCACCGTTGACCTTGTAGTGCTTGATGCCCTTTGACTTGAGCCACTTGGTCACACTAGCCACAGCCTCCTTGGAGGGAGAGAAAGTGTCCGTGAGCTCATCGTGGGACAGCCAGTTGCCGTAGTTGGCGCTGTCGGGGCTGGAGACGTCAAGAAGCTTTGATTCGAGCTGGTCGACGTTTTGCAGGGTTAGTGCAAGACTGAAGACATGCTGCGTGTTGGAAGCGACTTTGGCGGTCTTCTGGACTTGCCAGCCTTGAGGAGCTTCGGCATGGTGAGAGAAGGATTTGCCAAAAGCTGAGGGCAGCGCCGATAAGGCGAGGACCAGGTTTTGGGAGGAGATATACATGGTGACGTAGAGCACCTAGCAGAACAAAAGAACGACTTGACAAGACCAGAGACTGGATGACAGACAAAACTTGTGATGTCTGTGAATTTGGTTTATTTATCTACATATTTTGTTCTTATCACTTATCAAGTTCACGCGCCTCTGGATAACACGGCAAAGAAATGGAGATGTCGATTCACAAAAGGACTCGGTGTTGGACAAAAGGCCTCCGGGGTTCTTGGCGCCGAGCTTCTCGATTGGGGGCATTTTCCGTATCCCGTATGCAGATCATGATGCGATTAGTCCGATATGGGAAGTTACTCAGGGGCACGCTGTGGGGTCACGCACGGATAACGGCATTCACTATCTTATCTATGAGGGGATGTTTGTCGGTGTTGATGGACTTTTTGTTGGAGGGATCACGCGATCTGGAGGACAAAAGTGCGTTGTGGAATGGGGACGGGGATGGAAGGTTACATGTAAATACGGAAATGGTGAGATTGAGTTCGAGGTTATTAGGCATTGAGTTTGCGGAATTAGTCATGCAGACGGTTATTCCGTAGGGGACATATGCCAAGCGTGTCGGCGGGAAGGATTGCTTCTGGAATAATGCCGTTGATAGGTTTACTGGGAATAATCGGGTTTTAGGCGATGTCAAAAGGTTCAACGCATCAATCCGTAGGTCTTTTCACATGTATCGCGATCGAGATTGGCGTCTGAATAATGATGAGAATTCAGGCATTGATACTTATATCTTTTTATAGTTACCATGGATCTATAAAAATAAATTCCATCAGTCATTACCTCAGATTGACATGTCAAGTCATATGCCGCCGAGATAAAGACATCAATTCATTGACAACTCATCTGCTCTAGGGTATCCAATTTCAAATCAAGCATCGTATCCCAGGTACCATACGCGCTAACCCTTCACGGTAAGTCACATCCAATCTCCCACTCCACCAATCACATCACTCGTTTTCGATAGCGGTCAAAATGCATCAACAAATGTCAGCATCCAGTCTCAACCACTCAACGCCTCTCGCCGTTACACAATGAACGTCACGGAGACTGCCGCAGCCAATCCAGGCTCAGCGACAGAGACAACAACCTACTTCAAACTTCTCAGCCTCGCCATCCTCCCCTTCATCGTGACATACGTCTTCACCTCCTTCGGCAACAAGGGCTATCAGCATGGCCAAAGCGCACGAGAGCCCCCGAGGGTTCCGTACTGGATTCCCTACGTAGGAAACACAATTGGCTTCGCTTTTTACACTGAACGCTTTTTATCGTCTATTCTGTGAGTTCTCCCCGGGCCGATAAGTCTTGTTCCTCCACTGATCTCCGCCCAGATCCAAATTCGGCAAAGTCCCGCTTCGTATCTTTGTCGGCGCTGAGGATATGTACTTTATTCCTCATGGCCAGCCTATCATTGAGCTGTTCAAGGCGTCGAGGCATTTGACTACAAAGTCTCTTGGTGTCATGACGGTTCGAGATGCGTTTGGCTTGCCAGAGTGTGATATGCCGATCTATGTTGATGAGGACTCTGAGTTTGGACATGTTGATCCGTTGAAGAGATTTGACTTTGTTCAGCATCGTGATTTGCATGCTCTCTTGACAGGAGGGCCACTGAATTCGATGACTGCAAAGTTTGTCGAGGTGTATTCTGATATTATTGAGAAAGACACCAGGTTGAATGAGGACGAGTGGACCAAGGTCGATGATCTGTACGAGTGGCTCAAAAACAATCTCCTCCGGGCTGCAATAACTGCTTTGTGCGGCGACAAGTTTCTCGATATATCACCGACCTTCCTTGAAGACTTCTGGTTGTTTGACTATCATCTGCCCAGCCTATTCAAGCGCATGCCTAGGTGGCTTGTTCCGAGAAGTTATGCAGCCAGAGACAAGTGCGTCGAGAGCGTGCTACGGTACCATGAACATGGGAACAAACTATTTGACTTTACTGATGAAAATGGTGTCATCAAGAAGGATTGGACGCCAGAGTTTGGCACGAAGTTAATGAGTGCTAGACAGAAGATGTTCCAAAGCGTTGGGATGACCCCGCGAGGTGGTGCTGCTCTTGACCTGGGGCTCATGTGGGCGTAAGTCAAGTACTAACAACTTATGGACTTGGCTAATGATTCACAGGGTAAATGCTAATGCCATTCCCGCGGGCATGTGGATCCTCCTAGATATTCTACTCGATAATGATCTGAAGGACAGAGTAATGGCCGAAATGCAACCTTCATTTATCGACAAGTCTCTATCTTTCGATATCGAAAAGCTTTGCTCCGGTCCCCTGATCAATTCCATCTACCTCGAGACGTTACGTCTTCGCGTTGCTTCACCCGTTGGACGAACATCAATTATTCCCAATCTCAAATTCGGAAAGTGGCAGCTCAAGCAGGGCGTCGGCATGCTATCCTCATCATGGGTTGGCGGCCACGATCCTGACTTTTGGAACACTGGACATGTACAGCCTGGCGGAATCGAAGAGCACCCTGTTGAGTCGTTCTGGGCAGAGCGGTTCCTGGTCTACAAGGATGATCCAACCAGCGGTCCAGTTCGACCAACCGCTGCTGCCGAAAAGCCTATAAAGCGTACCTCAGCGGAGGATCGCGAAGCACGGCCTACTATTGATGGAACGCTTGGATATTGGTATCCTTACGGTGGCGGGACAAAAATGTGTCCTGGTCGATTCTTCGCCAAACAGGAACTCATGGCTGCTGTAGCAGTTGCTCTACGTGCATTTGACATTGAACTTGTTGACCCCCAAGCGGCGAGTAAGGTCAGGCCGAACATGGATTACTTTCCATTTGGAACTATTCCGCCCAAGGGCAAGGTCGCAGCTCGGATTAGGAGGCGAAAGCTCTGATATGGCTGAGCTCGGTTTCCGATGTAACATTTCTCGGATATTAGTTATAGAATTGAGATGTAGTAATCAACGTATGAAAATTATTTGTAATCCAAGTTATGATCTCTCATGATTCAATGATGACAGGATCGTGCAAGTATACCCGCATTATGATGTGTTCAACTCCACTGTAACTTATGTCATGACGGTTATGGATACAAATATATCTCACTACTCTAGCTTTCACCCTCTGAATGTACCGGAATTGCAGCCAATTCATTTGAAGTCGCGAACTCTCAATTTCCGACCATTCTTGTCTATTTGAACTGCACCATGGCTACTATGAAAGCTATCGGAGTCTCGAAGTACGGCCTGGTCGATAACCTCGAATCGCGAGACGTCCCAAAGCCTTCGGATCCTACTGGCCGGCAGGTCGTGGTCAAGTTTGTTCCATAGTTACACTTCCACTTAGATTCAGAGGCACTTACGCTGTTCAGGGTCAAAGCCTGTTCTGTCAACCCAATTGATCACAAAGTTCGATCAGGAACCTACGACGATGCGCCTGGTAATTCCACCAGCTCCCACCATCAGAGTAAGACTGACGAATTGATAGACTACTATGACCACGTTCCAAAAGAATTTCACATCATCGGCTTCGACGGCGCCGGAGTAATTGAGAAGACCGGGCCTGACTGCCAACTCTTCAAAGTCGGCGATGAAGTCTCCTGGGTAGGCCCATCGACTGAACAGGGAAGCTATGCAGAGTATCAGCTCGTCAGCGAACTGGCCTGTGCCAAAAAGCCAAAGAATCTCGATTTTGTCGATACTGCTAGCTACGGTTTGACTTTCATGACAGCATATCAGTCGCTGTATCGAAGGATGGAGGTCAAGTCTGAAGAGCAGACGGGTATCTTGATCGTGAGTTCGGGGCAGCTTTCGACATGACGATGTTGGACTAACATTATTGCTTGAGATAAATGGAGGAGGTGGTGTTGGGAGTGCGGCTATTCAGCTTGCGAGGAGAGTTCTCAAGCTTCCGGTCGTTGTGGCTACGGCATCGCGACCTGAGACGATCGACTCCTGCAAGCGAATGGGCGCTACGCATGTTATAAACCATCGAGAGGACCTCACCAAACAGATTGACAATTTGAAGCTCAACGTCCCCATCAAGTAAGTACCCACCGTCCGCTCAAGCATATCAATCCCTGACAGGCACAGATATGTCTACATCGTCGCGCGAACCGAGCAATACACCCACTCCGTCGCCAAAATCTGCGCCCCATTCGGAAAAGTCTGCACCGTCGTCCAAGCAGACGTGAGCCTCTACGGAACAGATTTCATGTCCAAGTCGCTGACATTCTCATGGGATTGGGTGGGGTCTGCTGCTTATCATGACACAGGCGTTGAAGAATATCATGAGATGCTAGGAACGATCTCACGTTTAATGGAGGATGGGACATTGTTCTCTACAGCTGGGACGCGGCTTAGGTTGACGCTTGAGGGGTTGAAGGAAGCGCATAGGAGGGTGGAGAGTAGTACTACTGTCGGCAAGATTGCGCTTGGTGTTGATGAGCCTGGGGAGGGTGAGCCGTTTGCTTAGGTGGCATGTCTCTGATGACCTGGTCGTTAGGGAGTGATCATGCTGGAACACGAGTGAAGTATTAAAAAAGCAAGAGGTATATGTCTATAAAGTCTTTCGCTGCAGTGGTATCCGCGATAATGAACACAGCCCTCACCCAACAAAATCTTGGCCAACTCCTTCATCTAGCTCGCCACCCCAACTGCTCCAAAGTTGATGCTCCCATTATTCCCCAACTCATTCAGCCAACCCTCCACATCAGAGCTCACACCAACAGCAAACTCCTCCTCAACAACCCCAACCTGCCACGTATTCGTCATGACCAAATCCCCGCCCATAGCAGAAATGACACTGAATGTCAACGCCGATCCAAACGTCGGTGCAGTCTGCGTGAATGTCGCACTCTCAATTGCCCACTTATCACCCTCCGCTTTTCCATGTATAACGCCAAGATTGCTTATTTCCCATGAATACGATCGCGTTTTGCCATGGTCCTTGACGAAAGATTGCCAGTCCTTCACAAACTTGGCCAGTCCGATATGATCGTTCTTCGTACCCAAGTCCAGCTTGGCTGATAGACCATCCCGTATTGCCTTCGCGCATGACCAGACCGTCGCTTCTAGATTTGCGCTCATATTTGGTTTGGTTTGGGCCTCGTTGATTTGTTCTCGAACCTTAGCAACGAGTTCTTCATCGAATGTAAATGGCCAGTATGCGACGCTGTTGATCGCTGTCTTGTTCATATCGATGCTCGGATGGCCTGGCTTCTGAAACTGTCTTAGACAAACAGGCGTACCGCATAAGAACGCAGAAGCCTTGATCTCAGCAAGTCTCGTCGCCATTGAAACTGCAATGAGCGCGTGCATAAGCCCCGTCAAGGTCGTGCCGTGCTGACGACACGCATCGAGGACAGGCTTTAGCGCCTTTTTCGCAACTTTCGTGGCCACCATGCTCGTCGTCGACGGTTCTGTCGGTATTGGCGCCCATGTCGCCATGTGAGGTAGTTCTTTGGCCTTTATCGAAGCGATAATATCCCGCCCGAACTCACCGACGATGAAATGCAGGGAGACGGGTAGCTTGATCAAGTGATGCAATGGAGGCGTGAGTTCGGTGTTCGGCACCTCGAAGACGCGGTTTTTAAGAATCACGGTGTCGTCGGATGTGTTGAGACAATTGAAAAGACTGTCTTGGAAGACTTTTCCGCTTTTCCCATCAGCCGCGGTATGTTCCCAAGCAAAGACGATATCGATAAAGTTGGACTCGACTGGTCTGAGTATCGTCACTCTCCAACCAGGTTGGGTCTCAAGATTCGTATAGGGCTCATTGACTTGCCATTCCAAGGTAGCATGGAGAATCGACTCGTACGTTTCTTGATCAGAGACTGTCCGCCATTCTATGTGATTATTTAAGTCAATCTGATCAAGCCGTACCCAATATTGCTTCTTGGAATCCGCATTGATTCGCCCAACCGTGAACAGCGGATGCTGGAGAATAGCGCGGGCGAAGGCATTCTCAACCATAACTTGGAATATTGCATCATCCGAGGTGAGGAGTGCTTCGGGAATACGATAACGACATGATATCGCACAGCCAATGATTGCTCCTAACGAATAATGGGCTGCTTGAAGATGTTCACTGCAATGCATTAGCTTGACTCGAGAGACTGCGGAACGGGGTAGTACTTACACAGGGCTGAGCTTCCTCAAGACCTTGTCCTTGTCGTTCAGACTCCTGGCGCTCTTCTTGCTACGAAGGCGGTCGATCATGTTTGACGACATGGTGCAGATGTAGCACTCGGAAGATGAGTGAAGGTTAAAGTCTTTACGATTCAGCGAATTAAGCTCTTTAACTATAAAGCTCCAGAAGCATGGACATAACTAATTTATACACAGTTTATTAAAATAGAATAGTCTCCCACTGTCAGATGGTGACACGCTCGGTTGGCATCATGGTGAAGTGACAGGGTTGTTTAGCCAATCAGCTAGTCCTGTTCCGTTGGTCGTCGCGGCCCTTGTTCGTGACGGTGACGCTAGCGCGGTCGTGATTGGGCTGATTCATCCCGTCGGGCGTCCGCGGGCACAAAATCCAGTCGCGTTTCGGCATAAGCTGGCGCCTTGGATTGAGGCTGACGGTGTCGCTTTACCCTACGAGGCTACGCATCGTTCGCACTCGGATAAAGTTGCCTAGAGTGTTTCAGGGGTTTGTTCGATCAGTTCATCCCAACATCTCGTGTTGCGAGAGCTGATTGGTGGACTCTGGCTTCGTCATCTTCCTTGCTGGTGATATCTGCAATTGACAGTCTGGTCAGATCATGCATGATAAAGCTCAAGCACGAACATCCACACGCGTCAGATTACAAGTCATATTCTTCTTATCCGTGAAAGTAAGCAGGAGTCATGTTGAGGTTGACGGTGACTTTCCTAGGGGTAGGGTTGTAACTTGACATTCCGGGCGGCCGCGCAGACCCGCGGGGCCGGCTCCGATCACTAGCGTCACCGGTATAAGGTTCAAATACATACGAATGATAAACTGACAAGTAGCCGCACATGGGAACAAGCCTTGTTCACTCAAGATCAAAGATTGATGTTCGACGTTTCATTGCCCAGTCGGAGCCTTTCCCGTGACAGCAGTGATCATGTCCAAGTACACAGTCACTTGTTCCTGTCGGACCCACTGGCGTTCCAGCGTCTGCTTACCTTACCTATGAAAGTGATATCAGAACTTTGAGGAGCTTGAACATCCTACCCTCATTTGCAGCCCGGTGCCGTGTACAATGATAAATATTGCGATTTGTGATCAGCTGATCGAGAAAAGAAACCCTCAGCTTCACTTCAGGCTCCTTGTCAGCTATATCATACTGCTGGTTCATAATGGAAGCTTCTGGATCATCGCTTTATGGTCTGAAATAAGAAGAACTCTATCATGATCTATAATTCTATGATCTTAGCTATCAAAGTTGCGGTATGGGCATTGAACCGATTCATTCTTGTCCTGCAGGCACAGCTGGCGGGCCTCACTAGTCCCAACTGCACCGTAAGCGGTCAAATCCGGGCTGACGCCTATGGTATCATACTTCTGCAGCAAGTTCCGAACTTTACCTTGCGCAGCCTTTCGCTTCTCAGGAGTTCCGAGCAGATTATCCAAGACCCATTTCGGCTGCAGCGCAATCACCGGCACGCTCATATGTCGGCTCCATCGCTTCTGATGCGCCGGCGTTAACATGACAGGGAAGACAGGCTGTCCATCGAAGCAGAAAGTCCACTTCGCATCCTCTGTGTCTTGCGGGATGCCCTCTGGCCAAGGTCTTGGATCGCAGATACGAAGGCCTCGAAGCATGTCCCAGAAGGTACGGTTATGCTCTTCGACGGTCCGCTGCTTCTCGGAGGGGGCGCCGATGATGACGAGGGACGTATTGGGACCCAGAGAGGTTGACATGCGAAGATACTCAGTTAGAGCTAGAGCTACCTTGCGTACATTACGGGGCTCCGATGGGTTGTCCGACTCGAGGAACACATAGCGATGATCATCTGATCGATAGCCCATTGTTGCGTATACGCAAGGAAATGTCTTCATGCCATTCCCTTTTGCCAATATTGTGCCTTTGAAATCTTGGTATGCAAGGCCTTGCCAAGTATCCTTGTCGAACCGAGTCTCAACTTCATTTCTGATGGCATGTCAGTCTTGCAGGTATAACTGATTGTAAGTCGCGAACCTCGTCAGCAGTTCCGCTGGTGAAGATGGCCTGGTTCCATTAACATAATCGGTTCGTGGGGCGGCCTCTTCCTCTTTCGACGCAGATGTCCCGAGTTTGGAGCCATTGGTGAGAAATCTCAATTTCTTTATGAACCGATTGATGGGGGCTATTCGAAACTGTATTAGGCGGGTCACCACCGTAACGGCAATGAATAAGATGATGGCAAAGATCGCAAGTTGCATGATGAGGATAGACTAAGAATATGTGGAAATAGCACGTCATAGATGTATCTCAGGACAACGCACACAAACTAGTTCAGCATCAATTTTAAGTGGAAATAGGCTGAACTTATATGTAAAGACATAGTGGCAATGTGAAAGCGTGTAGAGTACCAACAACGACAGGGTACATGCCAAATGTCATTGACGTGAATTGACTGGAACGCTAGGATCAGCAGCTAGTCCTCGATCGAGCTGTCAGCTTCAGGGAAATATCCGTGACACAAAACCCCTGATATCGTCATGGTTATTGCTGGCATTGTGTAGTTACGGGTAGGACTAATGAAATCAACATGATGTATGCGCCAAGCGATGATGCACACATATCCCGACCGGAACATTTCCTCCGATGGGTACACAGGCTGTAGACCACTTGGAGGTAAAGTGTGCGATGCAAACATCAGCCGTCAGATGCTTCAACCCAAAGTTTTTCTGAGATAAGCTTTCAGCTTGTCATAGGTCAGGTTATAGACCATTTTACTGTAGCCATTCTTGCGTCTGCTATCGGCTTCCCCAGATTGCTCAGCGCTCGATGCTAGTGCTACCGGGGGGGAATAAGAGATCGATCTGGGGAAAAGTGGATCCTTCCGGATGCGAAAGCATGAGCCGCTGAGGTCATGGCCCTTGATGGTCGCATCATCGACAACGGAATGCTGCTGTCACCATCTGATCACCATTACCGTAGGGTCTCGTAATATTCGTCACAGCTAGTATGCAAATCAACTGCTATGGGTTAGGGGACTCAGTTGATTGATCAGGTAGATGAAAGGAAAGCCGCCAAGCCTGTTTATGCTTCTGTACAGATCAAGTCTTAATTAGGCATAGTTTTTATATCTAATGATGTGAGGCTTGCAGTAGAGTAAAACTATCCATGGTGAATATTACGAGATGTTACGGGAATCTACCGACTGTTGAGGATGCTCAACACTACAAAGTCATGGAATGTCTCGTGCTACAATAACCGTTCTGTGTTTAGAACGTCTTCAATATTTACCACTTCATTAACGCTCATACACCTTAGAGGCTCAATCCACCATACTCAACGGATCACAGCCCCTGCCGAACTCCCGGAATGGAGGATAATAGACAATTACCAGATGGCATCATCGAACTTGCGCCGCGAACAGGAACTTCTTTCTTCGTCAACAAAGGCCAACGCCTAACAGTAATCGATCCAAAAGGCGGTCAAGTCTCTGACCTCGTGGCATTCAACCGACACGACGCAGACGAAGTCATATCCAACGGACGCACATTTGACTACGCAGACACCATATACCTAACAACCAACCACCCACTGTACTCAAACCGCAGCAACATCATGCTCAAAATCGTCGACGACACTTGCGGACGTCACGACTTTCTGCTTACGCCGTGTTCCAAAGATACCTTCCGCATCATATACGGCGACAAGGAGCCGCACCACGGCTGTTTCGGCAACCTCTCCCTTGCGCTAAGCAAATACGACATCGCGCCAGATCGCATTCCTTGCGCGTTCAACTGCTTCATGAATGTGCCTGTGGACGGGAAGACGGGCAAGTTCACGGTGGAGCCGCCTATCAGTAAGGCTGGTGATCATATCGACTTTGTCGCGGAGATGGACCTTATTGTTGCGATCACTGCTTGTTCAGCTGGCAAGTCTAATGGCGGTAGCTTTAAGCCTATTCAATACAAGATAGTTTAAAGAAGAATGAGAGAAATGCTAGGTATGCACCCTGTCACAAGGTTTCTGTGGTTTCACAAAGGGTCTCGGAAGGGATAAGTGGTGATGCTGATATTTGACGGCGTCATTGATCTTCTCAATGTTTAGCTCCAGCTTACACGCGCAATAGTCAGTCTGCAAATGGCCCCGGCTGAGATCTACCCGTCTTAAAAATAGATCATACTAAGCTATCGGGATATTTTCAAACGATCAAAAGTCTTCAACGTCATCCATGGTTTATGATTGGATGTAAGCGTTGAGGGACGGGTAGGCAGAGATGATGGCTACACAACCGATCGATCACTAATCCAGCTACGACCCGCCAGATCGATCGTCTGGGGACCCGATGCAAGGGTTCTGAAGTGCCCCCTATCTAGGCTGTCCCTTTGGTCTTCTTGCCTGCGACCTTTCTCTAGATACATGCTTAGGTCTTTGGGAGTACAGAGGTTATTGACAACAACTCTTTTGCCGCAGACACCGTGCCAGACTAGTCAATTTATGATCAGTTCTCAGTCATCTACGCAGACAGCTCTAGAAAGTACAATGACAAACAAGGGCTCGCTTCAAGATGCTGTGCAAGGCAAGGGAGTCCATGTCGACAGCGACAATCGTATCTCCTGGGAAGAAGATGCTGACCAACACCCTCGGAATTGGAACTTCGGAACTAAGACATACACGGCTGCTTTGATATGCTGGCTGGAGATGTATATGACGGCCATCAGCTCCTCTGGGGTCAGTTTGGACTACTCCCACGGATGTATCTATGCTAACAATGTTCCAGACGGCTACTGCAGATGCAGCGCGAGAGGAGTATGGTGTCAGCAGAACGATGGCCTATTTTGTCTTCGTCACCATGTGAGCTTTGAAGCTTGTCAGGGCGTCAATCATGTTGCTGATTTTGGAACCAGATACTTGCTCGGTCAAACCATAGGTAGCATCTTCTGCTCACCCATCTCAGAGGTATTCGGACGACGAACCATATATATCCTTGCAGCAACCTTATTCTGCGTATCCTCAGTGATAGTGGCCGCGGTGCCGTCAATAATCGGCGTATATTTCGGCCGTTTCTTCCAAGGCGTGGCTGCCGCAATCCCCGCAACCGTCGCCTTTGGCAACTTCGATGACATGTACAATGCTGAGCATAGGATCTGGGTCGGCTACGTGTATACCGTCCTTGGTATGCTAGGGCTGGTACTGGGCCCTATTTACTCGACATACATCACTTCAAGCATAGGCTGGTAAGTTTACAGAGTAATCGAGATGCTTTCTGGGCTGACATTGAACTAGGCGCTGGGTGTACTGCATCTCTACAATCGTCATGGGTGCTACGGCTGTTGCATGCATTTTCACGAGGGAGTCAAATGCAAACCAGTTACTCGACAAGATTGTCAAAGAAATAAGGGAAGAAATTGGCATCGAAGATGTCAAGTCTAGCAACGATGAGGGAGAAAAGTTCACAGTGGGCAAGTTTGCGCAGAACGCTCTCTTCCGACCCTTGCAGTTCCTCGTCACGGATCCCCTGGTCTTCTTCTGCGCTGTCCTATGCGCCATCGCATTCGGTCTCATCTACGGCTTGACAGAATCATTAACCATCGTCTACACCGCGCCGCCCTTTAACTTTTCGCAGAACAGCTCCAGTCTCGCATTCCTCGCCATTGCGATCGGCGAGGTGCTCAATATCCTACCCCGGATCTACGACGCCCACATATACAAGAAATATCGCAGAACTCACCGACGCATCCTCCCTGAGAGCAAGATCGTGTCGTTTGCAATTGCCGCACCATCTCTTGCTATCGGCCTGTGGCTCTTCGCCTGGACCATTCCACCGCGAGTAACGAATGTTCCTTGGCCTGTCAGCATGATTGGTCTGGTGATGATCGGATTCAGTTCCAATGATTTTAGTTATGTGTTGTTCGGATATGCTACTGATAGTTATGGTGAATATGCTGCTAGCGCTGTCAGTGCTATTAGCTTGACGCGTACGCTGACTGCTGCGGTGTTTCCTCTCTTCACCCATCAGATGTATACGGGCTTGGGAAGCAATGTTGCGACGAGCATCCTGGCGGCGGTGGCGAGTTTGTTTGCGTTCACGCCGTTCTTATTCTTGGGGTATGGATCAAGATTGAGGCATAGAAGCAAGTTTGCAGCGGATGATGAGCAGGCTCTGGAGCAGGAGAATCTCCATATGAAGGATAAGGAGTAGATGTTGCCTTTTACACAGATCTATCTAAGTCCAAGGCCTTCCGACTGCGTCTCTTATGAGCTGTCTAAGAAATAGAACAAGTAGGCTCGATGGAAGCCCAGCTGTTACACAGATCAAATACAATGAGGGATGTTGACAGCCTGGTGATTGCCATGTAGCGTCACTAGTCAGGTTGGAAAATGCCCACAACCCGTTATGCTTTACTGAAACATGAATCCTAAGGTAGAAATGTCTTGTAAATCTGCAAATGCTAGAGATTAGGTGCGTGATGAAAGTTCAGTTGCAGGGTTTCAGCCGAGGCAACTGCACTCGGGCAAGTGTCTTTTATCATGCTTGTGATGAATGTTCATAAACATACTCATGTATATAGTTCTCTGAATCCAAACTTTCGTCAATAAAACTTTGTCAGCACCATCATGCCCACTAAGGCCCTGTTGGAGGGTCGACAATAGGAGGATAAGGCTTAGGCATCATACCCATTCTCTCCCACGCACTACCCCCTTCATGAGGTCCGTGAGCAAATGTGAATTTAATGCCTTTATCCCGCGCTAGCTCGTTGACTGGTTCATATACATCGTCGTCTATGCCACCGAACACAAACAACCATATCTCCAGAGTTTTCAGCGCACAAAGGCGGTTACCAGGGCCACAAGCCTTCAGCAATGTACATAGTGTTTCGACATACTGCAGAACCTGCGGCTTATAATTCGCGAGGTTGCATTCGAGACAAAGATGCTCAAGTGATCTAGGTAGAAAATCCAGCATTTTCTCGTTTCGTAAAATATCACGATAGTAGAGAACATGAATATCCATGGTGAGGCGCTTGAGCTGGTTCATCTCTTTAAAGCACTCTTTGAAGCATTCCATACGCATCTCAGACGCGTTTTCTAAAGTCGTGTCATGCCTGAAGCGGTGCGTCGCAAGATCAAACGCGAGCTCCTCCAAAGATGCTGCATGGAGGAGCAACGCTTGCCGAGTGAGAGCGAGGCTGATATGTCCATCATTGTTCATTCTGACGGGGTTTCTCCAAGTGAAGACGAGCTTTTTTAGTCGTTTGCAGGCACCGACAACAGTGAGCAGTCCATGGCTGGTGAGGCAAGCGGCCTCTAAGAACAACTCCTCAACAGGCGAAGTCCCAGCAGGAAACCGTGTCTCGTAGATATCAGGATCCAAGCCCAGCCTAGTATATTCATTCCTGTCATTCTCATCCGAGATGTTTTTGATCGGTATCTCGTCAGATAACGCTGAGAGAGCAAGAGTTTTGATATTCGGAAGATAGAAAAAGGGAGCCGCACATTGAATGTTTCCGGGGTCATCTTCGTCATACCATCTGACCACAGCGAGTTTAAGGTTCTCCAATGGCCGTTGGGGGCCATTATGCTGAAGAGCCAAAGACACAAGGTTTAACACCAGCAGTCCTGACTCTTGATAGTACGGAATCGTAACGTCAAGGCTCTCGATTCTGGTACATAGAACTAAGAGAAGTGCTGCTACCGGGTCTATCTTTGCACCGACTAGTCCTTCGCACCAGCCAGGGTCCTTGGCAAGCTCTGGAAACCGTTGACGAGCTGCTACGGCAAGTTCATCAAGCCCGTCAGCACCAACCGATGGGTCATCTTCTTCGATACGAATCAGTTCGTCGAAGACTATCGATTTGACATTGCTTTGGAGGTGGGGGTTTCGAACAAGATGCAGCGCAAAGTGAGCAGGTGCTTGTTTGTGTACGATCTCGGGATAAAACGGCCAATGGCGGACGAGAAGTGGTGAGGCGATTCTATAAAGTCTCTTATTGGCATATACGACTTGGAAAAGAGCTAGGCGATCTGAATCGCATATCAGCGTAAAGATATCAGCGAGTATCTCATCCGGGAGGCCCTGCAGTTGCCCCATTCTGCATGTCGTATTGTTGAGAGTGAAATCAACAGATTATCCAGTGTTGCGGGGTTGCTGATGAGATTGGGATGAGATGACATTGTCACGTGCCAGTAAGCATTTGTACAGAATCAAGGTCGCATCAGGAAATAAGGAGTTCTGGTGTTCACAATGTTACACGTTAGAGCAGTTTGAACATTTCAATGAATATACTATATAAAGAAATATGTAAATCGAGAAAAAGTGTCAAAGGTGACTGAGAAAACACTACTTCTCAGCCTTGACATCAAAGCGGTCCAGGTTCATGACCTTGGTCCACGCAGAAATGAAATCCTTCACAAACTTCTCCTTCGCATCAGCGCTACCGTAGACCTCAGAGATAGCACGCAACTCAGCGTGAGATCCGAAAACCAGATCAGCGCGGGTAGCAGTCCACTTGACGGACTTGGTGGAGCGGTCAGTGCCGGTCCAGAGCTCACCACGGTCGTCCTTCTTGGCCCATGAGTAAGCGGGAGAGAGAAGATTGACGAAGAAGTCGTTGGTCAGCTGGCCCTTCTTCTCGGTGAGAATACCATTGGAGGAACCGTCGTAGTTGGCGTTCAAGGCACGGAGACCACCGACGAGGACAGTCATCTCGGGAGGAGTGAGAGTAAGAAGAGCAGCGCGGTCAACGAGGATCTCTTCAGTGCGGGCACGGGCAGTGCCATGTCCGTAGTTGCGGAAACCATCGGCAAGAGGCTCAAGGTAACCGAACTGAACGAGATCAGTCTGGTTCTGCGTAGCGTCAACACGGCCAGGAGTGAAAGGAACCTCGACGTCCTTGAAGCCAGCAGCCTGAGCAGCCTTTTCAATAGCAGCAACACCACCGAGGACAATTAGATCAGCGAGGGAGACCTTCTTGGAGCCGGACTTGGCGTTGAAGTCCTTCTGGACCTTCTTCAGGGCAGAGAGAACCTGCTTGAGCTGCTTGGGGTTGTTGCTGGCCCAGCTGACCTGAGGCTCGAGAGCAATACGAGCACCGTTGGCACCGCCACGCTTGTCAGTTCCACGGAAAGTAGAAGCAGAGTTCCAAGCAGTAGAAACAAGCTTAGAAACATCAAGACCATCAGTAGAAAGGATAGTAGACTTGAGGCTGGAGATCTCAGCTTCGCCAATGATATCGCCCTTTCGCTCAGGGAGAGGATCCTGCCAGATGAACTTCTCCTTAGCGACCTCGGGGCCAAGGTAGCGGGAAACAGGGCCGAGATCACGGTGGAGGAGCTTGTACCAGGCACGAGCGAACGCAGCGTTCATCTCCTTGGGGTTGTCGTGCCAGCGCTTGCAGATCTTGAGGTACGAGGGGTCGTTGATGAGGGCGAGATCGCTGGTGAGCATGGTGGGGCGGCGGAACTTGCCCTTGACGAAGGGGTCGGGGTACTCGAGCTTGCCGTTGAGAGCCTCCCATTGCTTGTGGCCCGCGGGGCTCTCGACGAGGGTCCAGTTGTTGCCGAGAAGAGACTTGAGGAAGTGGTTGCTCCACCTAGAATTCGTTAGTAAGAGTGAGATTGAGATGCAGAGGAGAAACGTACTTGGTGGGAGTGGTGGACCAGATAACCTCGAGACCGCTGGTCATCTGGTCAGGACCGTTACCCTCGTTGACGCTGTTGTGCCAGCCGAGACCCATCTCTCCAAGGTCAGCAGCCATGGGCTCAGGGCCAATGTTCTTAGCAGGGACAGCACCATGAGTCTTGCCCAGGGTGTGACCACCAATGATGAGAGCAGCAGTCTCCTCATCGTCCATACCCATACGGCCAAAAGCAGTACGGATATCAAGAGCAGAAGCCTTGGGGTCAGAGCTTCCATCAGGACCCTCGGGGTTAACGTAGATGAGACCAAAGTGCGTAGCACCAAGGGGCTTCTCGAGCTTGTCGGCACGCTCGTAAATGTCTGTGCTACCGTTGTAGCGAACGTCGTTACCCTTGGGGACAAAGGTGGACTCGGCACCCCAGTAGATGGACTCATCGGCCTCCCAGGTGTCAGCGCGACCACCGGCGAAACCGAGGGTCTCGAAGCCGCTGTGCTCGAGGGCGACGTTGCCGGCGAGGACAATCAGGTCAGCCCATGAGATCTTGCTGCCGTACTTTTGCTTGATGGGCCCTGTGATTTGTTAGTTTTGGAGGTTTGTGTGACGGCTGTGCAACGTACAGAGTAGACGACGGGCCTTATCCAGGTTCTGGTTGTCGGGCCAGCTGTCGAGAGGAGCGAATCGTTGTTGACCCTGCGCATGTCAGAAAAACAGTGAAGAATGACATTGGGTTCATGACTCACCATTCCGGAGCCACCTCGGCCGTCCATTGCGCGGTAGGTACCAGCGCTGTGCCATGACATACGAATGAAGAGACCACCATAGTTACCATGGTCAGCAGGCCACCAATCCTGAGAATCAGTGAGAAGCGCGTTGAGGTCCTTCTTCAAAGCAGCAACTGCAAAAGAATCAGTAAATAGTCCTCAATCCCAGAATCAGTGAAACTCACAGTCTAGAGACTTGAAAGCCTCAGCGTAGTCGAAATCAGCACCCAATGGGTTATACTGAGGCGAAAACTGCCTCAAGACATCCAATCTCAGAGCACAAGGCCAAAAGTCCCTGGATCGAGTACCGCCACCAGCCTGGTTGCTAGCGACGCGGCAGATGCCAAAGTCCTCGGGGATTTCTCGCGGCGGGACGAGGTTAGTGTCCGTGGCGCGCTTGGCAAAAGGGCAGCCCTGGCTAGCGGCCAGAGGCACGAGGCTAGAAGCCAGCAGAAGTGATTGTACGTGCATGGCTTGGGAGTATGTGCTGTGACTGTGAGGTGTGAAGCTGACAGGACGAACAGACTAGAAAAACGAGCGGATTTATGTTTGGTTTTGTACCCGCAGTGAAGAGGCAAGAAAAAGAAGGTTACAGTGACGATCTACAGGGGCAAGTCGGCAGTGTCAGTGGTATAGGGCCTTATGCAACAGGTCGGACGCTCGGATTAGCAATCGAGGCTCAGTTACAGTGCATCTTAGTCTAGCCATTGGCGCATGGATCAAGGCCGGGTCGGGGTTTAGCAGTGACTGCGGTATCACAAGGATAAACCCAGCCTTTTCTTGCCTCTTCTAAGCAGTGCAATCCACACCAACGTCACTGACCCCTCCTGCTTGTTTCCCAGATAGTGATAGGCGGTGACGATACTGGAATCAGATGTCTGGTCCGTGGATTCTTGTTCATGTGGAGACGGAGAAAATCTTGGGTTAGCAAAAAAGATCCCTGATAAGCGGCAATGCCAATGGAATCACACGCACCAACTGCCGACAGGGATGGTAAATCACAGGACTGCTATTGGTTTACGTGAGACTTGGTCCATACTGAGAAGGTGGTAGCTTAATATAAACTTTGGAGAAGACCAGTGAAACACATGGTTTAGAGTTTATTATTTACCCTTGAGGAATTGATTGACCTTATGCATGTTGTTTTCTTTATAATTTTCAGTAGAAGCTGACTGATCAAGCCTGTCTCTGTTGGAGATAGATTGGGCAGAGTGATTCTTCTAATCGCCCTGCCAAGCTGTGATTATCCCACATATGATCCGACTACCCACTCTTGCTCACCCTGCCGTACCGCAACCAATCGGAATATTGTCAAACAGATTAGCTAGGTAAACGATCAATGCCGTGAGCGCGGGCCGAAGTAAAGGTCCTAGAGGGCAAACATCTTCAGGTGCAGTGCCACCTCGGGCTCTTCCCAATTCCCGATTACAGTGCAGTACGTAGTAAGCCGAGACAAATTGAGCTGGCCTCGTCTGCTGTACAACCCCGTATTTTGCGAATGCAGATGACTTTTTGGTGTATCTTGTCTACAAATTATCTGACCGCAGTGCTCGGACTTTGCTGACAATAAGCTCAATCTCATCCCTGCCAGTTGCTCAGTCGTCAGCAGTAACTATTCGCTTTTTGATTCGCGCAGCTTGTTGCTTGGCTCATTTATCATCACAACAACTAGAAAAATAAGCATACGCAGTCACAAACTGCGGTCGCATTCTGGGTCCGGTCGATCCATGTACCCGAACCTTTGGGCCATACAATTCTCAACAAGTCGTCACCAACAAAGCAATTAAAGTCTGCATACTCATCCCATCTCCCAAGACATTTTTTGCTAATAATAGCAATGCTCTTCTGCAGCCGACATCTTGGCTTCACAAATCCCGCAGGTCAAATGGTCTGATCCCAGCGTAGCAATTGCCAATTCCCTTGTGATCGATCCTACAAACCATCCAATATCACAATGGAATTCTTGGGGTTTCATGCAACGGCAACTCTATCTAGAATGTCACATCCCGCTTTGCGAGCCAATTGGCCCTCGCTACGCAGTGGCAATTTCGCCCGGCCGTGCCCCATCCCTGATCCCAGGCCTTTATCAACGATTTATCAGTAGGATTCAACGGTTTTCCCCTCTCGAAGAAGAAGCTGCAAAGACGCAAGTTCCTCTTCCTTTCTGCATCGACATGGCGCAGCTGCAGCGGATGCAACTTTTGTTAACAGAGCCGCGACCCTGCATAAACACATAATCACGATCCCAGCCACAAAACGGTGAATCAATTCGTGCGATTTCTTAACCGACCTTAGCAGAAACTCTATTATTAGCTCTGCGCGCATTTGGGTACCTGCATTACTATTGCCTGCCATTTCATAGGATCTTTGCTGCTGCTTGCAGTAAACTTTCCATGGATATCCTTTTCAGCAGTCCCGTGAATGGACATACCGTAATCGTGCAGGTCCAGTAATTTGATTTGGAATCAAGCGGAGTAAATTAGGCAGTCGAGCGAGGTAAGCTAAACAGAACAGGACAGAGGAGAATCGTGCGGGGGGAGAAACATCATCACGCGAGGGCAGGGGAGCAGGGGTTATAGCGCTCGCTTCGCCACTTGTTGACGTTGACCTTGGAATCGCTGAGCGCTAAACTTTTTCCGGTCATTGGAAGCGTTCTGAATGTCTTCAAAGTTTAACAGTTTTTGTCAATGGTCTTTGCTGCTATTCGCTCGTCTCACGATGGTTTTGGTTTGAGTACGGATAGCGGCAAGTATACAGCTTGACATGGAGCCAGGACGCGTTGCACTCGTATGACGGACGGGTTGGGTCTTACCCTAAACCGTAGAGTTTAGATGCTCTGAGGGGAAGTGACATGCTCCGAATACCCTCAATTGGGGGATAGTCGCGGGATAGCGATCATAGCATCTCGGCATGATGTTGCGGTAATTGAGGAATCGACATATCTTCGGTCCGACAGCTGTTCTCCTTGTCGGCATCATCGGCAGCATCATAATATCACAGCAATATAGCCAAATTCATCGTACGTCGTTCATTAAAGTTTCCATCATTATTAGTATTAAACATTAGCTAGTTTGTACGGTATGTCCCGCACCTAGCTCCAGGGTATATCCTTCTCTCAGTACCTGATCTATCCCAATTAAGATGTCGCTTATCGTGATATCCTCTGTTCGCACCCGATCCTATCCAAATAGCCTTTTCTATCTTTTGAAATACTCGTTACCCTCGGTGACTGAAAGACGGAAGACGTGCTTCTCCCTCCAAAGGGATATTTCTTCGGAAATTGGAGTTTCTCGGCATCAACCTCAACCTTGATCGGTAGGTCCTCCTCCTCTTCCTCTTCTTCATTGTCGCTACGCGTATCTTCTGCATTTCCACCACGCAACACTCGAATGACCAGCTTGACGATCATGACGAACCATACAAGCATAAGTGCCTCCAGAAACAAAAGTCCGCTCACGAATAGTGTCTTGATAGTGTAGTCGTAGCATACTCTCCCATTGGTGTAAATCAAAGGCTCAAACAGATAGAAATAGCCATCTGCCGGAACCTCTGAAGGACCAATGATGTTCTTTCCTGAGCCAACGAAGCAGTTCGGCCCGGCGATGGCTAGACTATGCGCGTAGACAGACCAGCATACCATCGGGAACGCAATATGGCGGCACAGCACCCAGCTGACAACGAATGCACCGAACATAAAGTCGCACAAAGACTGTAACTTCATGTAATTCAGGCACTTCGCGATCGAGAAAATTAGATCATTAAAGTCCATGAGGATTAGAACAACGTTGCCGACGCGGGTGAGGCCATATCGATACGAGCAATACACCAGAGCAATTGTAACGACATGGTGAGAGAGCATCTGCCAGTGATCCTTGCGACGCTTCTCGATATTGATGATAATCATCTGCTGAAGCCAGAAAGCCAATTGCGCGAGCATGTAAATCTTCATGAGGCCGGATATTTCGCGATTCGGCCAATTTGTCCACATAGCCTGAAGATCCAGCCAATACGACGAAGATGCATAGATGTACTGCCGACATTAGTTAAAGACCCCATTTAATTGGCGGGGACCTCAATCATACCATGCCAACAGACCAGCAAGTGGAATAGTAAACCACCATCCAAGCCTGTTCCTTGAACCGCATGGATCTAGCCCTCCCCAGTCCCCAGGCGGCCGCCACCGGGTCCAGAACGAACCGCATAGTAGCATCCCGCAGACCCGTCAACACCACGATCAGAACGGCCACGAGGTAATTGTCATCGAACCCGACACCATACTCCCCCGTGAATTTGTCTCGGTACGAGAGCGACGTGAGCTTGGCGGTGAGGGGACGTGTAAGACTGTTGCATTGCACGATGAGCAGAGGGGTTAGAACACCGAGGCATATGCCTAAGAAAGTCAGTATTGTGGAAACGCGCGCCGAGTGGGATGGGGTTTGTTGTATATTTACCGAGTTGGTTATCGATAAGCCATTGCTTTACAGAGGGTTGTTCCTGACATCGCTTTGAGCGTAGTTTTGCTGCCATAGCGACTTTTCCTAATTGATGCAGAATGAAGAGGGGAAATTTGTGTGGGATGGAGATTTATATGATTTCGGAAATAAAATGGAAGAGTTTGTCATTTAAACCATAAATTTGTGTGAAGGTTTTGTGGCCGTGAAATAAGGTGATCATCGACTCACGTATGGAACCATCACGCCGCCCGCGGGGTTCCGACCTAATTCGCGAAAAAAAAGGAACCGAATGAATGCGAAAAAGATTGGATGTTTAATTGCGATGCGCGTGTGAGATGATCGACGTGTTCGTGTTCGGAGCTAATGGGTTGACTTTTAAGGGTTGCATCTTGGATCATGAGCTTATCTGGCATGATAGATCATAGGAGATCTGTTGAAGCTTAGTTTGTTCAACGTTTGCGCTTTGACATTGATCGGCCGATGGTTGGATTGAATGGTACCTCGTGATCGGATTGAAGAAGAGTTGGAATTGTTGAGATAAGAATTATGTCGCTGATTGCTGGCTTCGAAGTTAGACTTTAGGCTGCGAACACATGTGACGAGGTCACAATAGCTTTTTTCACAATGTCAAACTCTACCCAGAAGCTTTGGAGATGACTAATAAATGTTGTAAGATTGGCTAGAATACTACGACATTCTTACCGCTGTTGCTACCAGCCAGATATTCTTGTCTCATCTTCTCAGCATCTTCAAGCTTCCATTCCTTGATCTTGACCTGAATATTATGCTTCACGACTAGTTCCAAGAGCTCCTCAGTTTCAGCGGTATCCGCGACAAGAGAACCAATTAGTTTGATATCACGAAATATGACGTTTTAATAAGACATGGTAATGCCTTTCTCAGGCTGACCCAGGAGGACCATTGTTCCGTGCTTGCGCGTCAACTTGGCTGCGAGATCAAAAGCGGCGGGAGCATCAGTTGCGATTATTGTGGCGTCGAGACCAGGGTAGTCGCCTTTCATAACGTTGGTGATATTTTCCATGGAAGTTTCAGCTGAATCGGTGGATAGGATGCAGACGTCGGGCTTCAGATCGTAAGATGCGACAAGGTCTAGGGGATCTTGCTTCACATCAATCGCAGCCACTTGATATCCCTAAATGCACTCATATCAGTCTCAAAGAACCAATACTGGAAGACTTCTGATATACCATTGCTTTGGCAACTTGCGTGCCAATATGGCCAAGCCCACCAATGCCGACAATACCAACGGAGCCACCAGGACTTGAGCTCTCTTGATGCCTCCGTACACTGTGATGCCAGCACACATCATGCAAGCTGCAGTAGGGAAGTCGAGTGAGTCTGGGAGTTTGACAGTGAATCGAGCGTCGCTGAGAATTGTAAACGCTGTGAATGACATGCAGGCATGATGTTAGGAGAAGTACTCACGCTGCCATGTATTCCGCCCATGCCCCATCCGTCGTGATGCCTTTCATAAGTGGATTATCGCAGTATATCGGCCTACCAGCCTTACAGTCGGGACAGTTCCCTAATCACATGAGCACATAAATTGATTCATGAGTAGATATCTTACCGCAACAGCTATCAAAGTTGAGACATCCAACTCGATCACCCTCCGCAAACCCTTGAACCTCGGATCCGACTTCAACGACAACACCAGCTGGCTCATGTGACCCAATGAACGGTAATTTTGAACCAAAAGCATTCTCAAGGGCCATGCAATCAGTGTGACAAAATCCGCCCGCCTTGATCTGGATGAGTAGTTGATGAGGCTTGGGCTTGGGCTTGTCGACGTCGGAGACGGTGTAGGGCGCGTTGAACTCCTTGATTTGAATTGCTTTCATGATAATAGTGGTTACAATGTAATGTTTGTGTGTCAAATGTTGCATTTTGTTGCATTTTGGAGTCCAGAACTGGATTGGTTCCCAGAAGACCTACGTCATACAATGCTAGCTAATAATGATGGGGACGCGCTAGGACACGATTACACGCCACGTTGGTAGGAATCTATCTATTCTACCTACCGCAATTGAATGCTAAAATGGAGAAAATAGTGGCTTTGCGTAGTAAGTGAACTGAAGGGACTTGTCGACGCAGAGGCTATGAAAGATCGAGTCAACGGTGCATGGTGTACTCGCAGGAAAGACACTTTGATCATGCCCAGCTCCAACTTTGGAGGATATGTGAAGCACCGCTTGGTCTTCTGTTCCACCGTAGTGATAAGTAAAGTCTTATAGAAGTATCTTGTATTGAACTCAGACTGAAGCGCTCACTTTCTCAACACCTGAGTGTTGAGTAACTAACCTTGGCGCGACAGTATCATCATCGTTGAAAAGAACAGATACTACACAACGAACATGAACGTTCGCCAGCGCCCCCAGTTCCCCAAAAAAGATAAATTTGTGCTCAGACTGAACCGTTCGCACCACCCAGGCCTCACAACACTGAGGATGATGCGGGTACGACAGCAACATCATCGCTCGCAACGACGAAGGATCAAAAGATTTCATGTGTGGTTTGACATGAACCCGTATAAGGGCCCTTTTCAGTGTCATTCCCCCAGTCGCCAACAGTCCCAATGGAATTTAGGTAGTCGAAGGAAAACTACCCAGTTAGGCTGGTCAGGGCTTTGATAAATAATGAAACTCAGAGTGAACTGATTCTAACAGGGCAAGCCGGGGCATGGTTTATGAAAATAAATATTTCAAGATTGTCATGGGCGGGCGGCGACGCCCTTTTTATGCTTAGGAGACAGGGCGGGACAAGCTTTGGCTTTTGGCCACAGCGAATTCTATTCTAAGTAACAAATATGCTTTTTAATCTACAGATAAGGGCGATGACTGTGCTCTTCGTGTTATTACACGTCGAAAACTTTACAGCTCTGTAGGTGTCTCCAAACTCAGACTGAATCCTTGGCATTTCTCAAGACATAAGCCATCGAGAGTCGCATAGGTATTGCAGTATCATCATTGTTCACTTTGAAACCAGAGTCACTTTTTATTGACATCATCTTTGGATCAGGATGATACGTCCCCCAAGTTCGAGCCTCTTCTCAATGCAAGGTGTTATTCGATTGTGTCGTTTCCTGATTTCTATTAGTTTATTTCTTCCGTGCATCTTTATTACTCATCAGGGACAAGGGGTCGAGTATCGCAAAACAAAGAGAGCAAGTCCAATAAGGCCACGAGTGACGAACCAACGAACCGACAAACCGAATGCATGCTCATGGAGTGGCGTTCCTGAAGGCGGTGCAGTGGCTGGTAGTCTCGCCAAAAGATGAACGCACGTGATAACCCGGAGCGTCAACTCCGCCACGCCCAGAGCGACAGCAAGAAGGGAAGGAACGACAACACCATTCCCCCACCTGCCCAAGAACATGAAATGAGAAGGGTATTTAAGTTGCAAATGCTGAAGCACTTACCAACAGCAGTCAGTGATGACAATCTCCAAACTTAGAGTCACCTGATGAAAACCAAGCAACCTGCCCTGGTTATTAATGAGAACCAATATTCTGAGACTGCAATTGAGACAGGCTGGGCCTGTCTCCCTTTTTATACTTACAACCAACAACTGAAACTCATTTTTGAGCACGCCACGTCGCAAAGTTCGTCGCGCTGCTGCAAAATCGTGTCCAATTGACCTTTAACATTTTCGCACCAAGGTTTGGTGGGTGCGCGTTAGTGGGGCTGGCGCGGAAGCATGTGACAGGTACCTCCTGTTCCTGCTGTCACTCTGTCCTGGATGGTCGAACTGGTAAACTGCTGAGATTCAACACGACGATTAATGCGATGGACGGGGATTCAAGTGTCACAATTGCTGCAGATTCCTCTTGTTCTGACTTGCTCAAGGGGTTGTTTGAATGGGACTTGGATTTTTGCTGTTTTTGTTTCGACTTGCATCTTGCGTGGTTCGGGCCAGAGAGCCACCAAGCTTTTTTGACACAAACTCTACCATTAATCGACCTAACAAATGATCTGTAGAAGTGAGTTTATGATTGGATTGTTGCGAATGCATGACTTCATGTAAAAGTCTGATCTGGGACGACTTGCCACCATTGGTCACGTCGGTTGTTGCGAAACTCTCCAGCAACCAGTTCACTTTGTGAAACAGACTTGATCTACCACAGCAGAGTGCCCGACGAATGAAATCCTTTTACAGGCGTTAGAGGTCAATAAGATGGTCTCTTGAATAAAGTTGCTGTCAGTCACAAAGTGCCAGAAGGGAAAATGGGCCCATCTACGTACGGGCTGAGGCTTCTCACTGGAGTCTGCGCAGTGCTCACTACTATCCTACAGGTCATCCGAGTCCGACGAAAGTCATTTCTCGCAAGATAAATCTATTGGTACTTTAGCATGCCAGTTACAGTTATCGCCTCATGCGTCAAGCGTTTGCAATGTCCCGGAGTGACAGCAATAGCTTATCTGCAGACCATCGTAGATAGACATTCGACATCGAGGACAAGAGCCGCAATATATCCAAGTCCGTGATAACATGTCGGGCAATAGATATCAGATGGAGCATCACTTCTATAAACGCTGTACCTCAAGGGTAGAACCAGAAACAATCCATCTGCAAGGGGCTGTGAGGCCTTTGGCGCTGACCAACCTCATAATGGACTGGAAAATGGTGGACTGGTGAACGCAAACGTGGTATTTCGTTCATTAACAAACTGTTTAATAGTGTGTAAATATTCTGAGGCCTGAAGTGTAAGCTAGCTTCTATGATTTGATGATGGTTGGTTCAACTTACGAACTTTGAAATGACGGTCAGGCTCCTTGCCCGCATATCCATTCACTCTGGTGCTGCATGTAAATGGGACATTGAAGTTGATGAGACAATGAGCAAGAATCCGTTCAAAGCCGGTCAGCCTTCCAGCTGGCAGTACTTGGACCCTGAACAGTAAAAGGCGAAGACCAATTCTACCGCGTCAGATTCTTACGGTAACTTCGGCAGCTTTGAAAGGCACCACTCGTACGAGAAATATGGCAGCGGCAGGATAGACAAAGAGTTTGTCGACTGCCTCAAGGGATGGTCCGTTCCGACTGTAGTCGAAATGCGGCAGAGATGCGGCAGAGCATGAAGAAGCTTGCTGATGGCCTGCCATTTTGCGTTGTCATGCTGGTCGGCGATCTATTTGCTTTTACGGGCCTGGACATGGACAAGTCATTGAGGATCCCAGCTTTACAAACCGGAAGGTTGGCTTTCCGCGGCATACCTTGCATCTGCATTCAATAGTCCCAAGCCACAACATTATCCAGTGTATTCCTTTGTATAGTTGGCGCATGTTACTCTGCACTTTTCTAAGCATACCATTCGGACTTATGCCCGCATTGTAGAATAAGTCTGGGACAAGTCTGCAGAATGCTTCTTATCACACCGCCTGGCCTCGATTGTGAGACATACATGTCAGTGGCGACCATTTGCGGGATTCCTTCCTCATGATGACGATTATTGTTTCAGCTCGGCTTATGTGCTGCATTGAGAATACGTGCCGTTTCTGAAGATTGCCCCTGGACAGCCAGGTTCATTTTTCTTTTCGTACAATCGATGCTTCAACTGTAATTTAGGCCTGTCTATAATTTCCTAAATATCTTGAATTACCTGTTCTCTGGGACATCTTTCACGATAAAGAAGTAAGTCAGCGCAGAACTGATATTCACAGTAGGATTTCCCCTCACGCCATGCATGGCAAGCTATGGGGTAACCAATAGCAAATGTGCTAGTTGTCAGCGAACTATTGGCCTTTCTGTCTAGTTTAAAAGCACATCAGTGGATATCGTGTATTCCGTGGCTAGCTGAACGACCCAGAAGAGCACCCTGCATGATCTTCCATGCTACGTTAGTTAGTATCGTTAGTATCGGATAATTAAGCCGTCCAAGCTGTGTAGATTCATAAGAAGAAGAGCAGCAGCCGATAATCAGCACAAACTATCCTTACATCTATGGCTACTTCTTGCTATCTGTAAAAAATACTACATTACCAGTCATGGGTATTAACGAGATCCTATTTGGCGCCCAGCGTGGCTTGCCTCTGCCAGCCTCCTTCGGCCAAGTTCTGACTATTCGTCTCAAAAACCATGACGAAGAGACCAAAAAGGAAATTCTCGACATTGTGCAAAGCCTTGCACAGGATATTGCAGATAATTACACCAAGTGCGGCCTTGTAGCTGCCTTTTGTCCCAAACTTTGGGGCTCGTGGAGTGGACGCGATATACCCATTCACACAGAGATTCTTGACCGCAAGATCAAGTTCCGCAATACCGGCGGCGATGTTGTCCTTTATATCAAGGCCACATCCAAGGACCTGGCGACCAAGATTGTGAGCAAAGTTGAGAAACGCCTTGAAGCCATCTCCATGACCATTGACAAGGTCGTGGCCGGCAAAAGAAAGGATATCCGCGTTGGCGGCGGGCGTTTCGTTGATGGCATCACCAATCCTAATGATCCCGTCAGCCTGGCTGAAGATGTTCTCATCAGCAGCCCAGAAGAGTATCGCGGTGCTAGCTTTGCCTTTACTCAGAAGTTCACCTTCGACTGGCCTCGCATTGCCACTCAGAGTGGAGATACAGAGGATGAGATGGTTGGTCGCAATCCAGATGGCGCTTCCTTGCCTCAGCATGCGACTCACTCGCACATTCATCGAGCTCATATCAGAGACAAGAATCAAGACCAGCGAAAGATTTTGCGCCAAGCTCTGTCGTTTGGTAACAGTGGAGGTCATGCTGGACGTGAGAAGGGACTCATGTTTGTTGCCTTTTGCAACGAACAACCCCGCTTCGAGCACATTCTCAAACATCTATTGGGCCATGAGCCAGAGAATCCACTCGATAGATTGATGGATGTTGTCAAGGCTCATAGCGGTGGGTACTGGTATGTTCCTGCTGCAAAGGAACTGGGCGTCCCTGCTGTGACGAGCCTCGACGATGTAATGGAAGATTCACACTGGGATGTTAGAAGCCCCAATGGCTATCTCTTTTACAACTCCCAGGACTACCTTCATCAGATGTCCCAAGGTCGCTACATCGGCGGTGATCCTCCCAACGATCGGCTTCTGAGCTTGCTTGGAAGGACATTCTCCCATTGGCGCGATGGCTGGATGGATAAGCAGAACTTCCCAAGACTTCCTGAGCTTACTCACTTCTACGACACCAAGGAAGAAAAGGACAAGGTCATGAGTGAGCCTGTCCCAGTCCGTAAAGGCCTCGCAAATCTCAAGACACTCACACTGTCACTCTCGGACCCAGAGTCCAAGACAGCTCGCTTCAACGGCTTGCTTCGTATTGACCCCAAAGAGCTCATCGTTGGCGTTATTCCGGATTTTACTCTGGGCCGCGGAAAAGAGGTTATCCCATATCTGTCGAAGGAGGAGACCATGAATGCTTGGCTCAAAGGTTCACTCAATGAGTGGTCAGCCATGGGTCATGTAGTTCCAGACTATGAGCGTCTCGTTCAAAAGGGCTTGGGTGAACTCCACAGCGAGCTACAAGCCAAAGCTGACAATGCCAGCCAAGTCAAGGAGAAGGCCTTCTTCCGTTCTGCACTCTTATCTATCAAAGGAGTGCAAGGCTACCTGCGCAACTGGACAATCTTGGCACAAAAAGCAGCTGCTCGCGCTTCGAATGAAGATGACAAAGCCAACATGGAAGATGTCTCCAACCGATTGGCACATCTTGTCGATCATCCACCGAGAGACTTCCAAGATGCAGTCCAGCTGGTCTTTTCCATGCACTGTTGCCTGCATCTCGTCGGCGAATTGACTGCACTGGGTCGTCTGGACCAGATTCTTTGGCCCTTCTTGCAGAAGGACAGTATTTCTTTGGATCGTGCCCAAGAGATTGTGGACTGTCTCTGGCTAAAGATCGGAGAGAACGCCTTCGTCAATCGTGCCTTTATCTACGACTACGTATCATATGGAACCACAGCTGTCTGTGGTGTGGGCGGTAATTTCCCCCAGGGAGGTGGCATCAACCAATGGGTTCAGCAAGTCACTGTCGGTGGCTACAAGGCGACAGACAGTGATGTCCCAGAAGGCGGCGCCAATGAGGTCACCATGTTGTGTCTCAAGGCTTCGCGGCGTATACCCGTCAATGCTCCTACTCTATCACTCCGTGTTTACAAGGACATGCCGGAAAAGTATCTGGATGAAGCTACCAAGGCAATCCTTGCTGGAGGTGCACAGCCAATTCTCTATAATGACGACAAACTCTGCAAGGGCTTAAGAGATTCGGATCCAGACCTTGTTAGCACAGCTTGGTCAAGGAATTATGCTGCTGATGGCTGCTACGAACCCATGTTCGCGGGAGCATCAGAGTTCACCTTCAACAATGTTCAGCCTATGCTTGCTCTGGAGCAAACCATCAATCAAGGAGCGACCTATGGTGCTGCTGGGCCCGAGAGTCTTCGTGGGCTGAAGCAAACCTTTCGATCGCTGCCGGCTCATAAGATCAAGACGTTCAAGCAGCTCCAAGACATCTTCCTGGAACAACTGGAATGGCTTGTTATTCAGTGCTATAATGTCATGTTGGAGAACTACGGGAATCTCGCTGATATATGCCCGAGCCCTCTGCTGTCTGTCTTGATTGATGGATGTGTTGAGAAAGGCATCGACCTGACTGATGGCGGTGCGCGCTTTCACATCATGGCACCACTTTGTATTGGAGTCTCCAATACTATTGATTCGCTGTTTGCTATACAGAAGCTGGTGTATGATGAAGACACCGCAATGACTACGCTTCCTGAACTTGTCGATTGTCTCATCAATGACTGGGGTTTCAACATGATTGAACCTTTCCAGGATCGTCACCTTGGCGCTGCTAGTGCGGCCCAGTATGGCGTGCGATACCAACAGCTAAGAGCTATGGCACTCGCGTTGCCAAAGTGGGGGAGCGGTGACGAGGAGGTAAACCGCCTTGGAGACTGGCTCATTGAGAATCTTGTGAGACTTTGTGCCCACAAGTTCAATTCTCCAGCTCTAGATCAGCAGAAGCAAGAGATTGCTAAAAGCCACCCCGGCCAAGACATAAAGTTCGTCATCACTCCTGGCATCGGTACTTTTGAAGGTTATGTCGGCGATGGCGCACCTTGCGGTGCCTCAGCCGATGGTCGCCGTAATGGCATGCCTATTGCATCTGACCTTTCTCCTGTCCCAGCTGCACAAGACCTCCCTCCCAATCCTGCCTTCAGAAATATATACCAAGCCATGGAGAGTTATAAATCTGACGCTGTGACGTATGGGCTTTCAAACGCGTCGCCTGTGGACATGAACATTGATGAAGCCTTTCCGCTTGAAGACTTGAAAAAGTTCGTCAAGCACTACGCACAGGGCACAGTTGGTGGAAACCTGATCACGCTCACTTGTGCAAACGTGAAGACCTATGAAGAGGCAGTGAAAGATCCGGAAAAGTATAATCTTCTACGGGTCAGAATGGGTGGATGGACTGAATTCTATGCTACTATGTTCCCCGAGCATCAGGATCAACACCAAAGACGACAATACTTCGAGCCTTGAGACGGCTGCCAGACCGTATGTTTGGAACTGATACCAGTTTTGCGCTGTTTTAGTTGCAGTAGAACTGTTAGAAGATAGTTCAGTACATGAATAGTGATTTATAAGTATGCATTTATTAGCCTTCCTTGGAGATATGAATGTCGTTTAAGCGGGCCAAGGCATATTTGGCAGTGAGTCTACGATAAAGACAAGTAATTGCATCAGGCATCAAGATACAGGCTATTGATGAATAATTATCATCAATACCCTACTTACACATACACAATTGCACAGCTCTGAACTGTTGTCTTTCATCAACTAATCCTATCATCAATAGTTCTATCCTATCAGTATAAGCCTTTTGTTACAAGAAGCAGCTGCTTCTTGTAGAGAGTGAAATACAAATGCAAAGCTTTCAGTACCAACATCAATAAATACAAAAAATATGTCTATACTCTTCTAAGTACCGCGACCACTCCGCAGTACCACTTCTAGCGTCAAAACGTCCAGTGTAGGCTCAGTTCAACAACTCATATCCAATACCGCCACATCCTAAGTGTCTAACCGCATTAAGGGCTATAAGGCTCATTCAACATATCGCAAACGGAGCAGTCACAATAGAGTACGTGTCCCGGATACCGGAGGCGGTTCGGACGAACAGAAGGCTGAGTGTCATTCTCAGTGATGCCGCTATCCGTACTCCCCTGAGAATCGATACTCAGGCGAGAAAGCTCAGGCATCATTTCTGCAAGCGGGGCAGTCCCTCTGTTGATTGATGGATGACATGTCTGAGGCCGGGGTGTATCAATCGATTGACCGATCACATGGTGTTCGGGAACTGGGAACAGAACCGTTGATGTGGAAGGATCTCTCCAGGATCGAACTTGGAAGGGGCAGTTCCTTCTGGAAAGCATTTGCGAAGGATGAGTGGCAGGGGGTAGTCTATCCCCACGCTCTGGCTGGCGAGTCTGCTGCACGCCAGAGATTGCTCGACTGAGATCCTCAACAGAAGAGACGTATTGTAGGAAGCTTCCGGATCGTCGATGGTGACGAGCAGTACCCATGCGGCGACGTTGACGAACTACTCGGTTTGGAGTTCTATAAACAGACCGCTGTGAGTCGCGTCGAGAGTTGATAACAGGAAATCTCCGTGGGGGAGCGGCGAGACGACCTCCGATGGAGGTAGTAGATCGTCGCCGATGGTCCAGATTCTGTCCATGGGGTGAAGGCCGAGGAGCGTTAGGGACGTAAGTTGGAGATTGATCAGAGTGGACTGGGGGAGACAACGGGGGCTCCTCCATGGCTCTCTGGGGGAAGTTTGGGGGAGAGCTGTCATCTGAGGCTTGAGGGTCGCCAGCAACAGTGTCACTTTGGACCACTGAGTCGAGATTGCGAAATGTAGGTGGCATATTGACTAGTAAGGTCCAGAGAACTGACCGGAGTAGTGGGATTGACTGAGCTTGGAGAGCGGGACCTAGCAGGTCATGGAAGCTTCGGTGGAAGCCAAATGGAAAGAATGCCACGCTTTTCGCAGCTGGGGAAGAGATGGGGATGGAAGTGATTGAAAGGGCGGCGGTCTCCATTAGCCGGAAGAGTACAGCTCACATTTTGGTCACTCATATCTCAGATATTGAAAAGAGAGCAAGCTAGGAGCACAGATACACACCGTTACAGAAGTGTTGGCATTATGGCGACTGAAATCGTGGAAACTGGGAAAGAAAAGACACGTCATAAATGCCCGACAGGTCCAGACCAACTGGGCGTTGCCAAGCTCAAAAGATCCTATTGTGCCCAAATGAACGCCTCATGAGATCATGAATGACTAGAGGCATCCTTGAAATGTCCAGTTCAAGACAAACCTGCTTCAGCGCATAGAGCTATCAATGCCCGTGGTGGTGAAACAGACCGAACGAGAAGTTTAAACTCGGATATTGAGAGAACGTAGAAGAGTTTCACGGCGTTGAAGAGAATCTGATGATGCTGAATTCCAAAGTTGGCAACAACATCAGCAGGTCGCTGATCCAATTTTAATCTCATGACGCTCAGCTAATGGAGGGAAATGCGACAAATCATTTTACACCATTTCCCTCACAAGCTATTCAGGACCCCAACGTTTTAGCTCAGCCCTGCTAGTTCCAAAAACCCCTGGCCTGACAAAATGGTGGCGCTGAATGTAGCTGAAAGTACAGTCAATCCTGGCGGTCAAGTTGCGCCAAGAGTCTATCTTGTTGAATGACAGGCTGTGAACTAGGGACATAGCCGAGAGACATCGTACTAGTGTGACTTACTCCATTTCTGCCGCTAATGATGATTCTTAGAACTCCCGCCTCGCCACACAGTCTTCTGCTCGTCTCAAACGCCTGGCCATTGAGTGAACAAAGAAACGGCCTCATCCTAGGCTTTGGTTTAAAGGACCTGGCCTCAGGGAGCAAGAAAACACCAGACCTTAATATAGGATATCAAAATAAATTTAGTAAATAATCCTATAAGTTCAGGTGAAATTTACCTAAATATTTTTATCACTTAGGGTTATACTCCTGAGTTTTCTTTCCTCCCCTAGCCTGGTCTCTACACTAAGCAACCGAAACAGTGAAGGGGGAGAGAAAAGGGCGTTGCCCAAAACTGACAGGGGATATCTGCTAGCTTCTGAGCCTGAGGCGAAGCTGATCAGCCACAAGGGCCACGAAAAAGCAATCTGGAAAATACAGGGCTTGCCCTTTGAATGGAGTCTTATTACTCCGTAGCTGCATCTAGGATATCCGCCCCGTACAATTTGATCTGACCCAATTCCTTGTCACCCCCTTACAGGCGATAAAGTGTCGTCCAAAGGCGAACAAGAGCCCCTGAGGGGCATAACTACCCCTTGTATGATACTCCACGGAAGCGTGCTGTAGAAAGGTCAATCGTGAGCCTCCTTCGGGCTAAGCCTTGGCCATTTGGAGAAAGAAGCTGAGCTGATGCAAGTAAAACGACGGAAGCGGGCACTCGTCCGGATTCGTCTCCATCAGTATGTCGGAGAGTTGGAGTTCGAGAGACTTGTCCCCAATGACATGTTCACCGTCAGAGTCTTGAAACATCCGTCAAGGGTGAGTTAGCCTGACAGAGGCTGGGCAACCAAGCTCCAGTATTGCGGATGGAGAGAAGTACCCAGTCTCTATATCGTCTGTGACGGGGATAGGATACTGCCTTCTGAGCTGCAGGAAAGGTTCGCCGGTTTGGCAGGCAGTGAGATCGTGATGATTGGTGCTGGACATATGGTGCAGTTGAGCCAGACCGAAAAGATGGCCGACATTATCGCTTCACATGCGGATTGAGGTGGTCAACACATCCTTTTGGAACTATTTGGCGGTTTTAAACACAATAAATTCTCTACTTCCCTACTATGCAGCGAAGGTCACGTCAAATGCAGGAGTCCATTTCGTGAAATTGTCAGCTCACCATCCTGTATGTTTCCCGCTCGCACCGACCTTTAGCAATGACAACTCTATCATAGAACATTTTTTCATAGTTGAAGGGTCAATATAAATCGGCCAATCATGCATTCTAGACTAAAAGGCTGACGAGTAGCCAGCAGACCTGGATGTCATTTCATTCGCGTTTCTCTTTGACTGATCTCCATTCCGTCATCAGGCTTCCAACTATCGCAACTGAAGACAGCCCAACTACAAGATACCATGTCTGCCCGAGGCTTTTATCGATTGCAAATAGGACCTCTCTTGTGGCAAACTCTGCCACATTGCTAACGATCTCGGTAAGACCGCTGTTGCTTATATTTGTCCCATTTAGACCCGGTACGACTCCATCAAGGTTATCAGAAAGTCGGTTTGTGAAGAGCACCTGGGCAATAGGAACAGATACAGCGGGACCGAAAGATTGAGCAAACAACAAGATGGATAGACCGAGCGGGACGTCTTCAGCGGGCAGAACTGTCTGTACGGCTGTTTGAGGACCGATGAAGCCAATGCCATATGCCAGGCCAGAAAGCGCCGAGTAAGCAATAAGCTTCTCAAAACTGGTATCAATCTTGAACGTGGTGATAAGACCAGCAGCGATTGGCATGATGATGGAAGCGAAGAGCATGAAAGGCGTGTAGTAACCGAATGCGCTTGTCCCTGCTCCGTGGATGAGGGAACCGATTGTTGCCGCGATGATGATGGGTAACATCATGTAACCGCTCTTGACGGGCGTGTATCCACGAACGAGCTGATAGTAGGTGGGCAAATAGTACTCGAACACTACACCTGTGCTGTTGACGCAGAATATGAAGATGAAACCAGCTATTACGCAGCGATGCTTCATGATGCGAGGCGGAAGTGCGGCGGTGTCGCCTCGGCGGACTTGGTTCCAGACAAATACTCCAAGGAGAACAGCGAATGTAACTAGAGGCCCTATCACCTGGCCGCTGCTCCATGAGTACACAGTACCCGCCCACGAAAGGGCGAGGAAGAGGCTTGAGAGGGCCGGGAGGAGCAGCATGTTGCTAACGAGGTCAAGCTGGGCAACTTTCTGCTTAAAAGACAGTTCAATAACTCCACCCGACTTCTGATCAACCGAAAGGCAAAACATGGTAAGAAGAAGAGTAACAGCACCAGTGGGCGCGCTGATGTAGAAACACCATCGCCAGCTGAGTGTCTGAAGCGCACCACCAAGCAACGGCGCAGCGATGGTAGCCAGACCTTCAGAAGCGCCCAGAACTCCAAGAAAAACAGGCCGTCGACGCAGAGGCGTCGATTGAACGATGATGATGAATGAACCAGCGAATAGCCCTGCAGATCCCAATCCAGCGACTGCCCTTCCAACAACAAGCATTGTTGACGAAACAGCAGCGCCTGAAAGTACAGATCCAACAATGGAGATGGCATTGGACAGGAGAAAGATGCGTTTGACGGAGAACAGCTTGTATGCTTTCCCGAAGATGAATTGGAAAGCGCAGACGCTGAGTCTGAAGGCGGATGAGTACCAGCCGACGTGGGCTACCGTGTGGAAGTGATCGGTGATGGCTGGTACAGCTGTGGCGACTATGTTCATGTCTATGCTGGCGAGGACGAGGATGGATACCACAGAGAGTATGGTCAGCCAAAGTCTGATGCCTGTTGGGTACTCTGCGTCTGGTCGTTCACTTGGCTCCATAGCATAGCCCTCGACAATGCTTTCGTGTTCATGATGAGTAGTTTCGTTCTCGTTATTTTGCTGGTGAAATTGACGTGATGGTGTTTGTTTGAGCATGACGAGTTCTGCCATTATTGTTGGTGAAGGTTGGTAAGCAGAGTAAATGAGGGGCTCGAAGTTGGATGATGGATGGATTGACAGATCCCTGTCATGCAGATCCTCCACTGATAACACCCTCCCAAGCCGTCCTACAGGGTTATTGAGGCTCAAGCGCAATCTTTGGTAAGCTGACTCCTCTAGTTAAATCAGGGCCCAAGCATCATGGCGTGCAAGCGAGTGGAAAACATTTTTGTGGAGTCCAAATTTCATAAATAATTAAAAGGAGTGTCCATGTGAATAATATGTAGCGAGGCAAGTTGATGCCTTTCAGAAGAAGAGAAAAGAATGTCTGATGCCAGAAATATGCAAATGCTCAACCCGGTAGCCCAGTCCCAAACTCCAAAACCCATCTAAATGTTTAATAACACTTTTACTCCTTGCCGGGGTACTTTCCAGGGTACCACTTTCCATCATCGTAACCAGTCTTGCCGCCCTCATATTTACCCTCGTGCCAGCTGCCATCGTCATTGCGCTTGGCCTTGTGGTCAGGGTGGTATTGGCCATCATCGAAGCCAGTGCCGGGGCCTTCATATTTGCCTTGAACTCGTTAGTGTTGAAGCTTTTATAGCTTGGAGATATGTGACTTACCCTCTTCCCACTTGCCATCGTCAAGGCCAGTGTTACCGCCCTCGTATTTGCCCTCGTGCCAGCTTCCATCATCCTCACGCTTCGCCTTGCCACCGGGGTATTTGCCGGGATACCACTTTCCATCATCATACTTGGTTCCTGGCTTTCCCTCATACTTGCCGGGATGCCAGCTACCATCGTCGTTACGCTTGGCCTTTCCGCCAGGGTACTTTCCAGGGTACCATTTGCCGTCATCGTAGCCAGTCTTGCCACCCTCATACTTCCCCTCATGCCAGGATCCGTCGTCGTTGCGCTTCTCCTTGCCACCGGGGTATTTGCCGGGATACCACTTGCCATCGTCGTACTTGGTTCCTGGTTTGCCCTCGTATTTACCCTCATGCCAGCTACCGTCATCGTAGCGCTTGGCCTTCTTGCCGTCCTTTCCAGGGTGGTATTGACCATCGTCAAAGCCGGTGCCGGGGCCCTCATACTTGCCTTGTAATGATTAGTATGGCGAGTGTTGGAGAGACTGTTAAGACTTACCAGGAGCCCACTTGCCGTCATCCTTGCCAGTATCACCGCCCTCGTATTTACCTGATGCTGTTAGCACGAGACTAGACGATGGAACCAGGGAAGCATACCAGGGGCCCAGGAGCCGTCATCGGCAGGCTTTGCAGTGGGAAGGGCCAGAGCCGTAGCGGCAAAAGCGAGAAGAGTGTATGAGTAGCGCATGTTGAGAGATGAAATTTTATATGTAAAGGGTTGTTAAGAAAATTGTAGTAGAAGCGATTGAAGCTGAAGTTGTAGTGGAAGCGACGGTGTTGTAGCGAAGGTTGTTGTGATTGTTGTAGAAGAGATGATGATGAGAATGATAGAATTAATCGAATAGAGGGAATCAAACGTTGTTTATATACACAATCGTATGCCACTTGCTTCAAACTTTGGCAGCATCGCCCAGATTGTGGGCTCACCTCCAGCAGATGGTGGTGGCTGGCGCCATAGCGGAAACCTCACTCCAACACTCAAACTTAGTCTCTGGTAAGGCTGAGCTGGACCTCGACGGCCGACAAGAGTTCATGTCATGCCCTACGTCAATTAGCAAAAGGTTACTATTTTCGGGTGCCCCGAGCTCTCACGAGAAATCGGGAGCTGCTTCGCCTAGATCACGCCTGGATCACGCCTGGATCACGCCAGGTCAAGATCAGCGCTAGCTGCTGCGCAATTCGAAGCTATCCCCAAAGTGTCAGGGCTGAGGCCGTGGAGGGGTCAGCCCCCAAGACCAGTTTTTGCCCCGCAAGTTATAACTGTCATACCCGAGAAACCGGGCTCTGGGGCTGAAAAGACGTAGAGGTCAGCTGTGCCACCGCCTTTACCCTTCCTCACGAGGTCTGCGTTGTCAAAATCTGATCTTGGCTTGAGGGATGGAGGATGGAAGGACTACATCCTTCTCGTATCCTTTTCTGATCTGATTGTGAAAGTTGCATCCATTGTTGCGTAATATGTGTCGCTGCAAAAGTGCAAACTTCAAGCCCAAAAGTTCAGCTTTGCGGCAGGCTCTCGAATCTCACTAAGCCGAACCGTTCTATGACGGATACTCCAGCCCAAGCCAAGAATAAGCTTAGCCTGCGGATGGCTTCGGCCCATTGCTTTAGCTAAGCTTAAAAATAACCAATTGCACAGCCCGATTTGAGTCTGACATGAGTAACCAGAAAATGATAATGCTCCGTCTGAATAGTTTTGGGGGAGTACAAGAGGTCTTGGGACTTGAGAATGGCGGAGGCGGATGAGGGTGTAGAGAACCAAGTCATGGTGCTATCGATACGAGACTTTGCGTCGCGCACCTGATGATTTTGAGAACATGATCCAGAACTAGCCTTGGAACAAGCCTATTTTTACACTATTAATTCAACCGTCTGATTAGATCTTGAATTAGTTAGACCAGATGCCGCGGCAGCTATTGAGCTTGTAGGCGAAGGATGCATTATACACTTTATCCCGCCCTTTGGTAATGCGTTGGCCGAAAGTGAATCTCAACTCAGCTATCGGGCTTCCATCCCCGTCATAGAGGATCAGCACAAATGTCACCATCCATATGCATGATTGACAGATTTTTGGTCCACCCAGCTCTGAGCCTCAGTGTCACATGCCCCCAACTTGAGCTCGATGTAATGTAGCATTGCTTACTCTGTACATCTGCAGTTGGCTCAGAACGTGAGATGATTGCGTAAGTCGGATTAGTCAAGTTTTTGGAGCTGAACATCGATGATGCTGAGAAAGCTGACGAGGCGCTGTTTGTAATTGTCTCTCGATGAATGCAGAGCTTATCTTGAATAAAAGCTGAATAAGACATGTGCAAAACATGGGCATTAACTTGTCAGCAGTCAGAAGTTTCAGTAAGTCAAGTCCCTCTCCAATGCGCGTTCCGCTGGAAAGCTGAATTCTGGCGTCTTACTGTCAGCGTCGTCTTTCTATCGTATTGAAAGGGCATCACTGACATCACGTCAGCATGAATTCGTACATACAGAACACTCCGTTGAAACTAGGAAAGACTTTTGTGCGACCATCTATCGTTTGGAACTTCGGTTGGCGAGACCCTCGACAGTCTCTTCTTCTCAACAAACATTCACTAGTTGAAAAGTTATTGTAAGCCACGAGATAAACTCCAGGCCGGTTCAAGATCAAGACCAAACACAGTACAGCAGGACCTTGCACGACAAGTATGGAAGTACTCATGCTGCACGAGTACTTCATTTGGTTTCCTGTTAATGCACTCAGTAACAAATGACGGGAACAGTTCCTTTCAACCCGTGTCTCTTTAATAATGACTGGAGACAATGGAAAGGGACTGAAAGCTTGATAACTGTTCTTGAGGCAAACTTGGCACCCAAAGATATTCTATTGCCAAAGGCAACTCAAATGTAAGGCTCCTTCACTCTGCTCCGTTCAAAGATCTTGCAAACCCAACTATTCAACTTTGATCATTGCCCAACGTCAGATCTTCCCTTCTTAAGACCTTCCCCATCTAAAGTTTACTCATTTGTTGAAAGTTCGCTTCTTCAACCACCTGTTCACCAACTCCAAACCCTCTTTCGGCTTGTCCTGAGGAACCTGTTATTTCTTGTTAGCATCACCACCTCATCGCCATCGAAGCACTTACCATATGGCCAGCCCCATTAACAGTAACAAAAGCGAACGTAGTTTTCTTATCGGTCTCGCCCATCTTGATCTTGACCTCCTTATACCATCCAAACTCATCACCACCAGCACCCCAGGACCTCTGTCGTTGCGCAACATACTCCGGCTGTCCTTTCCAAGGCATGTTGTTGCTCCATCTCAAGTTACCAGCGGTGTTGCATGCGAGGTCAAGGTTTCCTTGGTACATTAGCACGTCGATATCGTGATTGAGTAAGTATAGAATCTGTGACTGGGTGCTGATTTCTTGGTCGTATCCCAGACTAAAAGCGACTTCTACATCCATCGCGTAAATGGAGTAGTTCGTCACTGCACTGGGCACGCCCAAGGCATCGAAAACCTTGGGGGTGTTGAGGTACTTCTCAATTAGCCCTGCTTCCTTGTAGCACAGATCATCTCCAGATTCGCAGGGCCTGGTAATGTCGAATCTGTTCCTGTTGCCACCTGCACCGGATTCACCATCATACCAACTGATGACTCCATCCCAGCAAACTTTACCAGCAGCACCACAGATGGCATGATCAGGATGCTCATAGCATACTCGTGCGAGGTCAAGGCATCGTGGGAGGTTCGCAGCCATAATGTCACAGCGTGTGCTGTTAAAAATAGGCTTGTCAACACCCGGGTTCGTTGTGCAGAGTGTCTCCCAGTATCCGAAGTGGGTGTCCAGAGGGGAGACGTAGCCGTTGCCGATGAGAACGGACTCCAAGTTGACTTGGGGTCGCCTAGGGTAGAGGCTGTTCTGTGCAACAATAGTCGCTCCCAGCACAGGAATATAGTGGCCCTAGACAATCAGTCACGTCGCAGAATTGAGAGTGCCGAGTTACTTACTCCATAACTCTCTCCCGAGATATGAAAAGGCCGGTCCGCGAGATCCGGGAATACTTGGCTCACAAAGAGCTGCAAGAACTTATGCATACTCTCAGCAGCGACGAAAGAGTTTGACGGAATCGGCTCTCCGTCATCCAAGTATGAGAAGCCAACGCTAGCAGGCTGGTCGACAAAGATGTAGTTCGCATTCTCATTCCACCCATAAGGGTTGTGAACCGTTCCATTGCCATGCTCGTTGATGAGACACGGTCCAAGCTCTTGAAGCAATCCCAGCATTGAGGAACCGCCAGGGCCTCCAGTTAACCAAAGCACAAGAGGGTCTGTTTTTGGTGCATTTTTGCTCTCAAAGTACCAAAAGAAAAGATGCTGGTTGCCGACATCGAGCCAGCCGGTATACTGCTTCACACGTGCGTCGCATATGGAGTCGTCAACCTGCTCTCTGATGCGGATCGTATGCTCTGGAAACAGCGAGCTTTGGTGAACTTGGAACGTGGAGGCTTGCGGTGAGTCAGTGTCCTTGAGCGGTATCTGCGAGGCAAAAGCCCCAAGTGAAGCTCCTGCCAGCAGCAATGCCGTTTTTAGAAAGCCCATTGTTGTAATACTTCTTCATGAAAGAAGTTGAGTTGGGATTGAAGACGGTTATGAATTGTCAGACGGTGAAACCCTGGCCGAGAATGGTTAGTAATCCTCGCGGAAATGACGACAACGAGCTCACCAGGGTAGGTTGCAAAAGGTCTTGCAAAAGGTCCTAAGGTCCTGTCTTAACTTATCTCTTACCCCGCTTCCACGGCATCTCAATCCGTCGAGGATCAGATCTAGTCTTGATAAGGAAGCTCGCTGCACATTTTTGCGGGTTTCCGATGAACCTGAAGATCAGGGCAGCGTGTCAGTCAATTGAATGAATAGAAGCCTGTGAGGCTTATCGCCTGTTCTGATAAGACGGGTCAGAGATGGCCCGTGTTTTGCAACGGCAAGGGGCCAAATACAGAGAGAGTTTACGAATATGCAGCTTCAATCTCCATGTTTAAGTAATCATGATCTGGCTCGGCTGAATATTCATTATGCTCCTAACATATTCTGTCATTTTCTCTCGCTACCCTCATCGAACGAGCACTCGTTGCTCATCATCAAGGATCGATAGCTCAGTGGTACGAGCGAGGGATTGCAGATCCCTAGGTCGCGTGTTCGATCCACGCTCGGTCCTAACAGTTTCTTTTTGATCGCGACTTGTATTGTATACCAACTTCATTTTTGTGTATGATAACTATGTTTGCCATATCAAGCTTACAAACAAGCAAGCATCCTCCTTGTCGAATTTCTGCCCTTGCTTGCGTTCCCATGAAATCCTTTTAGTTACTCAAAAAGCTCCAATCACGATCAGACCATTCCAAGTAACTGAAAAGCAGGTCCTTGATGAACTCGGGACACTCTGCAGCCATGTCGTCATATCATCCTCTTGTCTCCATATCCTCCTTTATTCCAGGACCCGGTGATCTCAGGAACTTCACTACCTCTTCCCGCAGTTCCTGTCGATGCTCTGGGGTTGAGTTGTAGACAAGGGGTATCAAAGGGAGAACTTCTTCCAACATCAGAAGGTCGGAGAGTCCGCAATGGAACTGCCATGCTGCATATTGAGCAAGTGGTTCAATCTTGTACATGTCACCCATCGCGAACATGTAAATGTGGTCGTCGAGATTTGAATCCTTGGGGGTAAGGTATGCTCCCGTGTAGAGGAAATCAATCAGCCATTTCACATGCTCCACAGAAAACTCCGACAGATCGAACTCGTTTGTGGAAGATTCCTGCGTAATGTTAGCCGCGTCCATCAGTATCAAAGGCAGTCTAACCTTGAAGGGCCCGGTGCATGCCGCATGAAAGACCTTTGATTGACTGCAGACGATGACCTTGTGGACTTGGAATCGAGTATCTCCGCAGACGAAGGCAAAGTCCGTGAACTCGTGGTTCTCTCTTGCTCTGTAGATAAGGATTAGTAAGTTGTTCTGATTGATTAGAGTCAAGGGGGATTCATACTGGAAGAGGCCCATTCGAAGGTCTCTACTCATTTTGAATAAGTTTTGGTGATTTCTGGATATGATGTAGGATTAAACAACGTGCCGAGTTTGATTTCATAAGTAAATGAATGGGAGTGTGATATTTATAACTGGATCAGTAGAGCAAATCTTACAAACAGCATCACGCTGGCGAAGTATATATTTCATAAACTTCACATACTCCAGAACTATACAGTCAATCAAACTTTGGCTTCTGACTTTCTGTTTGGCCTATTTTGACATGTGTGCCACTGGAGCATGTAAGACCACTCTATTTCCTGGTCGAGATAACTTAGAAGAGCAGAAACTTTTGTTTCATTAAAGCTTATACAATATGGCGAGCAGTGACTCGTCCGTTACTTCATATATTGCCCAGTTTCCTTTCAAAGTATATTCTATTACGGAAAACATAAGCCTCACTTTTTAGCCTTTAGCACTTGGGCGGCGCGGCCTGAATCCTCGCGCTGCTTTAGGTCCGAGGTTTCTTTTACAACTTGAATCCACGATTGGTCCCGGTGGAGCAGCAGACCTGTGTTTCAAAGTCACATACCACCAGTGATTGAAAATCTACACTATAAGATGACGTATGAACGGGAGCTTATCGGTAAAAGAGACTGTTTGAGATTCGTGTGTATTTCAGTACCTGCAGCTGTCAGTTCTCCTCTCCACATGGACCACCAGCCAGCTCTAGACCAGTGCTACCGGTCATGTGAAAAAAGCAGCATCTCTATCTCAATACGCAGCCAGAAGAAGCCCTTGCTTGTCATTTTCCTGGCAAGGATTCAGAAGCTCGAGTTAAGTGTCTGACATTACTGACCTTAAGGATTCTCGAGACCTTGCCAAAAATAAGATCAATCGAATATGGCTGATGGACAAGAGCTTTATGGGGCAACGGAGTTTAGTATAATTTCTCCAGGCTTGAAGTGCTAAGGACGTTATGGCGAACTATGTAACTATGGTAATCGTAGCTCGATACAACAACCAGGCTTGAAAATCAAGCGGCTTGTATAAGGGGAATTTGGGTTCCCAGCCAGGATATCCTCAAAGACCTTGGATAGGAGACTTATTCCGCTGCAATCGTCGCATCTCGACTCCAGAGGGGTACTCGTGATAGATATCGTCACCTCCTTCATGAAGTCCTGACTAGCATCGGATATCTGGTCCATCCACTTTGCCTCCGTGCATATGCAAGGCAGCAGCGTCTCCCTCGTGTAGGCGATGGCTGCATCGATAACATCCCTGGAGACCGATATTGGTATTTCATACAGAACTGGAAGCGAATCAAGAAAGTCATCCAGCTCAATATTCTTCTGGTTCAGTCGGCGGATATAACAAAGCTTAGCCTGCCGTTCAAGGCCTCGGATGGCGTACTTGTCGGCCAAGACCAGCATCGACAGATGCGTCGAAAGGGATACCTTGGACACATCTACACTCGGGTCCTCGTAGTATCCGACGTAGAAATAGTCGGCCATCATCTCAACCAACTCCAGAGGGTATTCGCTCAAGTCATAGACTCTAGATGTGGCTTCCTGCAGAAGGATCAGTATATTGTCACTGTAGCTTGACTTTCACTACCTTACCTTGAAACCACTCGTACAAGCGGCATTGAAAACTTTGGACTGTGCACAGATTATGACTTTGTGCACGGGAATCTTTGTGCCTTTGCAGAGAAAAGCGAAGTCAGTGAACTGACCGGCTTTTTGGGCCCTGGGAGATGTTAGTTGAGCTTGGACGGAATGTGAAAACAACTGATTTCTGCATGAGCTTCCGTTCCTCAAGATTCATGATGAAAATTGATGGAGGTTTTAGTCTATGAGAGGGGTTGAGTGTTTTCCGTCTCGGATGGGGAGGGAGAAAGGGTATATATAAGAGAAATGGACAAGGTATCCTCATTGGAGGGGTTCTAAGGTTGCCTCCTAGCCAGGAGTTTATAATCACCACACAAAAGCTAGATCATGCAACAGAAGCTCGATTGCGAGAAAGGCTTTCTATGGCCTATCAACTCGCTCCATTACACTCTTCCTTTCCAAGTAGACTTATAAAAAAAACTCTAACCATAAATACCTCAGGTTCAAAGCGGAATGCTTTTTTGGTTTCCATGTCACCTATCAGAGACACCAATCAACCCAAAACTCTGTCAAAGAAGGAAAATACTTTGGTCGAGGATTTAGCTGACTCCAACAAGGCGGTCTTATCCTCCATGTTATCTTGGGCTATGGCTACTAAGTTCTGTCTGCCGGAATAAGCTCTCAGCCACAAGTCTCAACTGCAAATAACACATCTCGCTCACAACTTAGACATTGATACCATGGTTACCATCTACTTTAAGCAAATCTTTCCGCCGTCAAGGCTTTGTCACCACAATCAAATTCAACGTCCAGCCTTCCAATCCATTCGCGTAGTGCCGTTTCATCGTTGGCCTTCCCCTTTCCGCATTTCCGGCACCGACATTGGAGAGGCTCGACCGGAACCAATCCCTCTGACTTGCAATAGACATTTGTACATGTACCCATCAGTGGAAATCGTATAAAGAGACTTATAAGTTCTTTCGCAAACTCAGGACAGTCATATACGAATTCTTCAGTCATCGCTTCCAGCTCTTCTGTAGCCACCGCCTTCCTGAGCTTGAATCTGGCCAAGACTAGAGCTGCGTTTCGAAGGTTTTTGGATATCTCCCTGGGGACTTTGTAAACTTCTGTGATTGAGCTGGTGAAGTCTTGGTTGTTGAATTTGTGATATTGGTGTAAGCATTCGAGGTATTTCTCGCCTGCGAACTCTTGCAGGCCGCCAATCTCGTACTTGTCTGCCAGGGTAAACATGGTAGCATGTGTCAACAGGCAGGCATCGTCTGGGACTGCATAGGCTCCGGTATAAAGGTATTCGACCATGCGAGTGACCACCTGGAGAGGATGGTCGTTCAATTCATAGGTTCCAGATGAAGCTTCCTGGGCCTTATCAGTATGCATGAAATGGTGCTTGCGGGAATCCTGACCTTGAACTTCCCAGTGCATGCTCTGTGGAAGACAGTAGACTGGCTGCAGACGATGATCCTATGGACAGGAATAGTTTCTCCTTCGCAAGTGAACGCAAAGTCTGTGAACTCTCCGCTTTCGCGCGCCCTATTCGAGGTCAGCATGTCCCAAAGTGCAGAAGGACATGAGGAGCGGCAGACTTCTGCATACGGAGTCTGTCTTCGAGAGTAATCATATTTACACCGAAACAAAGACGCTTCTGTGGGTGATCTATACAGCTTACGAGGGGAACTGTCATAGATGCGGGGAAGAAGGTGGTTTATATGCCCCGTCCGTCCTCACTAAGTTCTCTCGGCCGGAATAAGCTCTCAGCCACAAGTCTCAACTGCAAATTGCAAGTGAAGGAGGGGTTCGGTGAACATGCAAGCCTCTATTAGTATACAAATTCTCCAATGTCAATTCCTCCAATGATTACCAGTCTTCAGTGCCTTCCGTTGACATATTTGCGCCACCAAGAAGCAATACACATGGACCCCTCAATGATGGTTGGCTTACCAATCCACCAATCTGTCACATGTGCTAGCAGAGAGAAATTGCGCATCGTCCTCCGGTTCAAAGATCCGACTCAACAGTCCCTGCATCGGACCACCGTGATGGCTCATAAAGTCCTGAAACACCTCCTCATTCTTAAACAGCTCGGCCTGACTCAGAATGTACTCTGCGACAATCTCCTGAAGTCTCACTGGTGCAAACTTGCCAGAAGCCAGGATCAGTAGCTCCATGACGGAGTCCCAGGAATTGCCCCAAGGTATGATTGCCTCGAGGGCGATGAATAGCTTGCCCAATGAAACATCCATCAGCTTGTCCATGCAGTAGCGATCAGCAAAGATGCAGACTTGGGCATGATGCAGCAGTGTATCTCCACCAATGTTGCCTACATCAGGCGGCCGAGAGATGGGGGCGTATTTGTCGACAAATTCTTGCCACAAGCCTTTGAGTCCGGGTGTATTGCGACTGTTAGGACCCGAGAATGGTGGGTAATGGCGGACGTAGTGTGCCCAAGACTTGCCCCAGCTGCTCAGCTCTTCGTCAACAGGATCTGTCTCCTCCTGTTTGTCATCTTCTTGGATGGGGTTGGTGTAGTCACTGCTGTACGCAAACTCCCAGAAGCTCAGGAAGACGGTCTCCTCGAGGTCGATCCATTCGACGCGTTGTTCCAATGCCTCCTTGAACGGCCCGTTCACGAGGACGTTCAGGACGGGTGACAGCTTCGCAACAATGGCGGCATGAATGGTGAATTCGCTCTGGTCGGTGCCAACAATGAAGGTGAAAACCTTGGATGTCGCGATACTACGTGCCTGTCAGCTTGGGTCTCGGACGAAGCTTCCACGAAGCTTACCTCTTGGTTGAAGGTTGATCTGGAGCCCTGCGCCATGTGATCTGATCCATCGTATTTGTGTTGATGCTCATCGTGAGTGTGGCTGTTACAAAAAGCAAAGGGATGGGTTGAGATGGAGTGAGCGGTAGGTATCAAGATGTACAGTGTAATTGGAAGTTGGGGAGGGGCATGTTCGTAAAATATCGACTTAAATAAAGTGATCTTCCAAGCCGCGGTGTGACTCAACATTCCTGAAATAAAAGTTTAGCAGATAAAGTTTCACAAATGGAAGCTTGTTGACATTACCTCTTCTTACTGGCTTACCAGCCCTTCCCATAAAGCATAAAAGTTTAATGGGACGGAAGTATCTTCCCATCCGTATTGTTTCCAATTTCAAGAATAATAGAAGTGATATCGTTCTTGTTCGTTGAGGAACAAAGGTTGACAAAAGGTGAAGAACAACAAGCTAACAGGGCTAACTATATGCTCCACTGACACAAAGAAACATGCCCGGGCTGTTCTTATTGACCAAGATGATTGACAGACAATCTGAATATAAGGTAGTGAAAAAGTTCAACAAGTGTTCATGACATGGTGAACGCAGTAGACAATGTGAATACCTTGGCTAAACGGTCGACTACGTGACTTCGGTCGGTTCGCGATGTCTTCACCACCAACACTGCGTAGGTCACTCTTCGTCAGTTCTTGACCGAGCCAGTGGCCAAGCTCCAAGCGACTCTTCAAAGTCACTGAGCAAACGGCTCAGACCTGGGGCAATTGTTCCCTCACGCAGGACCCGCCTGGTCGTGGTGCAATGGTGGTTAGTCCCTTATTCTGCCACCGTACTGCCAGTGCCAGTCTACGCGTGTCCAAGTCAACACTGGCAGAACTATTACGACCTCAACAGCCTTCTAGGCTTCGCCTGCTCCCCTCTCTTCTCCTTCCCTACACTCTCCTTCACTCCCATCTTTCACTCTCATCTTTTGCTTCCATCCTTCACTTCCATCCTGTCTGTACCCAGCTCTCAGCTTACGAAGCTTTCTCTCTATTACTCTACAGCAGGCATAAAACAGGCACCATCATGTCCAGCAACTCGCTTCATTCATTGAGTGTCGCGAATGCATGGTTCCAAGCTTCGCCATTACACTGGACTGCCGGACATCTTGAGTTGGTTGGTTTCCGGTTTATCGAAGTTGAAGAAGCCAGCGGCACCCAAGGCCATCATACCCAACAAGATGGGAGGCTAACATACTACGCTACTCGATTAGCGACGACACCCGTCGAAAACATGAAATCGCACTACGTGCGATCACTGTTTAAAGGAACCGGTGTTCTGGAGTTTGTCCTGTATGTTACATGTACCTCGACATCCTTACTTTGACTAACCTTTGATAGTGTCGCGGCCGCGTTTCATTACTGTGGTCGACTCGTGCATGTGCCTCACTGCAGTGCTTTCCGCATCGCAGGTCACATTGCCGTTCCATACCCTGAGCCCATTGTCGGGTACTATTCCTACAATGTGGACGAGGACCGTAAAGCGCGGTTCACTGCCCGGGCTGGTCCCCCGGGCACGATGAACCTTCCTATGGAGCAGATCTACGAACGAAGACTCGCGAGAGTCACTCCTCAAGATTGGACCCAAGATCCATATCTGGTCTGCATTATGATTAGCCTGGCACAAGTCCAGGAACGAAGTGATACCACAGGACAGCCTCGCCTGTACCTCGTAAGTTGACAACTCCTCCCAACTGATAGCATTCTCACTAACATAACAACTTCCAGGTCCGCCTCCTTGTCACCTGTAAGGATGAGCAGGAGAATGCCTACGTCTATAAGGCAGATATTCCTTCCGAACTCTTGGAGTGCCTGAAGTTTCCTTCCCGTCCTATGGACGACTTCGAGTTCCCCGCCATCACGGTGGCCAAGGTGGCCTTTGAGCCATATGAGACCTTCGGTAGTCGAGCCGTGAAGGCCCTGGTCGGCGCGCAGTACTTTTCTTCGACAGCCTAAAGAATTCCCTTATTGGGTTACCTGGACATGTATCCAGAGCAGTTATATCGGTCTAGGCGGCATTGTGTCCTTATGATAACAGTAAGTTCATCATGATCTATATGTGTGTACCTGGCTCACTCATCAGCAGGTCGATTAGTGCTTCGACTATTGGACTGGCAAGTTCTGTACGACTAAGGAAGAAAGCAGTCTATGCAGCGTATGCGTTTCAGGTGGGATTTTTGATCGCCAGCGAGATGGGATTTTGGCCGGCTTAGAGGGGACATTCACCAACCCTACATGTTCTTGCGGCGATCTGACTTTAGTCTACCATTAGTAATGGTCATTTGATTCTTGTCTGTTTCGGCAAACTACGCCTTTTATCTAACGGTGGACCTTCAGTCTCAACCTTTCGATAGATGAGCTCAGTCGAGGCCTGCAACAGGAAGAACATTCTTCTCTGTCAGACATATCAAATCACAACGCAGCTTTTTACAGTCCCTCCCCCTAGTCTGTGGCCTCAGTTAAAACCATTCGTGTGAAAATGTGTCATTGGAAGTTATACCAACCTCTAGGTCAATGGGATGGTCATCTTCTCGTGTCGTACGGGGCAAAATGGGAATTTTTGAACAAGGTGAACTTGTTTTTGCCCCTATCACCTCCAAACAGAGGATTATCTTCAAAAGTCCTCTTCTGTTGGGTTTATTCATATTTTGGACCCTTTTGTCTTTAGTTCACTGGGTCTCCAATCGTGTTCAGAACAGAAACGCCGTTGTTCCCTATTGTTCATGTTGTGACATGGAATCATCCTGTAGTTCGGACAAGGCTCCGCCACCAGGACACATTCTTTGTTGTAAGAGACCGTTCAATGCAAGTAATTCTGAACGGGCACAAAGACGATATAGGTGAACTCTCGAATAAGGGCTCGGCCAACTTCGTAGTCTCGGACCTTTAAATACGATAATGGCGCGCATTGATGTTGTCCAAATCGCTTTACCGCACTATTGACTACTCAACCTCGACGTCGCAAGCTTCAATTCGTCATCACCAAGCTTCCAATCCCACTCGCCGACCAAGATTATAACTAATTCTATCACTAACCATCATTATGGATCCCGGCTGGAAAGAAGTCAAGCAACGATCGATGCGAGGTCGTCTACAAAGCCTCAGACTTCGTCTTGTCGATCTTGCCATTAACTTGGACAATTTTACGACAGAACAGCTTGGCATCCATTGCAGTGCCATCATGGAAGACATCCGCAGCTTATCCTATGATTGCATAGTAGAAAGCAGGGATCGACTTGACGAATTCCAGTTTTACTGGCGAGTGGGAGAAATCGAGGTATTGATCAAGTTTTGTATTGATGAAGAACTTAAGAAGATTAAACGGGCTGAGAACCGCAAGCCTCGGATGACAGGACAAAGGCGTAGGGAGATGATGGCGGATCTCAAATTTGACATTCCTTTCACTGAAATGTGCTTCGTCCCTTTCGATGCTTATGACTTCTTCATGAGTCTCGGACAGGCATTCAGGGACCTCATTGTCGATGAGCTGAGGCTTCGTGCTCAAGACGATGCTATGGCTGACCTTCTTTCTATCAAGGAAGAGCCAGATATCAAGAAAGAGCCAGGTATCGAGGAAGATCAGTCTATCAAGGAAGAAGAAGGTGTTAGCGAGCCACCTCGTCCCGAACTATATCTACCTGGAGAGTTTATCCCTAACGATGTGCTCAAGCAAAGGTTCAGGGATCTGGCGGTCAACTTTGATGATCCCAGCAGTCGCTGGGCAAAACAACAACTCGATGCGTATCAGAGATACCTCCAGTTGCCAGTCACAGACAAAGTGGCATCGGGTGCTGTGGAGGAATACGACGATTGTGTATCAATGCAGATGCCGTGCCCTCCAGGTATGAGCTGTCTTCTCCTGACACGTTCAGGAGACTGGTGGTTCCCCCATCCAGTGGACCCCTCTGCTAAGAAGTCTGGTTCTTGGGGCGATGTCCCTAACCTGGAGGTACTTACCAAGACTCGCGAACAGCTACGAGAAGATCATGAGTTTGGGGGCGATTCCTTTAAAAAGGAGGTGCCCGAAATTGAGCCTCGTCTTGAGAAATTAGACATTGACTTTGATAAGGTTATTACTTCTCAGTATGGGTTTGTCGTTGCTTGGAGGTATGTGGGAGGCGATGAATGGTTTGATCGTTATGGTCACGTTGTTCCGGAGCTTGTCGTTGATCAGTCAATCATTCACCACGGTCGACGATGGAGTGAGGCTAGGAAAGAAGATGTGCTTTCAGAGTCGGATTGATCTCAGTACCTACTTTAGGGCTGCGGGAGCGTTGGCTGGGAACGAGGCGTACACTTTCATGGGGATAGAGTCTGGTGAGTAGGTACTGGATTATGTTTTCGAATTGACCTTAGCTTTTTATCGGAGAATTGAGAGTTCTGTTGTTGATTGTGCTGTTGAATAACGTTTACGTGAATGTTCAAGTCGATGCCAAGATGTGCATTTTAGCGACTAACAGAATCAGGTCATGATCCTCCCCCAAGCATTCGCATGAAACCTCCCGCGGGCCAATTCCCATTCCCGCTCAAAACCTCCACCAAGTGGACCGCATCCGCTTCTCCCCGGTCCCTAGCGCCCAGAACCCTTGAAACCACAAAACTGATGATACCGTAGCACGCACCATGCGATGCAAGCTGGGGCCAAGCAAAAGAGGGGTGAACAGCTTCTTTTTTTCTCTTCCCCCTCCCCAACCCTGTTCTTATCAAGAGATACAAGATGAGCGCTGCACCAGAAGTCACGCAGGGTGAGAATGTCGTCTCGCAGGACATGCTCGCCCCGACGCACTGGGAGGTATGATAAATGAACATGACACGGATGGGGACTTGTTAATTGACTCAATTAGAACACTGAAGCTACGGATAACTCAGATGCCGACTCTGCGATAGGCGATGACGCCGCTAGTTCTACTGCCAGTATCAACTCTAGCATTCTCGAGTACCGAACCATCAACGGGCGTACGTACCACGCCGAGCGAGGCGATGCTCAGTACTGGGCATCGAACGACAACCAGGCCTCTGAGGCCTTGGACATCATCCACCATACCTCCACGTTGATCATGGACGGCAAGCTCTTCCTCGCGCCCGTCAAAGAGCCCAGAAAAGTTCTCGATATCGGAACCGGAACTGGGATTTGGGCCATGGACTTTGGCGATGAGTTCCCCGAGGCGGAGGTCATCGGCACAGACATCTCACCCATCCAGCCAACGCAAGTCCCCAGCTCGAACTCCGTGCGCACGATCTAACAGCCTCTAGCTGGGTTCCCCCAAACGTCAAGTTCGAGATTGAAGACTTCACCCTCGACTGGACATTCCCTCCCAACTCCGCCGACTTCGTCCACCTCCGTTTCCTCTACGGCAGCGTACCCGACTGGTATGCCTTGTACGAGCGCGCATACCAAGTGACCAAACCCGGCGGCTGGATCGAGTCCCACGAAGGTGACCCCATGGGCCGCAGCGATGACGACAGTCTCAAACCCGGCAGCGCAATTGCAGAATGGGGCAAGTTCTTCCACGAAGGCGGCAAGAAGCTCGGTCGCGTGTTCACCCCACTGCCAGATAATCTGCAGGAGAAGGGTCTCAAGGCCGCTGGCTTTGTGGACATCCAGTCCAAGACGATCAAGGTTCCTGTTGGCGATTGGCCGAAGGATGAGCGACTCAAGGAGATTGGAAGGTTCACGACAATGAGCATTTTATCCGATGTGGAGGGACACATCTCGTTCATGGCTACGCTTCTTGAGGGGTGGACGCAGGAACAGGTCCATCTGTACTGTGCCCAGCTGAGGAGGGAGTTGAAGTCCAAGAAGCCGGCGCACGCTTACTACCTGCAACGTATTGTCTGGGGACGCAAGCCAGCCGAGGGTGAGACTACGACAGAGTAGTTGATCAATGATGTTCATTAGACGTAAATAGCGTAACAATACTTTTCCCCGGTCCAGCCGTTCATGTATCCAATTTGTTTGTACCCGAGACTTTGCCTCCATTCAGATCTTGACTTCTTCCGTCGGTTCGACATCGTATTCGATCTCTGTTCGGATCACGTATTTCGCACCCTTTCGCACGCCGGTACCTTCATGTAATGTCGCGTTGATCTCGCCATGAGGGAAGATAGCCGCGCCGCCCATGACTGGACGAACGGGGTATGCATTCAGGATTCCTTCTCGTGCAGCCGGGAGGAAGTATGTAGTTTCGCCACCCTCGAAATCTTGGTTGAGGTAGATCAAGAAGGTGAACAACGAGCTCTGCTTCTTCTCGGCCGGCGAGTCGTCGTATACGTATTTGTCGTCCTTCGTAATACCGCTCGGAGGCCACGCGCCGTCGATGTGTGCTCGGTACTCTGCTCCTGGGACACTGTGGCACGTTAGCGATGGAATTGACTCCAAGGGGTTTGAGAACCTACTATCGATACACTCGGAAGCGGCGATTGATACCGCGAGCCAAGCGCCCATTCATTGACACCGGCACAAATGGTTGAATGCGCGACCATAGCGTGTCGTGGAACGTCTTGTCGACAACCCAGTAAAAGTTATGCGCCAGAATACTAATATCCCCGTCTTCTCGAAGTGGCGCATCGGGCACAAAATTGACATATTCACCCGCGGCAATGATAGCCTTGCACTCTTCGGGGTAGAGGACGTTGGTGGCGACACTGAGACCCTGCACGACAGGATGCGGTCGATGTGTTGTAGACGGGGGTGTTGTCGACAGAGGAACAGCCTCGGGTGTCGAGGCGTAAAGTATGGCGTCGTGATGGTTCGGCGGCTTGCGCTCGGGACCGGGCGTTGTCTCGATGATGCGAATGTTCTTCTTGAGTGACTCGGGCGCCGAAGCTACAAGACTTCCATCGAGGACCGAGGCGTAGACTTGCTCGGTTGGAGTGTCGGGACGAAGATCCCAGATCTCCTGGAGAGCAATTGATGAAGGCTGGATGATCGCATTGGGGTTTCGGTCCTCGTGGCCACAAACTCGAAGCACCGCATCAATAACTTTGATGAGTGTCTCTTCCCTCTCAGAGCGCTTGACAAGCCCTTGCTGATCGGGAATCGTCGACAAGCCACTGATGACATCAAGATCTCGAACCCATCGACAAAGAGCACCAAGCTTAGGCTGTTCACCACGAATCTTCATTTCGGCGAGAAGAATTCGAGCTTCGGTGTATTTCCGATCGGCAAGAGCAGCAGTAACCTGCGCCGTCAGGTTCGCGCCCGCCGCATTGTTGACACCGGTCGTGCAAGCTTGTCTGAAGTCGTAGACAGCAACTCTCAGGTCCTTGCACAGCTTTGACTTGATCAAGCCGGGGTATTGAGTGAGTGAATTGAGTGTATCGATGGTAATCTCGAGCTCTTCTTCGGATACAACGGTATGGAGGTTCTTGGGCTCGAAGTGCGTGGTCGTGCCATCGGGAGGGGGCGTCGGGATTGAAGGGGAAGTGGTCTTTGCGACTTTTCGAGGATTGTCGGATTGAGCTTGAGCCTGCGCTTGTTTGCGCTTCTTGGACTTTGTCTTGGCCATGATGGTTCGATAATGGATAACAAGAGTTGGAACTTGGTGGGGATGGAAATTTACGTGGGGGAATTGACGATGGGAAGGGACCAATTGGAGTGGCAAAAACGGTCTGGAACGGCAGAACAATAAAATGCGGGGCTGTAATCCACCATCACCACCTCGTGCAGGGTAGCCATGAGTTTACGGGTATGTAGGGGAAGCAAAAAAAGCTCAAGATCTTGACCCTAAGAGATAAAAGTATTTAGACACTTTAGCCTAAATTTTGGGAAGATTTTACTAAATTTAGGGGACTCTTTACTAAGTTTATTTTAGCATCTTCTTCTTAAGTCTTGAGTTTTCTTGCACCTGGAGACCAGTTCAAGCTGTTTTGCGGACTAGTAGGAAAAATCGGGATGGCTCTATCGAGTAGCTCAGAATCCTACGTTGCTTTCAAATATGATCCATCGGCTGTCAAGTCTGGAGCGGCAGAGCCATAAAATGCGTGCGGTTATCCACCTCGACGATACAGGGGAAAGGTAACAGCGAGCATTTGATGGAGGGTATCTGGCTTGACTCGGGGGCACATGTACGTTCAGGTCTAATACAACTCGAAGTCTTTGCAAATAACGTATTATGTTTTGTGACACGCCAAGGGAGTGTAGAAGGGAAGTAAAGATTGAAGGGTGAGGAGGAAAGGATGAAGAAAAGAAAAGGATATAATGCGGGTCATTTGCGTTAAAAGTAAGGGCATAGGACTGTTGTCTGTTTACATTTGGCAGTGGCAGACCAGTGAGTATAACAGTGACACAAGCGCTGTCTGCCTGAGGGGAGATAATCCAATCAAACACCAGAACTGTTGGCAGGTTCATTTCACCTCAAGGACTTAGTATTGTAGCTTCACGGGCAGTGTGTGTGGAGAGCCAGTGATTCTCTCTAGCACCGCCAACAGAGCCAGCCACTGCTCAACTCAAGATATCAAATGCTTTCCACTTAAGTCATACTTTTAGTGATGTAATGTCGTTAGATCGACATAGCGTTTTGAACTGGTGACCGAATATCCAGTGAATGTTCATGATCGTTCAAGTCAATGCATTAAGTTTTGCTCATGTTTTGTAACTTTCTGAGCATCCCATCGGGATAATGTGAGGCATGAATCATCCAGAAACCCATATTTTATTCACATTGGCCTATCTCGTGTGTTTTGACACAATAAGCCATCCATCTTCTCCCTACTTGTTCATTGACTGTCATGTGTAACTCCAACACAGGCATCTCCCTCCCTATTGTTCCCCATATGAGTCACCTCGCCGCTCAGCAAACACTGGCCGTTGTCACAGTTACCACGAGCCCTGCCACTGCCAGAGCAAATCCATCACGTGGTACTGTTCATCAAGCAAAGGCCTTCACTCCCTGAGATCCTGCTCTTCGCCCTCCACCACTCCTCAAACTTCCAACTTCTGACTTTCGACATTCTCCATCTAACACATTTCCATTTCGCCCTATCGTCTATATTATTCTATCAAGACTCAACAAGTGCACTGGTAAGTCGTATACCGAACGATTCTGTTTTTCATTTCATAAGTCTAACGGTGTACAGCTATCATGACGCAACCCATGGTCGTCGAAGATCCCGATCACGCCGTTGGGCTCAAACAAACGGAAGAGATGCCAGCCCTGCCGGCCAGCGAAATCCCCGCAACGGCTTTTCACCGATTCCCAAACTTCCCAGCAGAGCTTCGACTAAAGATCTGGAAGGCAGCTTGTTTTCCTTACGCAGCCGACCAACGAGGCCTACACTACATCGATCTGGAAAACCTTGGGGGTGACGAGACATCTGGTGATGCGATGACAGATATAAAATCAATGGAGATGAAGGCACTTCATCCCGATTTCCAGACCTCGCTACATGAACAGCGGGTTGTCAGGCGCCCAAATAGATCCGTCTACATGTGGGACGCTGGTCTTTGGAAGGCCTGCAGAGAGTCGAGGAAGGTCATTTCCACGCACTTTCAACTGAAGCTTTGCCGCAGTACTCAGAACAACGACCTTGACCCCCTCAAATTGGACGAGTGCCTCAGTAAGGCTTGCCGACCGTACCCCTCGGAGTGGTACTTCGAGCCCCCAACCTCTCACAACATTGAGGAACTGTCCGAGAAGCGACCAGACCATGAGGATTCGGTTCATGAGTGTGAGCCCTTTCTTCCTACCTGTCTCCTTTTTCGCAATCAAGAGCATGTAGAGCGATTTATGGTCATGCCCACCCGAAACCTGTTTTGCATCAAAAACCCCAGGAGATACCTGTTGCCACTCACTCTTGACACTCCTCGACTGCATGTCCCTTATCCCAATGGCAAGAAAATTGTCCTCCGGCACTCATTCAATATTGTCCTCGAGTTCGACACCAGTTGGCTCGATCATTTCCCTAAGAGCTGGGAAGAACTCAAAACGGAAGAGTCACCTCGTGGCCTTTTCGCGGGATGGGCTGAGACCTGCATGGCTGAGACCAGCCGGGGGGGAGGCGGCGATGTGCCATGTATCTATCTGCTCAACAAGGCAGCTCGCTGGGCGCCACATTGGTGGGTAAAAGACGATGTAGTCTTCTATGATTGCGACGATGCGTATGTGGAAGTTAATAATGACTACCGCGGCTTCTATCCGGCTGAGTCGGCAGATGCTTCACCCATGCTAACATTTCTCTGGAAGCTTTGGACCCTTGCCTTCTGCGACTACTGCACTGATGAAAGAATATGTGACGTGTGTCACCACGTCCCAGGTTTCGATTTGACTGAGTTTGTCAAAGTTCTCGTTCGCCACGAAGAGGAACCTGCTCGAGGTCAAATCGAGAATCGAGTTGATGAACTGGACGAATTGGATAACGGTAGCAACTGTGATATTGAGCATGAAAATGAAGACGGTGAGGAGGGTAAAGAGACTTCTGGATTTTAGAAACCAGTGAAGCTGGTGGGGGGCAGGGGCGGGTTTTTGGAACTTTGACCTTTTCGATGGTTTTACTCCCTGATCACGACCAACGAAACACGTCTGCACGTAGAAAGAACTCAAGAGCCTGCTAGGGAAGAGAGATTGAGGTAGGGCAAGGAAAACAAAAGCGAGCATCGAGGTCTAGAATTCATGGGCTCTGTTTGTACTTATCCTAGTCGGATAAGAAAGAAAGTCAGATCTTCACGAAGCAAGAGATGCTATTCACAATCTACTCATCCCGAACCTGAATGCTGTCAATAATGCAGTTGCCCTGATTCCACAGTTTCATCAAAGATTTCATGATATTCATTAATAAACAAAGCTACGTATTATGTCTGCGCCACCATCCCAACCATCCGCTCTATCTAGTAAAATACCAAGCATCTAACCTCAATACTCTGTCGTCCTTTCGCATCCGCCGGCGTAGCAGGGTCAACAAACGCAGTATGAGGCGTATATCCCGCCAACCCATGCTGACCACCCTCATGAACCTCACTCTTTGAATCAAAGCACTTGATCAACATGACCTCCTCAGGCGTCATATCCTTGGCGTAGTAAAACTTGTGCCCGTCATTCGGCGCAACAGAGTACGTCTCACCCTTGATCTGATAACCCTCCGTTGAGCGAAGCGTCGATGCATCAGGAAGAACTTCCTTTCCACGGTCATCGTCGTCGTTGTCCTCGCGCTTGGGGTACAGAAGATCGACTTTGATCATGTCTTCTGGCTTGGTGGTGCGATAGTCGACGACTGCGAGGGGGAAGTCTGTTGCCGGATGGCCGATTGGTCGCCAGACGTTGATGATTTGGTATCGACCCTTGAGAAGCTCTTCTGTCTCTGATGGATCGGTGTGTCGTCTTACACGAGCTTCAGCAGCGCCGGGGGTTTGATCAACATGGACTTGCTGCACAGGCTGTCTGGGACTCGACTTCTCCCTTCTGCGGATAGTATGATCAAAGATAACCACTTTCTTGATCTCAGGAATTCTCTCTTTGAGAAGGGCTTCAACTTCGCCGTAGTAACCATTTCTCACAGCCGCATCGTCAGTGAACTCTGTTTCCTTGGCGGGAGACTTGAAAACGTCGAAGCCAGAAAGATCTACGCCGAAGGCGGTAATGCTAGCGGCGTTGCGAATGTCCACAACGTCGCGCTTGTGCTGGCTGCGCTCAAAAGAAGTTTGGTCAACGTCGACTTTAGCCCAAGGTTTGACTCTATTTCCATTGTCGTCGAGACTCGATGTCGGATCGATGTAGTTGAAGAGTCCGGTTGTCATTTTGGTGGTTGTGAAGTGGAAAGGTCTGAGTTGAGCGGGGTTGAGGAGCTGTTTGAGAATGGGTCTTGTTCTGAGAAGTCGTGACATGCAGGTTTAAGTTGAAGATGGGGAAATAGAATTGAACTATGGCTGTTTCTTATATCCAATTATAGGCAGTCCGATTCGGAATCTTGCGTAAAAAGTCCGTCTTTTATTTGTTAGTATCCCGCTGTCATTTATTTGTCATCGTCATGAAATTTGTAAGCTCGGTTGTGCCGATGACGTTTGCGGGGCTGTCGAGCGTGCTGTAACACTAACAGATCACGTCACTTTATAGTGGCGATGGTGCTGGATCAGTTACTGTCTTAACTGAGTCAGATTATCAATCTGCCGAGCTCGACGACGTTATTGGAGGCGTCGTCCCGAGCCGTTGGCATTTTTTATCCTTAACGTTTGCGCCCTTGACTAATTTTCATTCTTTTCGTCAATGTAAAGGTCCATCTCATGTTGGCATTCGACAAGATTCGATGGCGCATGGACATGCATGACAAGGCGTAGATGACGAGTCTGCGATGCTGCCCATGGAATTCTACCTCAACAGCTTGGGGTTCGACGTCGCCGCTTGGGTTAGATCTGAAACTTTGGTTCCTCACACTGGGCATGTTGAGATGTCATACTGTTCATTTGAAACTCTTATTCTATTCTATTGAAGATGTGACACTGATCATTAAGTCTACCGTTTAGTCTGCTTCGCTAAATCATCTAAAAGCAGTTACAAGTACAAGCCAAAGAAGCCATTCCGAATCGACAGTCTATCAGTAAACCTTATTCTCCTGTGGCTCCGCCCAAGCAATCTTGCCAACATGTCTCTCCGGTCCCTTGATGAAGGCCAACTTGGGCGACTGCGCCATCTTGGGTGTACCAAGCCCAAAAAACATGTTCTGAATGGCTGTAATACCAATGATGTGCTTGTCGATGAACTTGAACACACCAGTCTGCCAAGTGGCGCTGGAAGTCGCCTGACCCGAACCACGACAAGCTTCAACAACAGGATCCATGCGTGAAGCTTGATACGACTGGAAGGCGGTGGCGAGTTGAGCGTGAGTTGGGATGGGAGACTTCTGGCGAAGAGCGTAGAGTTGGTTGACTAGGGCGACGACGTCGATGAGACCATTGTTGCAACCTGCGCCTGTGCTGGGGGTGAACTTGTGAGCTGAGTCACCTGCGAGAACTACACGACCGCCCCAGCTCCAATGGCTGACGACGCCTTCTTCTAGACTCACGAGGCCGGATTGAGTGCGAGCGTTGAAGGCGTCTTTGAGGGTGAGTTTGCCGCCGGGCGCAAGAGGGATGTGTCCCCATCGCTCAACAAGATCGACTTGATCCTGCTCAGTGTATCGGACTCGATCGCGAGTAGGCGCATCCAACTTTTCATAGAGACCCATGACAGAAGAATCCTCACCAGCAAAGAGTTGTGTAGCCGCACCAGGACCGTGAGTCTCACAGGTGGTGCCAGGCTCGATGCCCGCGAACTTGGTAGGCATGCGCAGCCAGAGAGCTCGGAATGTGGTCAGGAAGGGTTTCTCGTCGTTTACATCATCGGAGCCTGCGTCTTGGGCAAGAGAGCGCATCTTGTTGCGGACGAAGCTGTGAGCGCCATCTGCTCCGATGACGATGGATCCCTCGTAGGATGTTCCATCGTCGCAGGAGACTTGAACGCCGGTTTCGTTGGGGATGATGTCGGCGACTCTCTTGTCGGTGAGGATCTGGCTCTTCTGAAGAAGAGTGAAAGAGTCGTACAGCACTTTGGTGAGGTCGTGGCGGCTGACTACACGAGGGAATGTTCCAAGCCTGGGCTCGTTAGTTGGAGGAATCTCAGGAGAGGGGGTGAAACTCACAGTTTGTTGAAGAGGATGAACCAGTACGCATCTCCGATGTCGCGCCCCTGGTGATCTTGGCGGTTGATCAGACCAAGAGGAGAGCTGACTTGCTCAAGAGGAGCAGCGAGACCGAGTTGATCGAGAGCGCGAAGGCCTATGGGGTTGAGGACGAGATTGGAGCCAGCGTCAATGACTGCGCTTGATCGACGTTCGAGCAGAATAAAGTCAATGTTGGCGCGGGATAGCGCATGAGCGGCTGTGAGGCCAACAGGGCCACCTCCGACAATGATTGCTCTGAAGCGTTGAGTAGGCATGTTTTAGTTCTTGGATTGGTGGTCAGGTAAGGGGTTGGCGTCGCTGAGGGATAAGAGTGTTTGTGTGTGTAAAAATGCTAGTTGAGTGAATGCGTGAGTAATGATGGAGAATGTGTTCTTGAAGCGACTGAACACGGATATATATATATTATTGTGCCACTGATCAATCTCGCATCGAGCTCGCATTGTTTTGAGGCTGCAGTCTCAGTTAGTGAACAGGCGCTAGTGCCCGTGTCTTCGCACTCGGATCCATGCGAGTCGGTTGCCAAAAAGGGATTAGTATGCCACTGAGGAAAGGTTGACTTCAGGATCAACCAAGATCGACTGCGATAAGATGCGATAAGAACAAGATTGACTCATTCACAGAAGCTGTTTCGTCTCTAGGATAATTATAAATCTAGAGTAATTATTGATAAATGTACAATCCCTCGGATGTTCAATGAAAAGCCAGCCCATTTCCTGTCAGTTCGGGATTGCCTGCCCCACTGCCCTCACACAATAACACTTACGATGCGAACATTGACGATGCATCTAATCCAACGCAATGACAATACAAAGGAAAATAAGAATAGCACTCGGAGGAATGATTGTATTACGCACTCGATTATCGCACTCGCAAAACGACACGTACGTTCAGGGGATTTTGTCCTAGCGCCGATTGATTCCGCAGCCATCAACGGCTGGCGATGGAGACTTTTATGATTGGCTCGCATTTCGAAGTCCACTTCGCATTCGGGAGGCCATCAGCCCTATGACGACACCATTTAGCAGGGCCTAGGGGTCGCATTGGAGGGTAAGCGGGAAGTCAAACTCGCATGCGGGAGAACTACCCATCATATGTTACCCCGAACAAGCAAGGTGATGCTGGGATGGAAATTTGGCATCGAAATGAACGACATAGAACGCGTCAAGTCATCTTTGCATGGGTCAGGGCACTGGAGCAAACCAGTTGCCGCCACCCGAGTCTGAACCACGACACAGCATGAACAGCCAGACTCCGTAAACAACAAAACGAGATATCCCCATCAGCAATGTGGCACCGCGGCTAATGGTTCGTCTGATAAATGTTGTTGATGTGAAATGAATTCTATCGTGAGGCTGTAGGCCGTGTCTATAAAGTCATAATCTATCATTTTTTCCCGCAAACATGGATGCGCCCATGAGACCGCCATTCTATAACTTCCCTGTTCATTGCTTCCCCTTCCTCTGATACCACTTGGTTTTGAGGAAGTAGATGATGCTGATACCGAGTCCCAGCCCGGCGAAACCAACAGCCATGTAAAAGGCAGATCGATAACCGATCAATAGCTCGTGCTTTGACTCCCCACCATTTGTAACGTTGACCTCCACCGTAGCAGCAAATCCGAGACCCAGACTGATACTGTAGTTCACAATCGTGCTGACCAAGCTTGCGGCGATACCTTGATGCTCTCGCTTCACAGAGTTGGAGAGGATCAGAGTCGCGGCGGGGAACGACATGTCCATACCGAAGGTCATGATGACGAGGCCAAAGAAAGATTGGTACCAGTAAGACTGCTCGACGGGGGCTGTCATCATCAAAATTGTGCCAGTCGTGAATGCTGTGAGGGCAAGGAGCATGACCAAAGCGGGATGCGACACATGAAGAAGCCATGCAGTAATGAGTGAGGCGCAAGCTCCAGAGATAGCAACCGGGCTCATCCAAGCACTCGTAAGAAGAGGCGAGGCTCCACGAAGCATTTGGAAGAACTGCCAAGTGTAGTACACCCATATACCAAAGGTAGCCCAGCCGCAAACGATGCAGCCCAGAATGTAGGCGACGTCGCTAGTCAGAGCATCGAAGGGGATGAGAGGATGTGACGCAACGCGCAATTCGACGTAGAAAAAAACGGGAACAAGGAGCACTCCAACAATAAGCAGAACGAAGACCCAAGGCTTATCCCAGCCGTCGATGGGCGCTTGGTTCCAGGCAAAGTTGAATAGAACCAGGGCGGTGATACCAGTGCACGCGCCGAGAAGGTCCAGCTGACCAAGGATGTCTCCCCAGCTCATATCGGCGGATGAAAGTTTATGGGGAGGATCAGGAATGATCAAGTACGCCATCAACGCAATGAACGCCAGCCCAAGCGCGAAAGAGTAGTAAGTCCAAGGCCACCACGCCGGATCTCCATGTACAAAAAGCCCAGCAAACAACGCGCCAAACACACAACCACCAGGTGCACAAGCTCCAAAGAGCGCAAACGCCACAGCCTTTCGACCACCAGGCTTGTACGAAGCGCCCAAGATAGCCAGGCCATTCGGCATCACCAGCGCAGGTCCAATACCCTGAAAAACTCGCGCAAAGATGAAGAGAACATGATTAGAGTAGTTCGCCAGCCCGCAGATCATAGACCAAACAGCGAACCAGATAAAACCAATGAGGAAGAGGCGCTTGTAGCCAAAGATGTCGCCGAGACGGCCGGAGAAGAGGATGAAGGTTCCGACGGTGAGGGAGAACCCGGCGATGAGCCAGCTTAGCTCCGCGGGATTAGTGAGGTTGAATGAGTCGCCGATGATATGGATGATGTTGAGGCAGTTTCCCAGCGCGGCTTGCGTCATGAACTGCGCCATGCAGATGATCGCCACGAAGAGGATCTCACGTGGGAGTGAAAAAGTCTCGGCTATTGAGACGTTGGACTTTGTTCTTGAGATGGCTTCCTCGTCGGGTCCCGCGAGTGTGTTGTTATCCGACGGCGCGTCCCTCTCAGGATCAGGCATAAAGCCTTGCTCTGCACAAATTAGCCTCCATCCCAATCCCAAGCAACGCAGTAACTCACCTTTTTCTGTTTCAGTCACCATAGTCGATAATGCTCAGAGTCTGAACTGTCCAGAACATCATTATCAAGGGATGACGAGCATGGTATATAAAAAGCGGCGAGCAAGTCCGAAAGATTGTGTATATCCGAAGATCCGTACTTCCGAGCCAATGAAGCTGCAACCATCGCTGTCAGATCTCCACAGCAGCATTTTCGCCATTATTAATGCAGATTCCAGATCCGAGATGGGAGATTATCGCGATTAGCGTCGGAAATATGTCAGATTCTGTATATCCGATTTTGACAAAGCTGAGGAATCGGTTTTTTGAGTTTAGTTTATCGGTGGAGATGCTACGTAAGGCGGGATGGTAACTGACCAATGCTACGGTGATGCATGTGATGAACAGGGATGAATACGACGGCAATGATGGTGATGGTGAAGGTTGTTACTAATGGGCTGCGATGAATAGTGTTTGAAGCGGGAATGAATTACTCCGCCTTATTATCAGCTGGAGGAGGGTTGTCGTTTTATAGCATCATCAGTGGCGGATCTTGTTGGTCTCCGAGTGACTGAACATAAAGGTTTGCTTGACATGAGTGCTGGTTCCTGCTGTCAATTGACTGAACAAAAATGAACGGATGACTGTCCCTTTCGTCCGGTCTGACTTGTCGGACAGAACGAATAGTCGTTGACAGGCGTGAGCCTGCCTGCCCGCCAGACTGTTGAGTAACGCGGCAGATCAAACTCATTAGTCCTATTGGGTGTAGAGAGGCAGTTGCCTGTGGCATTGAGAAAGGAGATCCATTTTGCTAGATTTAAAGTTCCAAAAGCCGCAAGTAATCCGCGGCGTGAAGCTTTGTCAAGTTGTACCATAAAACTCATTTCACCTACAACACTCAACGCATCACCATTTCGCTATAAATGGGTAAAAGACCGTTTTAGACTTTCGGTATTGAGTCACTAATCATGCCTCTCACCATGATGGGAGGTTGTCCACTAACTATAAATGGGCTCTCTTTCGCTTCTGCTTCAATCCCCTTCCGGAAAAATCTTCTGTTTACTCCACTCAACTCACGAGACTCATCTCTTATTAAGCCAACCATTGTCCTATCAGACGAAGCTCTACCAAATTTCTAAAGCTTGAACTCAGTTTTGTCTGCTGATTTAAGCTCTCAGCCACAACACCTTACCAACATGGCCTGTTCCTTTCATCGATTCCCAAGACTGCCCCTTGAGCTTCGGCTGCAAATCTGGGACGCAGCATGTCTCTCCTACATCTTCTACGATCGTCACAAACCTAGGATGCATTACATTGACGTCGAGCCTAGTGCTGAGAGCAATACGCTCTTGGCATATCACAGGTCCACGGTTAATGTTGCCGAAGGAGATGACAAGTCGGGCTGCTTGATACACGCACTATGGACAGCCTGCTCCGAATCGCGGGAGGCTGTATCAAGATACTGGCGTAACTATCCCTATGGCAATTTGTCCCTTCCTCCTGCTAGGCTCCGCATGCGCGAGCATGAAGGGGTTTGGGATGCTCCTGTTTGTCCGACCAAAGATATCTTTTGTATCAAAGCGAAGAGATGGGAATGGAAAGCTCCGGACGCAAATGAAAAGCCATTGTGGGTAGCCATCCAACATTTGAGCCCTACAGGGGCCCTGAATGTCTACGTCAAAAGAGTCGCGTTCGAATTCGACCCGACCTGGAATATAGATCTTCCAGGGAACTACTATGACCTGGCATCAGAGAACTCTGCCAGAGGATCCTTTTCACGGTTTTTCTACAGCGCGTTCTTCAAGTATGCTACTGAGCCTGAGGTTTACCTCGTTGAAAAGTCTGGCCAATGGACAGCCTACCTTCCCAAGGATCACTTTACTGAGTACTCGTTTTGTAAAGATTATAACAGACTTTATGCCCTAGTTCAGCCGTACTACAGATGCTTTCGGTGTCAAGATTGGCACGAATCCGATGGAGCTTTTGCAAATGTTAGAAGCTTCATAGACAAGCTTGAGCAGCTTTGCGAAGTCTGCGAACCAGACCGTCCCAATGCCAAGAACGACCACTTCGTTGACTGGCAATGTATAAGGTCAGACTATAAATCAAGCGATTGCATCCGATATATCGCTCGTCTGGACAAGCGAATTAAGCATTGTGTGGGCCCGCAAGTTAACATACCTTTTCCGTTGCTACGATCTACTTGGGACGGTATTTGGGACCCGGTGTTCGTGTAGAAGTAGAGAATGCAAGGGCCACGCTGGATACTGGAGACTTTTGCAAGTTGGGCTTTGCTTCGCTTTGGGGAGAACTCGATCTCATGCTAGGATTCTCTCCCTTGGTCCTACGTTGTCGCTCCATACTTATGAGACAGAAATACAGTCATTTTAACGATTGGAGCTCCTGAATATAACTTTCTTTAGAGTTGTAAACAGCACAAGGCATTAAGGAAGTCACGTATCAGGTGAACTTGACATCTGATCTGAATAAAACTGTTGCGGTGTGCACTCTGACCGACGAACTCAACTATACCGTCGATGCAAGCACCACTTATCTGTTGGAGACTCTGGCATCGCTGTACCGGGACTTCACCTTCAACCGTTGGTGTTTAACAGACGCCACTAGCAAAGAAGAATCTGGCGCTCCATTGTGTACGATTGAGATTAAACTTTCAAAATTTCGATGGGCATGAGAGAAGGGAACCTGTAAAATTGAGAGATGAAAGCCATTCTGCAGCACCTAAAGCTTCAGGAGCTGTAGACTTTTAATATTGCGGAAGTTTGTTAAGTTTTGACGTAAAGTTCCTTTACTTAAGAAACTTAAAATGCCTACCATTTGCTATGAATCAAAGTTTATTATGGGCTTTCGGTCATGAGTCACGCCTTGAATGTTTTATCACCGTCATAAACATTTCCGTTATCTATAAGAGAGCTTTCTTTCTCTTCCATTACTCTCCTAATACTCAATCGTATAAAACATTGTCTGGACTCCGGTAAAGGCCCTGTTGTCCCTTCCGCCGCCTTCCTACTTCAACCAGCCAAGAACGCTTCAAATCACAGACAACTGGCTGGTCAAAATGGCGGCATCTTCATTCCATTCATTCCCCAGGCTACCAACTGAGCTTCGGCTCCAGATTTGGATTGTAGCTTGTGTTTCCCACCAGCCAGATGGTCATGGGATACATTACATTGATGTTGAACCCACCTCTACCGGAGGCACACTCTCCCCCTCAAGCACATTCGTAACGTGCCTTGCTGAGGGAGACAAAGACTCCGCTTGCTTGAGAAGTGGGGGACTATGGACGGCCTGCAAAGAGTCGCGGGACGTCATGATACAATATTCAAGGGTCGACGGCCATGATTTCGCGAGAATCAGTATTCGTGGGAAGGGAGAGGACTGGGATGCTCCTGTGAATCCGACACATGATATCTTCTGCATCAGGTCAAAGGCCTGGAATACTCACGACAACCATGCTGAAGGCTGGCAAATACAACTTCCGGACTTGAGCCCTAATGGATCGCAATCCATGAATATCCAAAATATTGCGCTTGAGTTTAACGAATCTTGGAACAAAGATCTCCCGAAAAGCTACTATGAGCTCATGTCAGAGACTTCTGCCCGCGGATTTCTCGCACGTCTCCTTTACAACAGATACCTCAATGATTCAATTACGCCTCAGATTTGGATCATAGTGAAGAATGGCCAATGGACAATTGACCCTGAGAGGCAAGGTACGGCAGAGCCATGGTATGATTACGATACGGACTATGTCCATGTCTCCCCTTACTTTTCATGCCCCCACCGTCTCAGGAAGCATGATTTCGATGGAGTCTTTCGTAACGTCATAAAGTTTGAATATAGTCTCGATGTTCTTGGTGCAGCCTGTGAAAGGGATCACCTCGATTATATGCCCCGGGATTACGATGGGGACTGGGGATTTTACGAATCGTTTGACATATCGTATGATGTCAAGTTCCTTGCTCAACGGGACATGCAAATCGGTACTTGTACGGGACGAGGACCGGATGAGGATGAGGAGGAGGAAGAGGAAGAGGAGGATGTTGACATGGGGTTCTGAAAAGGTTGGAGAAGGTAAAGTATGAATGAAGCTTCTCCTATGAGGTTGCCTCTTTTATGTTGTTCAAATACTTCGACAACTTGAACCTGAGATTAATAATGCCTCTGCTTTTGGTAGAATGCTCACAAAATGATAGTACTAGAACCTTATCATAGGCTGATGCTACCATGGCACCACTAGCAAAGAAGAATCTGACGCTCCATGGCGTAGGGTTTCAAAGTCAAAAGATCATTACTCTGCCCTTGGGCGTCTGCTCTACCACATCATATCTGGTGCACTACTATCATAGAGTACAGAATACCCCCTTCAGCTGTCCGACCAATATGCTGTTCTCGTTGTTCACCGGAGTGAGACCCAAATACATGTCATTCTCTGATCTCCATGTTCGTGATGCCTCCCCATGGCCGTTGTCACTCTCAAACACCTTCGTCAATGAACCCCGGCAGCTGGTTCTTTCTTCGAACGAGGAGTCTGATTGACAGAGAGGTCGAATCGCGGCAGTAATCGTCATTACCAGCTAGTTGTTGAAGGGCATCAAGGAAATCGATTACAGCACCCTGAGTTCCATCAACCATGTTGCTCCGAGCTTCATTCATGTGGATCGCGACATATTCGTCTTCAAGGTCGCGCCACACAGTAGGACTCCTCTGGCTAGATCGTGAAATCCAGCGAACGTTATCGTCGATGAGCCAAAGGCATGGTCTAGGAAAAACCGCAAAGCGCTCGTGAAAGAGGTACTTCGCTAGTCGGCTTCGCACAGAGTCTTCTCGGTTCATCAGATCGGTCCAGCTAGAAGGAAAGTTATCGTTCCAACTGCGGTCGAACTTGAAAGCAATGTCCCAACCTCCAACAACTGTAAACTTCTTGGTGCCAAAGAAAGGGGCCAATAGCATCATGTCGAGATAACTATCAGGGATTGATTCGAGATTGGAGGTGTCAATGCAGAAGATATCGCGATACGGTGTCACTAAGGGGCACCATTTCTCGTTCCTGTTCTGAGGAACAATAGCCGAGGGGAAGGCTTTGTCGTACCATGGAAGCTCGTCTCTTCGGAGGGGCTGTTGCCGACACGCAAGCCATTCCTTGAAATGGAAATTCTCTAAGACTGCTTCGCGGGATTCTTTGCAGGCCAACCAAAGACCTGCGTCCCAGAGATAGGCTGACTTGTTGGGGAGGTTGACGGGAGATAGCGCATTGCCGGGTTTCCCCCACGGGCACTCCAGGGCTCTGATAGCGACATACCCTCTGCCTTCATAGTCGTAATCGTGGCCCTCGAGGTTTGGGTCATCTATAACAGGATGGACATAGTCCCTACTCCAGTCGCCTTCAGTGCTCACGGCGTCCACCGTGACGTAGTGAATTCCCTTCTCGAATCTCGACGAGCGAGGCAGGCAGGCAGCCTTCCAGATCTTAAGTCGTAACTCTGTGGGGAGTCTTGAGAATGGGTGGAATGTAGGAGATGTTGCCGAATTTAAGGTACTCTGGATATGCTGGTTGGAAGCAATTCCAAGCGAATGTTTAGCCATAGTAACTACTGTGTGTTAGATATGTAGTGTCATGACGATAGCGTAGCATACCTAGGCGCTGTTATAGGCCAAGATCAAATATTGCTGTACAAACTTGGAGGATAAAGAAGAGAGAAATCAAAATGACAGGTGAAGGGTGAAGGGTGAAGAAGGGAGAATAATTAGAAGCGAAGGCCTGGTCTTTGTAAACAACAACAAGTGGTCCATGTTCGCTAGTGAATCGGCCAGTCCAACTCACAGTGGGAACATCAGTGCCAGTGCCAGTGGCAACGGAATCGAGGGACAGTAACACAAGATGCGCGTTCGCAAACGTCTCAACCAATCATCTCATAGAACCGCCAACCCACCGTGACCATGACTGCTGCAGTCAAAGGCCTGAAAACAGGATGTCAAAGGGAGGGGCATGCAAGATGGACTAGCCAGTGTTATGACGAAGTCCTTTGCGATGCTTCATGTTTAACCTGGGAGATCTGTTTTACGACGTGGCTCAGCATCCTGAGGCTGAACTGTCACCATCGGTTTCTGCGATGGAAGTCAGGGGCATGCCATACCAGGCTCCACTGGTTTGTAACCCGGTTAACAGAGCTGGTTAATTTTTTGGATCTAAAGGAATCCTGATGAACCATGTTTTAATTTTATCCCAGGATAAGGTTCACAGGTATGTATAAAAGTGTGGCTTATAAGCAACTGCAGTTTATGGGAGTCTCTTTCGCACTTTGGCTGAAAGTTAGTTTTTTTCTTGCCTATAAAACTGCCCATCCCTCCCCTTTTGGTTTTACTTAACCTGAGACCCTCGCGGATAATTTAAACTCCAGGAATGTCTGCTTTTCACTCCTTTAACAAATTGCCCGACGAACTGAGGCTTCAAATTTGGAATGAGGCTTGTCTTCCATCCACGTCACGCGACCGTGGTATACAGTATATCGACGTCCACAAAGATCAAGTGATGCCTTTGAGTTGCAACTGGTCTCGAGATCCGGATCTTAGAAGTTCAAGTCAGCAGCTGAACACATCCGCCTACCTGATAGATGGAGGCCTTTGGAGGGCCTGCAAGGAGTCGAGAGAAGTTGTACGCAAACACTCACACTTCAAAGACTGGCTTAGGATGGGCCGACGCTTTAACGCCTATTGGCTAAACTGGGAATACAGTGCGGACTGGCCACGCGGAGAAGACGCAGTGCGCCCTGCGATTGTCACGATCAGAGAAGATGACGAAAGATGGCACATGATGGTATACCCGACTCGGGACATCTTTTCTATCAGGACAGACAATTGGCTGTCTATATATGGAGATCCTTATGCTCCCCGGTTATATATACCTACCAATGTTTTCGGAACTGATGTACAACGTTTTATCAAGAATATTGCCATCGAGTATGATCCTTTATGGTCCCTTGATTTCCCAATGTCCTTGAACCGCCTAATTGCAGAAAACTCTTCTCGGGGATACCTAGCAAAGCTACTCATCGACCGCGCCTCTAACAGACACCGAGACGGCCCTGAGAACATTTGGCTCATCGACAAAGAGGCCCGGTGGACTAGATACCCCTCCAATTGGATACCTGACGTCGAGGAACTGCAAGAGGTTCCAACCCCCAGGCAAGATATTACTACGGTATATCGCGATTGTCATGCGGACTATATCGAGATTTCTTGGAACCATTCTACTGCCAGACGCGCTGATGATTACCCAAGTTCGAAGCTTTCATCACAAAGCTTGGTATGCAATTCGATTCAGAGTTATTTTATATCTGCTGGCACGTCGCACATCCAAATAGTATTGGCCCCGATTACCAGTTCAACGTCAAGGAAACCTATAAACGCTTTGCGGTTGAGCATGCGGTTAGACTTCTTGTGCGTCCAGACAATGAAGTAAAGCCTAATACAACAAGCTACAAGACAAAATGCCACGATATTGGTTGGTGCATATGTAGTGAGGATTAGGGCAAGTGGTGGGAAGAGTAAGGATCAAGTTTAAGACATCAGGGAACTTTGGAGCATACTGCTACACTAGGTAGCCAAGATTCCAAGTCCCCATAGCATCCCTGTCCCTATTTAAGCATCCCTGTCCCTATTTATGCCAGTGGGTGTCATGTCTTCTGTCTCATCCACATCCACGCGGTATTCCATGTCTATGTGTCTCGAACGATTTTAGAGCGGCATGACTCCAGTCAACAAATACTGTACTGGAGGAGGCCAATACCTGCGGTGTATGGAAGAGGAGGTGTACGAACCTCAGTTTGGCTAGTCCAATGTTACCGAAACATAGCCCCTCGCGATCGAAAGCCGCCGATTGGCGATCAAAGTCACTTCCATCCATCCTTCTCATTGATTCTGACGCCTTATCTTGTCGGGGTACGATTGGGGGGTCGGAGTCGCATCAGAACGGTTCGGCCGAGACTGGGTCGTCTGGTCAGACGAGAGATTCTCGGGGCCAAGGGCTGTGACTAAAGAGCACTAGGCAAACAGTCAGTGAGCATTTTGTAACACCGATCAACTTTTGGTGGCAACGATCGTGGCCTCGTCCCATCTGGGTTACGTCTCCCAAATTATCTGAGGCCCATCGGGCCAGGTCTTCAGGCAACACCGCGTGAATGTTATGCGAGCCCAGTTTCATCGCCATTCCTCCATCGACCCAAATATCGTCATCCCCTGAGAAGGACTCAGCAACACTGGCCCAATGCTCGCTCAGTCGAAGTTGGACAAGGGGTCCTCTTTTGCTCATTCAGCCTTGTTCAATAGTGTTCTTAATCTCTGTTAGGCCCAGCCACACCCCTGAGCGGGACTGGTCCCGACTCAGCAGACTTCGCCAAAGGCTGAAGAACGCTGGACAATCGCTGTACCTCCCTGTCACAATACGTGGCTTAGTTGCACCCTTGGGTCGAACTGGCCGTGACTTGTAAACTCTGAAGAAACTCTTCGAAGATCTATGACTTTGACAATAGGCTCTCGGGATTAGCGTACGCATTCTGTCGCCGTGTGTTTAACTTAGCACACTGTCCCAACGATTGGACGAAGCTTGCATGAAGGTGCCCTTGTTCTTTGACACTTTGTTCAGGGGAGTGGTCTTAAGTCTTGACCTGGCAATCTTTCCAGACGAGGATGGACAGCGCATATTACAAGGCTCGGACCCTGAGGTTGGTGCTGAGCTTATCTCGACCCAAGCATCGCCGAAGAGAATCGTGAGGAATTGAGCGCTTTGTGTCATATCCTGGAAGGGCGTGTTTTGTAGACCTCAGAGGTCTGGGGGTAGATGTCTCTGTCGATTGGTGTTGAACTGTTCTTCCACTCTTGTTCTCTCCTCGTAAATGGAGTCTTTAGTTGGTGAGCATGTAACCTGTTGGACGTTCAACTCCGTCAAAGCTCTCTGAACTCGAAGGCTTCTTATCTCTGTTCGGCTTTCTGATGAAAGCTTGGTATCTTGGTAGGAGTAGGAGATGGCATTCGCAATGGGTGGTGCAACATAGAGCTCGGATCTCGATCCAGCTACAGAAGAGTGGCTGTGTTTCGATTGGGCTGACGTTGGAACGGCACAGAGATGGACAACGATGTCGGTGGCGGCAGGTGTGCTGTCTCTCGTCGGGAAGGGCAAACGAGAAGATAAGGGGGGAGAAGTGAATGGCTGGATACATGTTTGTGTTTTTGGCGCTCAGGTGATGGCCCGGGGAGGGAGCGGACGATGCGTTTGGATGAGTGAGCACGTTTGATGGTTGTTGACGATGATGGAGCGGATGAGATGGAGAAGACAAGGTAAAGTCTCACTTGCGCGAGCCTGTACAAGCGGAGGGCGATGACGCAAGCAATAACGCAGGGGAAGGGGGACATGGTCTTGGATGGGAAGAGCCCAACACGTGATATGGCTTTTGGGGGCGGTTGCCTTCTCTCAACACCTTAAGCAAGCTGAACCCACCAGAATCTTTACTGCCCTGCGCTACCGCAAGCCAACGCCCCAACTCTATCACCTTGCCTTGTCGCCATTGCCTACGTTGTCGACCGTCTAGGACCTACAGCAATCACTCTCAACGACCGACATAACTCTCTTGGACCGGCCTCCGACTTCGCGCACCAGGTATTGACCCCAAGCCCGTCACCAGACGGCTGAGCACTATTCTACACTCCGACATTCTATGCATCAGCCAATGGTCTGGCTTGAAGAATCACCACCATCGACTTCGCAACAGCCATGTCACAAGTCAACACCATCGACCTGCCCCTTGCTTCATTCTTTCAAGTGACAAATAGCTTGAACAAAATACTGCCAGGCGAATTACAACCTCAGATGTTCGAGGTGGGAGAGTCTCACAAGCTTCAAGTTAATCATTGTGCCGGCACTATGGCGACCAGTGGTAGGTGGCTCTCATCAGAGTCTGGTCTGAACATGAGATTTTTGTCATGAGTTTTCGACCAACCGAGAAAGTTCAAGGTGAGTCTTGGGGTCAGTTTCTCGTGTGTTGTTTACCGATCTCAGTAACGACCAACGGAATGCCTTACGTCGCACGACGTTGAGCATAATCTCGGTTTTGAAACCTGAATAGCCTGTTTGCACCAAGAGTTGGACAGAGCCTGCTTCCAGTGTTCGCTGCAACTGACCCCGTGAGTCTCGCTAATCCGCAACAATCTCTTTGTTCAGCCAAACCCACTGAATATAACTCTGGCGCACATCCGAACAGATTTCGGAACACGATCGATTTATCGAGGGAGCTTTCTCGACCCAAATCCTCCCTCTTGTCAACCTATATAAGGCCGTTGCGATCCTCCCACGGATCTTTCCGAACCACCAACATCCATCAACTTATCACGATACCTACACAAACAAACACAAGAATTACCGAAACATCCTCACTTCGAAATCAACAACCATGTCGCACACTTTCGAGATAAATGGAAAGTCTCCCCTTCTCTTCCTCCCAGAGCATCTTCTTATTTTATTCTTGAATAAGGCCTCTTTCGACGGAGCTGATATGGACGAGATCATGAAGGAAGTCCTCGGCACTCATCCGTTGTTCCTTTCAAAACCACGCGATGAGTCCGAGATCCTGAAAAGCGTGCTTCGCAAAGGGCAGTTCCCTTTCACGCTGAAAGGCTACTTCAAGTTTGGTTTCCAGCCTTCTTCTCAGTGGATTTCCACGCAGAGTCGAGACCCATACCGCGGTGAACAGTCAGTCATTGCCGAATTTGCAGGACGATATAAGTCTGAAGAGGATACCAAAGATTGTCTGAATATTTTGAAGTTGTTCTTACATCAGACACTTCACGCTGTCGGGGCTTCTTCAGCTTCTGACCCGTCTCCACGACCTCCTATCGACCACTTGGTTGAATGGATCAAATGGACCGCAGATTCACTGTTTGCCGACGAATTCCGAGATGGCATCTGTGACATGATTGGGATGCTGTGCAAGAATGGTGGTGTAATTGATCTATATCAAGATCGCTTTGGCGCCCAAGGTCATCCAGAGACAGGACCCGACAACGCAGTCGAACTTTCCATGCAATCCTACTGCCCTAGCTCTCTCCTTGAGAACTTTCTCATGTACCGCCCAGTTGGCGAAGGGCCGCTGACCGCTAGGAGCAAGCTTTGGAGACGTTTTGGCTCTGATCTGCCTCGGGGAACGCATCGCGCTGTATCAAACATGGAGTGGATCGTCGCCGGTATTCACACCCAGTTCTACGGCCGAAGGTTTGGTCCTTGCACTGGTTATGGTGAGAGGCTCAAAGGACTTGACTACCCCGAAGGCGTTGCTGAAGTCTACAAGATCAAGGTTTATTTGCTGTCGAACGACTACTGTACCGATGAGGTTGAAAGGGAGGCCCTGAGCAATCTCGCCGAGGCGGTCACCAATATCCAAGAGCTGCTGCCATTCACTGGCCGTCTTCACCACAGTGGGGAGAGCGAGAATGAAGGTTTGTTCCGACTCTACAGTGCTGTGTCATGCCTCGCTTCCGACTCTTACAAAACGGAATGTGAGAGGCTGACTGAGGAGTTTGGCCCACGACGCCATCAATTCATCATCAACGACCGGTTTGACCCTCGAGTTGAATGGATGAAGTATACGGCTGACGTCAAAATCCCCGAGTTGCAGAGTGCACCGGGAAAGAAGTTTCGCGATGAGGCCCTCGAGATCTGGCGGCGACTGATCATTGAGCGCGGCGACAACCGTAGATGGTGGGAGATTACTGAGCTTGATAAGTGGTTCGTGCCTATTGAAGAGGTCAAGTCTGCTCTCAGAGCCGCGAATCCATCTGCTGCAGATGCTATGGGCTTGTAAGTGTTTTTGCTTTGCGTTGTTTCAGTAGTTGGGGGAGAGGCTAACTTCGGTGTTTCTTTGTAGCCCCATGGTGGACACTGGGCGCTTTGTACTTGGGATTCTGGAGTTTATTGAGAACCAAATCTAGTTGAATAAAAAGGTAAGTACATGAATCAATTTTCCAATCGTACCATTGTGAGGGAAATAAGATAGTGACCATGATACTAACGTTGCAACAACCAGGATGTGAACCCCGCACGACAAGCGCCGATCCCACTCAAAGTCGGGGAACCTTGATCATATCCTTCCTGATTGAGTATACGGAACCGACGCTTATCGGGCGGTCATGTTTCTCCATGATTGTTGAGCGAATCTTGGTGCGGCCCTACAATTGAAGTCCGGATCCTTCTCGTTACGCTGACTCGTTATAAAAGATCGACGGCGAGGCTTCTTCACCTTTTCCCTCCTCCAAGGTTCTCTGCGGTCAAGCCAATCATCGATCATGAGGTCCTCGTTATCTCAGGTGGCAACAGCCAGCATCTTTCTGGCTTCAGGTGTCAGTTCTCTTGCCGTCACGCATCCCCACTCCTCACGAAGCGACACGCCTGATGAGTCCCCTCTCAAGATTCCTGGGTTGCCTCTGCCGAACGCGACAAAGTCCTACTGGCAGGATCCTCCTCACCGCATCGCCAACCTCCGCACCACTAAGGACCTGCCGACAGACAAGACCTTTGACTATGTCATCATTGGTTCCGGTATCTCAGGTGCTGCGACAGCACACAAGCTGCTGGATCGCGACTCAAGCCTCTCAATTCTGATGATTGAAGCACGAACTGCAGCTTCAGGCGCGACGGGTCGCAATGGAGGTCATTGCAAACCTGGTGACTACAATGGTGTGAAGGCCTGGGTCGAGACATACGGTGAGGACGATGCTCTTCGAATCGCCAACATGGAGCAGGATTGTGTCAACGACGTGCGCGATTTTGTCCGCTCACACAATGTTTCAAGCGATTTCACAGATGTCGAGACCGCCAGTCTGTACTGGACTGATGATTCGTTCAAGACAGCCGTTGAGTCAATTGAGTTTCAGCACGATCTTGAGAAGCGCCGACCCAATGACGTTCCCAAGAACAAGAGGACTATCTTGAAGGGCCAGGATGCTCGCGATTACTGGGGATGGCCTGAGATCGTTGGAGCTGTGACCTTCAAAGCTCATACTCAGAACCCATACCATACTGTTTGCGGGATGCTCGAGTACAGTCTTGACAAGGGTCTCAATCTACAGACAAACACCATGGCGCTGAGTCTCAACCAGCTCGGCAAGAAGACCAAGGCTGGAGCGAGATGGGAAGTCAAGACGAACCGAGGAACCGTCAAGAGCAAGCAAGTCGTCCTCGCTACCAACGGCTTCACGCCTGCTCTTCACCCTGGTATCGCAAGCACCAACTTCACCATGCCTGTCCGCAACCAAGTCTCCGCCGTAACACCTTCAGCCAACACGACCGACAATAAGGTTTTCCGGCGAAGCAACAGCGTTCCTGATCTCCATAGCGGTAACGTCTACATCGCCGCTCAGCCCCCAGGCGCCAAAAACGCAGGCAGTGTTGTAATCGGCGGCTCAACCCAAATGTCTCCCACGCGCGAACGTTACATTACAGACGATACCGCCATCAATGATCAGATTGCCTATGTTCTCCACGGCGCAGCGCGCACTGTCTACGGGCATGAGAATTGGGGCGGTTCAACGAAGGTTATTCAAGATTGGACGGGTATTGTGTGTGAGACGCCAGACGGGTTTCCTCTGGTTGGTGAGGTTCCGGCAGAGGATGGACTATGGGCTATTGTTTGTATGAACGGACACGGAATGGCATGGGCTTATAGGAGTGCTGAGGCGCTGGTTGACATGATGACTGAGGGGAAGACGCCGAAGTGGTTTCCTGAGCAGTTCAAGGCGCAGCGAGCATGGGAAGTTCAGGGTAACGACGAGCTGTGAAGTTATTAGCAACAAATACAAATTTGAGATTCACTTTATGTCCAGAAAACATGGGGCGAACTGAGTTCGCGACCTCTCCAAATACCATATTGAGAAAGGCCTGTCTCGTGATTACATAATGCGTTTCTTATCATCACCAACTCCAATCTTCGGCCCCTCATCTTCATCTTCAACCTCAACTGCGTTCCGCAACCGCTTCCCGTTTCAATTATGGCGCCACCCGAATTGACGATTAACCCGCCTTTACTAAACTCGGCAACACCATGGGCCACTGACATCAACGACCTCTTGACAATCGCTTCATCCCCTTCAACAGGCGCTATCACGACCCGCACGTCGCTTATCAATGGCTTCAATCATCAGCATGAGCAGCATCAATATCTCTTCTTCAACCCCGGGACAGTGACCCCAGATCAAGGCACTTCGTCCAACCAGATCCCGCCAAACGACCACACAGAAAGTGCTTCAGCGAGTCTGAATAACTTGGGCTACAGTCCCATCACGCTTGATGGGTACCTCGGTTTCTTGGCAGAGATTGCTCGTCGGCTTCCTGGGCTGCGAAAGACTTTTATCGTCAGCGTCACGGGTTCACCGGAAGATATACAAGAGAGCTACGCTCGGATCGAGGCTGCGTCGAAGGCTCTCCCCTTCCCTCTGGCCATGGAGGTCAACTTGAGCTGTCCAAATATCCCAGGCGCTCCACCGCCGGCATACGGGGGCGCTGGTCTCAAGAAATATCTTGATCTACTCCCGAAGAACCCTTCCTTGCCCGTTGGAATCAAGACGCCGCCGTACACTCACCATGGACAGTTCGCAACCTTGATTGAGACCTTGATTCCAACTGCATCCTCCCTCAGCTTCATCACCGCCACCAACACTCTCGGGTCGTGCCTTATTCTTGAGAACGACAATATGGAGCCCCAATTGCCTGGTACTGGTGTTGGTGGCATGGCCGGTCCGCCACTTCATCCGCTTGCACTGGGTAACGTGTCAACGTTGAGAAAGATGCTCGACCAAGTCCCGGAACTGAGTCATATAAAGATCATCGGGGTCGGTGGAGTACGTGATGGGGACGGTTATCGAAGGATGAGGAGCGTTGGAGCTTATGCCGTGGCGGTGGGGACAGGTTTGGGGAAGCAAGGACCAGGGGTGTTTGAGAGGATTGAGAGAGATTTGAAGGGGGAGTGGAGAGTGAGTTCATTGAAGGAGAAGCTGTGAGTGGCCGAACCGTAAAGGGGTAGTGTCTGATTCTCAGTAACTTCGAGAGTGGCTTGGAGGGACTGTTCATGTGTTCACGAGACGCGGCTGGTCATTGTTTGAATTCTATCAACGCTTGCATTTAACATCTATAAGTCATCTATGATTACATCTAAACATCTATTCTCCGTGCGCCCTTTAAGAAGAGTTGGAGTTATCGGCACAAGACCAAGCAGCAGATCCGCCGCTCACGTTGTAAGAATCGATAATACCCTTGATGGAACCATAAGTACCACCAAACATGAGGAAGGTACCAAGGACAATAACAAAGATACACCAGCCAACCATCATGGTCCACTTGGTAGTGCGTTGAGACTTGTCCTTGCCCTCAGCCCAGTGGTCGTAGAGCCAGAGGCAGCCAAAGAGCTGCATGCACTGCAGTGTTCCGAGAAGGGCGCCGACGAGGGAGACGAGACCGCCGAAGACGGGGATGCCGGAGGCGATGACGTAGGCGATGATGGCCATGCCAAAGGTGCAGCTGAGCCAGACAGCCCAGTGGGTGAAGCTGTTGGCGGTGAGGTGCTTGGAGCCTCGGAGAAGGCGAACGAAGGCGTACTTGGCGGGAACCTTTGTATTGTTAGTATCAATTGTCATTATACGGTGAGATAACTGAACTTACGTGAGTGTAGAGGGTAGCAGAGACAATCAGGCCAGGAAGAGCCAGACCGTAGCTGATCTTCTTGATGGTCTTTCCAGCAGATCCGAGAGCAGGAGAAGCGACGTAGGTACCGCAGTAGTAGTAGACAACAATGCCGACAACGATGTAAACGACAGTGACGACGCTCTGGCAAAGGATCAAAGCCTTCTTGTAGTGCTTGGGCTCTCGCATCTCAGCAGCGATAGGGAAGAAGACGGGAGTTCCACAGTAGGCGAAGATGAAAGCAGCAATGGCGGACATGGCCTCAGCAAAGGTAGGAGTGTTGAAGAGCTTGTAGTCCGACTTCCAGACACCATCCTTGGGGGCGAGGTCAGGGCGGTCCTGAACACCAACGGCGATGGTGACGACGAAGACTGTAGTTTGTTAGAGATGTTTCTATTTGAGTTGATAATGAGACTTACTGGATGTGACGAGGGTGACGAGACCGACCCAGGCAAGCCAACTGACTTTATCAAGGGTTCGAATGGAAGCGGTAACAAACGCGACAATGCAAGCAACAGCCACAAAGACAGCAGTGCAAGTACCATGCATACTCAAACTGTTCAAAGCGATCGAAATACCAAGCATAGCAGATCCCGCAATGCAAATCGTAAGAAGCGAGTACGAGATACCGTAAAACTCCTTTCCAAAGCGTCCAAACACAAGACCAGCTGCGTCATCGATGCCGTAGACCTCAGGATGTCGCTGCTTGAACCGCCCGACGATGTAGTCTGACCACGTTGTGATGACGGCGATGCACAGCATGCAGATGATACCGGGGATGAGACCGAGGGCGTCGAAGGAGGCGGGGATGGAGAGGACGCCGAGACCGATTTGGGACTTCATCATCAGAACTGACGTTCCGAGCCAACCAACCTGCTCTCGTTAGCTGTGTCTTCTGATGTTGAGTGTACTGGGTGACGTACGTTTCGGTAGTTGGGACCATCTTCGGTGATTGTTCCAAAGACAGCATCGTTGGTGACGCCGGCTTCTTCACCGTGATGCTTGGTAGGCTCAGGGGCCTGATTCTCCGAATCGTAATGGCTCATGATTGCAGTTCTTCCCTTTGACAAGCTTGAACACAAAGATGGATAGACAAAGAGAGAAGGGGAACCCGAGTCTGGGGCACGCTTATATATCTGGAACCCGCATCTCATCTGGGGTATTCCTGTTCCCACCCAACTACGTAAAAGAGTTTCGTTGGAACATTTGATCTGCTCTACCCCAAACTGACTCGCATCTCCGTTTATGGATCCCAGTGGATAACCTAAGAGATAGGGGAGTGAGTTCTTTGATTCACGGATGAGGGCCCCATGGGGGCAGAGTATGCTGAGCGGGCCGAGTTTGTAGCTTATCTCGAACGGGTCAATCATTGACTCTTCTCTTGTTCAGCCGAGAAATACCGTCCCTCGTCAAATTTTTCTGCAGAGTTTGTCCACACTTTTCCCCTTTTGTCAAGGCGCACTAGACAGAGTCAGGTTAGCGGTTCCGCTTCTCCAAATCAGCTCGCGGCTATTCTCGCTCCAACTCAGGACTCCAACTACACACCTTTCACAATCTTGTTGAATCCAAGACAAGGACTGTTTGTTCCTGGGGTGAAATCTCGGGGCCCCGGGTGGCAAGGGATGTTTTTTGTACGTAACAGATAGACGAAGGAAACGTGGTCATGGTATGATGGCAGTGTAAGGTGACTTTTCCCCAAGTTTTTTGAGGGAGAGTCTCAAGTGCTTGGTGCGGAGAAGGCACAGGTTACTCCAAGTTTTTGACGCCATATCCGCTGCTGCTGCTGCTGCTGCTTGCTTGGCTCGGCTTGACATGGGAGATTGTGCAGGCAGATTTCGGCACTTGACGCCGTCTCCACTTGAGGCTGCGGTCGGCCCGAGACTCGTTCGCTGAGTCCAGTTCTTACGGCCGCAGAAGAGATCATCATGATAATCAGTATCACTACCAACGAGAATTACAACATTATCTCTCCTCCTTGTTCAGTGAGTAAAGCTCAGTTCATGTTTATTTAACCATCCTTGAGCAAACCCATAAAAGCTATGAACACCCATCATCACCACATGTTTCTGCCATCCCCCTACCAGTGGAGTCACGCTCAACGCACGCACTTCTAGACCCAACGGCGTTTGTACGTAAAAGAAACCACTTGATACATAATAACGTTGACCACATGTTTTCTTGGCGATTGTCAATGATAAACAGCGCCCCATGGGGAATATGGAGTTGGTCTCCATTGCGACACGTCGTGACGGCCCAAGATCTTCAGATCACTCTACGTCTCTTGGATCTTGATGAAGCTTGAATCGTGAAACTGAGAAGAATAAAAATGTGGCTAGACCAAGCACAGGTTAAGCTTGTATTAGAAGTGAACTAAAATGATCGCCCCTTAAACCCAGGTTTATTGCCTCACCAGACAAAACGACCTACCCAACACAGAAAAGTCTGCAGAAAAATAAATGTCCCGTATTCTCCGTCGCATCATGTCGGGCTTACCGAGCTTGCAACCTCGGGTCCGCAGCCACACATGTCGAGTTTTTTTGCTTCCAGAAATTTTCTCAAGCGGCGCTAGCTGGTCTTCTAGAACAACTTTGCTTTTGTTATTGGTTCGGGAAATGCCCGCCGTCGTGACAGGGCGCGCTACATGCAAGGGCGCGGTTCGATGACGATGTCGGACGTGACGTGACGCTACCCTAGAGGTAAAGAGACACGTGGAATTGATCAGCGTTGACTGTTTCTGCTGTTCACATGGCTGCTGGTTGCATTCGTGATTGAGACTGAGTTCTGCTTGGAGAAGGATCGGCAGAGCTCATTTCTCTTGGAATGCTAAGCTTTGAACACCGAGCAACACGAAGGATCAGAACGGGTTAACGGAGATAAACGCCGTGTTATAGCAGGAAATTACCCATCCAATCGCATGCCCAGACTATAAGGCTGATCCAGCTCTTGGCCGTTCTCAAAAAAGGCAATTGCCCATCTTGTCCATTCGTATACAGCGCAATGGCCAACACTTGTTATTATCTGGAGTAATAAATGCCTCGAAGCATTGGTAATCACATAAATGAATGTCAGGATCTAGACTCTTGTTGGTAGGTTTTATGTCCATAGTGATAGATATGCTAACAAAATGGGCCGATTTCTCTTCTCCACTCACGTCCGAGACCCAGAAATGTCGACGCTCCTTTTTTCCTCCATGAAGGACAAGGATATGGGCGGTTGTTATCAATCGTCTAGAATATGACCTGAAACAGTGCTATCAGTGGTTATTTCCGATTGCAGAGGCATGTTAGACTGGTTGCTTTACCAGCTGCACGAGCGCGATTGGACTTGTCAACTTTCGGTGAGAATAAGCAGGGAGGGATTGCAGTGGATGTTTCGCGATATTACCGCGTTGGCCAACTCGTTTCAGCTGCAAGGCTGGTGAGATGCACGTTGTGAACTTGGTGCATGTCGATGCTTCTTCAGGGTCGTGGATTGATGGTGTTCGGGTATCTCGGACCCCGTCACAAAGATTGGGAGAAGGGACAGAGAAATATGGAGATTGGAAATGCGTGCTTCGGGTCCATTGATGGCCCGGGATGACAATGTCGATCAACGAGGGAGGGCGGAGTGATATTTCAGCATGCCTACCCTGAACCTACATTATGAATACGTCGTGAATTTAGTAACCATCGTGTTGGCTGTTTGCCTTGCGTGCCGCGGAGAATTGGGTATAGAAACTGATCGAAATGCGAGAAAATTGGATGCCATGCGTAACGAATCGACCACTGATCTTGAGCAAACTTGGGGATCACTATGACGTCAAGTCCGTTCAACACTAAACTTGTTACTATCCAGCATCTCAAACAACGTGACAACGCAACAGCAACCTCAGCTTGATACTCAAAAGCTCTTCAACATCCAGAAATCTACAAAATGAGTGATCTCAAGAAACCAGAAGTAAAGCCTGTACCAAAAGACCATCGATGGATCCTCTTCGTCTCAGGCCCGACAGCATCCGGCAAAACATCAGTCGCCAAATTCATAGCAGAGAAGCTCAATCTCAAATTCGTCGAAGGCGATGATGTCTGTGCCCTCCTCATCTCTCTACAAACTCACTAACCCCCTCATAGTTCCACCCAAAAACCAACATCGAGAAAATGAGTCACGGCCAACCCCTCACAGACCAGGACCGCTACGGCTGGCTGCAAGCTCTCCATGAACACGCAACGCACCATCCCATCGGTCCAGGAACAGAACACCTCGTCGTTACCTGCTCAGCACTTAAGCGCCAGTACCGCGATATGCTACGTGAAGGATCCGACAAAGCTGGTGATTTGCGTGTTCACTTTTTACATCTTGATGCGCCGGAGGAAGTGCTCACGAAGCGTGCTGCGGAGAGGAAGGGGCATTTTGCGGGACCTGCGCTTGTGCATAGTCAGTTTGAGGTTTTGGAGAGGCCGACGGAGGATGAGAAGGATGTTTTGATTGTTAGCGTTGATCAGTCGGTTGAGGATGTTCAGAGGGAGGCGTTAGAGAGGGTCAAGGAGCTGTTGGATGATGATCCTGAGTAGTCGGATCACGGAGGCAATAGTCTGAGGAGTTGAACACATGCTGGATTGTAACTTGCAGCAGGAAATCTCGATAATAGGACTTGAGAGCACTTCTAGCTTCTGGAGCCTTGGGCTTTGCATTTGCAAACGCTTCCAAAGGCCCAACTATTTACAAGACTACAATACTGCTGCACAAGACAATACAAACCGGCACACGTAACATTCTACAAATTACAATGGATAAACGAGGTAACCATAAGATTTCGAACTGTCTGCTAAATGGATGCATATTGGCAAGATTGTATTAAAACTCAGATTGCTATCGAGCCTCACAACCTCAACCTGCAACTCTAGATTAGGCTCCGGTAGCTAATAAGACCCCATTCACACTCAACCTGCAACGCGATTCAACCAACACCTTACCTCAGTTCCAACCGCCACTTCCCCAAGGCAGTAACCAGAGCAAATACTTCATCATACACTAAAAAAAAACTTACATACAACAGCGGGGATTCGCTGGTCGTCACCGACCCAACTACTAATCCGCCGGTTAGTGGCTTGACTATGGGAGAGCAGACGGGATCCCGTATTTTCCACTACCTATGGTCGTATGTGACAGTTGTGTTGTAGTGTCAGCTCATATGCTGGAGCGGAACAGATTCCCAGCGCTGTCGCGCACCTCCAACTCCCGCCATTTGGTGACAGAACCGATGTCGCCAAAACAAAGCTTGTACCTCTGACATTCTTTGTTGTTTGCTGTATAAGCCTCTACGCTAGAATCAGACGTAACATGATTAATTGTGAGGCGGAAAACAACCTGCTATTGAAAGGATGCCATGAAGCACTTGAGTTGGTAATTGCATCTCAATAGCATGAACGAGATGGTTGCAAGCGAGTTGGTGCGTGTAGTGCAGGGAGATCAGTGAACCGGCGCTATCGGGCGCTAGAAACTCTCAGCAATTGGCTTTGCGCCTGAAACCTGCACCAATTAGAGCACAGGTTTCGTGGTCTAACGGTTATGACTGCGGATTCTGATTCCGCCAGCGAGGGTTCGACTCCCTCCGAGACCTTTCCTTTTGCTGTTTCGGACAATGTTCCTTTTTTGTTCTTCAATTCTCTTCGATGAAATAGCCAGCCAGATCAACTCAAAGTTTGGGATCTGGTGTGTGTCCTGGAGTATTTAAAAGCCTAAGCATGATTTAGCATACTTGCCATTCCTAACCATTAACGTTGACAAATGCAGGGACAAGGATAACTAGATGTCAGTGCTGGCTGGGATACTCTATCTCGACAGATATCTTGGATTTAAGCTAGCGAGAGTCTGTTGTAATTTCAGAAGATCCGGACTCCAGGGGATCGAGAAGGAAGAAGAAAGTAACAGGACAGAGAATTCAGATAAGTATCAGCATAAATTACCCAAAGTACTTCAACAATCTTCAGTAATGGTTAAATCCGGATATGGTCAGACAAAGGGCTTACCAACCATCCTATAACCTCCAGGAAGAACATCCATCGGCGAGTTAAGAAGGCTTGCTTTAGACACTCTCGACTGTTGACATACAGTAACGCAGGGCGACTACTGATTACTTGCCACTTGATTGGGACTTATTAAGAACAGATCATTTGTAGTTCGCTTCCTTGATTGTTCTTAGAGAACACTGTTACTGTTTAGAGTCACCAAGAATAGAGAACAAAGCCAGGCTGTCCCCCTTTCTTGCATGCAGTCAAGACTCATGACCGGAACCTTGAACTATAACAGAGAAATGAGTTCTTTTATTGCTTTAGCTCTCTTTTAAAACTAGGAAATTTGCTTCCAGTTTAGACTTGTTATCTCAGAAATTAGGTCTGAGATAAGTAATTGCAGATATTCTTTGCCTTTTGAAGATTAAACACACGAAAGGATTACAACAGTTCAAGAAATTGATAAAATGGATCTAACTGCAGAAACGGACAGGAGTTGCGGCAACAAATATTCAAATTGCTATACTACGAGTTTACGCGAAAGACGAAGACTTCAATCCTTTGAACTCTCTTCAGTTGATGATTATCTTTGCACAAAGAGCCTCTTCCCGGTATTCCAGACCTACCATCTCTCAACTACTGAGTTCTCCCATTGAACGGTTTCGGATATTTTCATGAAGATACCCGTCTTAGTATGTCGTTGACTGGCTTGCTTATAGATCAATGGTTCCAAAACCGGGGACCACGATAACGTTGCGAACAAAAACCTGTAGTTAGCCATTATGATGCATAATGCCAAGAATAGCTTTTAGCATGCGGTGAGAAGCCAAGAATGCAAAACAAGAAATCCGAGAAAACCCAACGCAAACACGCAACAAGGCGATACGACGATCCACAAATACCCTTATCTCAGGAATTCCGGCCAGGAACAAACCAGATTTTCATCCTTGCCTCCAAGGAAGAGTCATGGAATACGTAGCATTGAGCACCTCATTCGGTCAACTACCCTTCCCAGAATAGAAAGATCCAGGAACATCACACCCTCAAAGGGGCAACATTCCTCGATCTCAAGATCGCGACCCAATTTAAGCGGTTGACAGGCCCGCAATTAAGAGATTTTAGCGGCGAAACCGTGCGGCTCAAGAGTCCACACTTGGAGAGAAACCTCCGGTTGACGTTAGAGTGGAGGACAAACGTCATTTATTATAACAGTTGCTTCGGTGTACCTGAATCGTATAAAAGTTCTGAATCCGGATTTTACAGTGGAAATGAGCAAGAATCTACTGAGTTTGAGCGCTTGCCATGACTGGGCATCAGGAACAGAATCATGATTATTTTTCGAAACCCGCGACGCCTTCAACGCCGGGACAGGTGCACCTTGGGAACGTCGCGAGCAGAATCCCCAGCACCATCTCGGACCGAGAAACAGGACAACCTGATCGTGCAAAGTCGACACATTCAAGAAGGCGTGGACTTCATGGATTGCCGTCCAGCTTCATGTCGCGAATGAGCAAGCGACCAATCAGCTCCACGCGTTTTACAAGAATGTCCAGCGGGCACAGGACAGCGCGTCCTACAGTACAACACCATGCTTCCCAATATCATGAGTATGCCCCTGCCGAAGAGGGCTACTATGAAGAGAACCCTTGGTTCGGCGAGGCAGGCAAGAAGCCAATCTTCAGTCTTGGAAAACCTCTTCCCCATCGCGTTCGTCGCAAGGTGGTGAAACCGATCAGACCAGATGGAAAAGTCGACGAGGAAATGGCCATCGTCAAAGAGGACTCTGAAGATACACCCGCTGGTTACGCCTCGCGTACCACTTCAGGCCAACCATATCGAATGCACACTCAAACCAGTATCGCATCACGCGAAATGCAGAACCAGCAGAGCCGAACAACAGCAGCTGGAGTTGCGCACAACGAGAAGCGTAACGATGCAGGCCAGCCGGTATTTGACTACGTCCCAGGTGAAGTAACGCCCGCAGCGACACCTTCACATCGCGACCCTGCATCAAGAGTTGCTTCCCATCAGCAGAGTAACAATCAGCCAGACTACAAAATTGATAGCGAACCTTTGGGTCAGCAGGAGCAGCCGGAGGTTGAAGCTGGTGAGACGGATCCGAATGTGATGAGGAATTGGTGGGCGAGGATACGAGCGAAGCACCCTGAGCCACTTGCTGAGTTCCTTGCTACTTCTGTGGCCATCTTCCTAGGCCTCACTGGTACTCTGTCTGTAAATCTGTCGGCGAAGCAATCGCAGCCTTATGGAACTTACGAGACTTCTTGTTGGGCATGGGGCTTCGCTTGGATGTTTGGCATCTACCTCGGCGGCGGCGTCTCAGGTGCACACATGAACCCAGCCATTTCCATCTCCCTGTCACTATTCCGTGGTTTTCCGTGGCGGCAATGCTTTATCTACATCCTTGCCCAATTCATCGCCAGCATCGTCGCCGGAGCACTCGCTTACGGTATCTACGCCGACTCAATCCACTACGTCGATCCCGAAATGGACGGCATGTCAAAAACATTCTTCTCAACACCTCGAGAATGGGTTTCCCTCCAGTCCGCGTTCTTCAACCAAGTCGTCGGCAGCGCCATCATGATGATCGCCGTCTTTGCACTGGGTGATGATCAGAACAACCCACCCGGCGCTGGCATGCATGCGCTGGTGCTTGGCTTTCTAGTAACGACCCTCAAGTTCACCCTTGGATACAACATTGGATCTGCGCTGAACCCTGCGTCTGATTTTGGACCGAGAGTTGTTGCGTATGCGGTTGGATATCGAGAGTCAAATGTGTTTCACAGCGGATGGTGGTTCTACGGGCCTTGGGCAGCGACGTTGATAGGGTCTGTGGTTGGATGTGCGCTGTATGATGGGTTTGTGTTTGTTGGGAGTGAGAGTCCGATCAAATTTCGGTTTAGCAAGGAGATTAAGCATAGGGCGAATAAGTTGTTGAGAGATTAGATGCTATAGACATATACCATGCTTCGTTGCCATCAACTTCCACGTCCACTTCAGTGACTCATCCCCCCGTCCTCCATTTATTAGATCCGATTCCCAGCAATGTACTTCGATGCATGTGTGACGGAAGTACCTAATGTCAGACAGCTTCCATGGCGCCAGTACTGCTCTTACGTTCCGTGTCTTCCTCATTCCTAAACTCATACACTCTACCCTCATGCTCATCATCAACCAGCCAAGCTCTAATCTTATGATCTCTCCTATTACCCTCCAAGCTCACGCTCTTCGTCGCGACAGCAATTGACGAAAAGGTACCCTCCCGCAATTCCTCAACTCCATCTTGCCTCATAGCTCTCATCCCATACGCCACGCCAATAGCTACAATGACAAACGAAACAGCATACACACTGACAAGATATGTCTCCGATAAAAGAAAAAACCCGCCGTTGTTCTTCTGATGCAGGGATACTCCGTCCCATTCTTCATAGGTCGTGTTCCAGACGGTTCATCCGGATTCGCTGCCCACGACACCATAAGTAACTGCGTGTCCGACAATAACGAAATAATCAGATTCTCATATAACCTCTGTATCTGGTTTTCGAAATCAGGGACAGGCAGAAACTCATGCCGTCCAACCAACTTCGACGTCATGATCTCGGTACTCTTCCCTTTATCGGGAAGCGACAAGCCTCCATGCAGTAACTGTCGTAACTTCAGCCCCAGCGAGTGAAACGCTGCAATGCGCTGATAATTTTTCCAATCCTTGGGATACACGTAGTTCTCTTGTGGTTCCGCGACAGTTTTGTCCAACGTCCCGTCGTCAGCTGAGCCGTCCACGTATGTCGTATTGATGACCTTGTGCAGATACTCCCGATTCGTAACGTTGTACGACTGGAAGCCCCGCGTGTATGTCAGGTTGACTGTGTAATTGACCTCCCAGTGCTCGCAAGCCGAAATAATGGGGGTGAAATCTGTGTCCCATCCTTTTTGGCTGCTGTTTTCAGCGTGTCTGACCAGTACGTCGTCGACAGTAACGTAACCTAGCCATATGATTGGCTCTGTCCTGAAAGCGCCGAGATTCTTGGGGAACGGAAGTGTCTGTAATGGTCGATTGAAGTATCTCTCGTGTTCGATCTGGAGTTCAGAGTAGTCTCCAATGTCAGCAACACAGTTGTAAGTATTCCATCCCTCGGGAATCATCCTACTCATGTTGAAGGGGGCATCCATGCCGTTGAACTGCTTGACTGTCGAGTTGGTGCCGTTGGCGAGTTGTTGACATTTATATCCTGGGCCAGTGAAGTAGATAATCGTTGAGCAGTCATATCCTTCCCCGCAGATCTCATCAGCGACTTCGTCTCGCTGCAGTGCCTGTCCCCCTGTCAGAACTCTGGATGCAATCTCTTCGAGGAAAGCACTTGGGCTGATCCAAAAGTCAAAGACATCAGGGCCATCCTCGTCTGGCAAGGTATCGTTGTACCATGATATTCTGCCACCTTGCAGTATCTCATCGCCCTCTGCCTTTCTACTGTGAGTCCACTTCTTCTTTGCTTCGTGGTCGAAGTTGAGGGTCCGGACATTATAGCATGTCCTATCCACTTGGCTGTCAACGTTCAGAGTCGCCGAGGTGAAGATCACCACGAGTGGAGATATCCACATTTAAAGAGCGAGAAGCATTACAAACCATGACTTCTTCCATGCCTCGGCGTTGAGGAGTTCAATGGCGTTGTGTGCCGCGCCAAAGAGCGAGTCAACTGCATGCACGGAAAAGTTGCGATGAGCGACAGACGTCCAGGCAATCTGTTGGTAAGCCAGAGAGACCGCAATAGCAGAGTTGGCTTTTGAGATAAATGCGAGAGATTGCCCGAGCCGAAGCCACCAGATTTGGTTCTTTGCTTCTTTACCAGAAAGGCACTTGTTGAGCGTGTCGTGGCCAATAGCTGCTGCGATACCGAAGACGAGACATGCGACCATTAGCCATCTGCTCCTAAGAATGTTCGACCAAGTCGAGGAGCAGCGAGAGCCGATGGCTGTGATCGCTCCATTGGGCTCTTGATTGGGATTCAGAAGACTGGTTTCGCTGGTAGTTGTGCCCTGCCAGGCTGGAGGAGATTGAGAGTGGAGTGGTGGAGAATGCTGAATGGAGCTGCCTTCGGATGGGGACCAGGTTGATGCTGATTTGAGGTCTTTTTTCTGGTCAGATGCTGATGGACGAGAGACATCATTTTCCATGTTGAACGGGACTCAACCTGGTCGACGAGCTGAAGACGAAAGATCTGCATGGGCATCGGGCTGCTGATTGAGAGTAATCAAGGCCTAGAAGAAAATTTAAATGACATTTTGGTAAGCTAGTGGCTACGGGTCGTGGCCTTCAGAATATCAGCCCAGGCTGATACGTACGGACTATACACCCAGATCAACAGATGGCTCAGCTTCGGCCGTTTTTAATCTGACGTGCAGGTGAATACGAGAGTGACGGAATGTGATCATGGCAGTTTATGGAACGCAGCAGGAACAGGCTGCTGACTGGCTGCCGAACCATCTTCGGAAAACGTTATTGCATCTATTCTTAGGGTGCATGGGCTACACAGAACGGTTGGCAAGGCATTGAGCCCCAGTGCGGTTTGTCCCCTCTATGAAATACGCCCTGCTCTGGAAAGCATGACGTTTCACAACAATTCGTGTGACTTAAGATAATAACAACAACTCGTTCTCCGTAGGAGGGAACTGCGTTCTGGAACAAAGCGATACCATAGCCTCAACAAGGCGTTCTCGTATCAATTGGGCAGTATTTCTTTTCCAAGACGCATCACTTGCGCCTCGATGCCAGTACAGTCTGGCTCGGCGGTGCCTTGGAATGGTCAAAATCCCCAGTCAACTTCTTCAACTTTTCCTCCAGCCTCTTCGATATCTCTTCATCAACATTTGCCCACATACCTGTCCCATTGTTAGCCCAATTCCACTGAACATTTGCAATAGATTTATAACTTACGAACTGTTGCCTCCTGAACTTCTGGAAGCGCCTTGTTGACGTGACCAGACAGGTTGTTCAAAAAGACTTCATCGTCCCCATTATCCTTGAAGATCTTCCACAGATTACGTGGCTGTTCCCAGTCTTCGTCTTCGACGTCGGAGGAGTAGGCTTGGACTCTACCAACCCATTCACTGTGTGCGACGTCGGCGGGGCCACTTTTAACCTTACGGAACGAGGAGCGAACTGTACTTCTTAGCATTTCCTTTCAGGCTCAAGCTACTAGAGAGCACATACCATAATCGGGGTCTGAACCGTAATTCCCGTCAAGGCGCATTGGTCCGTCTCTCTGATACGGTGAGTATGCTTCCAGAGGTCGATTGCATGGAAGTTGCTGGTAGTTTGGACCAACGCGATAGCGTGCAGCATCGGGGTAACTGAACATTCTCGCATGCAGCATGATATCAGCTGAAGGAGCGATACCAGGAATGAGTGTCGAAGGTGAGAAGGCGGCCTGTTCGATATCATGGAAGTGGTTATCCGGGTTCTTGTTCAATACAAGCTTTCCGACCGGAATAAGAGGGTAATCCTTGTGAGGCCAAATTTTGGTGATGTCGAAGATGTTCCATTTATAAGTCTCCGCCTCTTTGGGATCCATGACCTGAAGATACATAGTCCATGTCGGGTAGTCACCTCTCTCAATAGAGTTGTACATGTCCTTAACATGATAATCCGGCTCTTCACCAGCAAGACGAACGGCATCCTCTTGTGAAAGATTCTTGATGCCATCGTCAGGTTTGAAGTGAATCTTGACATACTTGAAGGATCCATCTTCAGGTTTACCGAATTTGAATGTATGGTTCCCAAAGCCGTTTACATTCTTGAGAGACTGTGGGACACCGCGAGGTCCAAACAGCTGCATCAGACAGTGAGCGCCTTCTTGGTTGTTGTTGTGAAAGTCCCAAAACATACTCGCATCAGCGACGGCAGTCTGCGGGTGACGTTTGTGAGATCTGTTAAGAGAAGGGAACTTTGCTGGATCACGAATGAAGAAGACAGGTAAGTCGTTCCCGACAAAATCCCAGTTCCCTTCCTCGGTCTTCATCTTGAGGGCGAAGCCTCTGATGTCACGGAGGGTGTCGGACGATCCCTTCTCACCAGCCACGGTGGACAGACGGGCAAGGACTTGGGTTTGCTTGCCGATGCGGCGGAAAGGTGCTGCCGAACACCAGTCTGTGATATCATGGGTACACTCGAAGTAGCCCCATGCTCCAGCAGCTTTGGCGTGAACAACACTGATATCGTTAGTCAATACTTTCTATCAAGGAAGGCTGAGGAGACTCACCGCTCAGGAATACGCTCTCGAGGAAAGTGAGCAAGTGTCTCGATCAATTGCGTGTCTGCCAACAATGCGAGACCGCCGCCTCGAACCTTTGGCCCGCGAAGGACGACGGATGAGGTTGGGTCCTCGACGGGCTTGCCCTCAGCGAGGGTATAAACAGGTGCTTCATTCGACTATCATGATCAGCCTGAGATGGATTCGACTTGCAAGGCATTTTGGACTTACTTCTGACATTTTTGCGTCACTGACAAATATTTCTGTGTCGATTGGTCGTTCAGATGCTAGGCGCTGTTCTTATATGCGAGACGTCAGCTCCACAGTCGCATTGTGACGTGATTATTATCAGCATGCGACACGAGTCAAAGGCGTCATAGACAACATTTTATGACTGAATTGTGAGCGCTTAGAAACCCATCTCAGCGCTTCTTACCCTGTGACCCTAAAATACCGTAACTCCTTGCCGTGCGGTGCTGGGTGGGTTGCATTGCAGCCAGAGAGCAGGTCGGGCTCGAGAGGTGACGGGGAGCAAGACTTTAACATAGGATGTCAAAATAAACCAGCACAAGGTATCTTAAATCTATGCTAATTTACCTAAGTCTTTTTGACATTTACGATTAAGGTCCTGGGTTTTCTTTCCTCGAGAGGCTACCTGCTTGCTTAACGATTTGACTGATGGCTAGAGAGGGATCGCAAAGTGTTCGCTTCTCACTAACAGCAATACGAAAGCTGTGGCTAGTCGAGATGGCCGGGGTCAAATGGTTCATTTTATGAAGATTGATTGCTGTAAACAGAATTTGAAAGGACTATCTGCTTCTTGACTAACATATCATAGCCAAGCTTGGACTTTGAGTGATCTAAATTCTAGATCAATCATATAATCTAATCATCAACATCCCTCGGCTCAACATTCGCAACCTCCTTCTCATACTCCTCCAAACTCATGGGCACAAACTCCGTCGGTCTAGTAATAGGCATAAACCCCTGCCCATGCTCATCAAACTCCCTCAATCTCTTCCTCGTAGCCTCCCTCTTCGCATTGACACTGTAAATCTTGACTCGGTGACAGCTACTCGTCACATGCAAGCTCCAATTCCAGCTATGTCGAACTTCCATGGGCTGCGTGTTCAGACTGTTGTCCCAGCAGCGAACAACGAGTTCGGTCCAGCCTTCGTGGTCGCAGGGGACTTTGCCGGTAAAGGTGCGCCAGGCGAATTTGTGCTTGGGGGAGAGGTTCTCGATGGGTACGGGGTACCATACGTAGCCGCCGTCGGAGGATATTTCTACGCGTTCGGGCCAGCGGCCTCCGCCTGAGTATGCCCAGCCTTGAAGGGTCAGTAACTTCTTGGGAATAACTGATTGGAGACTTACCTTTAACTTCGATCTCACCATCGTGGACGACAACTTCCTTATTCCAAGGAGACATGATGGCGCTGCTCACCGGCATCTCCTGGATCTGAATGCCCACTGCTCAATGGTCAACGATCGCCTCAGGCAAGCAAGAGATGACAAAACTTACTCGTGGGCAGTTGGTTATGCTTTCCAGTCTGCTGCTGAAAGTACAAATACTCCCTACTTTGTACCGGCGCAAGACTCGGTTTCTCAATCGCCTTGATCCGATAAAGCCACTTACAACTCCTCGCCCCAATATACCCAAACACAACAGCCCGCAACGGAAACCCATGAATCTTCGGCAATGGCTTGTCGTTCATCTCCCAAGCCAGCATAACCTCATTCGCCTTGACCTTTGACCACGGCACCGACACGACGTAGTTCATGCACTGACCTCCTTTGAAATACGTATCCGCGCCGTAGAGTTCAAGATGCTTGGCGCCATCTTTCAGACCGCCGCAGTATTTAATGACTTTCTTGAGACTGACGCCTGTCCACTTTGCTGTGCCTATAGCGCCTTCGGCCCAGGGAGCGTTGATCATCTCGTCGCCTTCACCTGGGTACTCGACGATTTGCTCGAAGCGACGAGTACCGCTGCACTGAATGGTCACGAGCTTGCTGACTCTTGGAAAGAGTAATTCGTTTTGTAAGTCTGCAAGGGTGAGTGTCTTGGGGTCGTTGACGAGCCCATCGAGACGAATGTCGTACGCACTTGCTTCGATGTCGGGGATGCCACCGTGATTCCGGACGAAATGAAGTTCATTTGGCATGATGTAGTCTTTGGTCAGGAGGCTTTTGGGCGCTTCTCCGTTGTAAGGAAATTCGAGGAGATGAAGCATTTCCGGGTGTTTTTCCTGTGAAATTTTGTTAGTGATCCCTCGAAACCCGAGCGCTTGGAGGGCTACTTACCTTGAGAACAGTCTCCCAACTGATCTGCGGTACGTGATCCAGAACTCCCCCAATAGCCTTATGCCACAACTTCCATCTCTTTCCCTCAAGAACGGGGTTCGTTGCTGGAAGAGGCTCCAGCTGGAACTCTGGCGGAGGGGGAAATGTGAAGCGCGAAAAGCGCTGGTGGGCCTTGGCTTTCTTCTCAGGGTAGTCTTCCCACTCGACAAAACCTTTCCAACCGGGTCGCTCATCTTGAACTTCAAGATCCGGGTCCTCAGGGATATCAGGACCCTTAAGTTCTTCGTGGTCACTTGGATTGAGCCGATGGGGCTCTGTGTTGATTTGGATGCTGCTCTGGTTACGGATGCCGAGACGAGCAGGCTCGAGGCCTTGCTCTAGCTTCCACTCATCTGGAGCTTGTTCGTGAGTTTGTCGGTACGGAATATCTGGCTGCATTTTGAAATACTGGTATTTCAAGAAAGAGAAATAAACAGAAATTTTGAGACGACTTTTCTTGGTCGCGCGACATCGTTATAACCTTGATGCGATCACAGTTGTATATGTAGGTCGCATTCTAGAAAATCTTGGGCGGAGACCATAGTGACGCCAAGAATCGATGATAAAATCGTCACCAGCTCAGATCAATACCCACAATGGAACTTGAATTCAAGTTTTAATGGCAGAAACACGGCCCCCTTCGAGTTGATCGAGCGATGTAACGGTTTATTGAAGCATTTTAATGCGTCAACTCCGGCTGACAAATTTGCGCTTCGGGGATATGCCCCAGTTACAGAGTCATTGACGTCGTTGATGTGCCGACATTCCCGCAAAATCCGAGCTCAAGGAAGAAACCACGATTGTAACAAGAGACTTTTGTCGCATTTGATACAGAACGGTAACAACTTGCTGCCAATCTCATTGCCTTTCTTTTGCGAACTTGGCGTTTTGTCTAGCGCTCTCTGGGGTCGCTACACCAAACGCCGCGCCCGAGACAGTCTTTGACGGCGTGCCCCGAACCTCACTGAGACGAAACACAATCTATAAAAAGAAATCAATCACATGTCCTCTCACAGAAAATGCCAAACGTCCAGACCAATCTTCGCCGTGGCGAACCCCGAATCCAGTGAAGATCCCGGCTGCTTTAAACCCTCTCACATTCCTGTCAAGTACGCTACGCAACCGACCAGCCACAGCAGAATTCCGATCTTTTTCCAAAACCGGGATTTGAGGAATGCGATTTTCAGGGACGGGACCTTGCATTTTTCTCTAACGCGTGGCGCTGGGGGAATGCAGGAACGGATTATGGGACGGCTTAACGGTTAACGGCAGCATTGGTCTAAATACTTTTTTTCCTTAGAAAGCTTTTAGACCATTAGAGATATCGATGGCAATTAATGTTTTTAGTATAGTTCAGTATTGGTAACTGAACGGTGAGTTTGTTCCGAAAATCTGTTGAATACAGTGACTGGCCATCGTACAATCTGCTCTGGGATCGCTTCAATTGTTCGACACCAAAGGCCCTTGATCACGCAGCACATGCGCTACCCTACAATCGAGTTTTCGATTGACCGTGAATGTTTTTCTGCTGTCCTGAAACACTGTAGAAGGTCCCGCGGTCATCCCGTGGTATTCCCAGCCCTGGCGGACATTGTCACTGATGCATGTCTCACATCCAGCCATCTGGATCAATGTGTTCGCCAGCAAAACACCACTCCAACTACGTAACATCAGGGCCTCATGATAATACCCATTATCCAATTCCAAGTTTCAAATTGTAAAAAATTCACTGCCAGCCATTCTGAGCAATTCACCGCATCAAAAAGTCTTATCCCTTTATCCCCCGTGATGCAAACTCGCCCATCACCGTGTCTCAATCACGCAGCATATGACCAGTTCCCAACCACTCTGAAACTTGTGCTCCCACTGAAAATTCTCACTGAACAACTCACTGTACGACAGTGATGCACTGAAAATTTGTTGCGGCTGGTGTTGAGGCCGGTTTTGTCTCCCCTTCACATCCCTTGGAGGGAGCACGTTCTAGCCCGCCGCACTAACACGAACCCGCAATCCTCCCTAGTTCTCGACTGACCTCTCAACCTTGGCACGTCAAAACCAATATTGCACGTCCTCAAAAATGTATAAAACTAATCGAAAGCCTCGCCGTTTTCCCATCGTTTCATTCTCATCACACATTTTTCTACATACATAACAACAGCCTCTTGGCTTTTCCCTTTCCTTCTCTACCCCCCTTCAAACACCAAAACTCTCATTCTCATCATGAAGCTCTTCAACGCCTTCGCTACAGCGCTCGGTCTAGCTGGTCTAGCCCAAGCCCACATGGAGATGACATATCCTCCCCCCTTCAAGAGTAAATACAACCCCAACGCCGGACAGGACATCGACTACAGCATGACCTCGCCTCTCAACGCCGACGGAAGCAACTTCCCCTGCAAGGGATACAACTCTCTTTACGGCACCGCTGCCGGTGCACCGACCGCTACGTGGCAGGCTGGAAAGTCGTACAGTATCAGCATCGCTGGCGGTGCTGATCACGGCGGCGGCAGCTGCCAGGTCTCACTCTCTTTTGATCGCGGCAAGACTTGGGTCGTTATCCAGTCGTGGATTGGAAACTGCCCCAAGGCGCCGACTTCGAACTTTCAGTTTACTCTTCCGGTTGATACACCAGCCGGAGAGGCTCTTTTCGCTTGGACTTGGTTTAACAGGATTGGAAACCGCGAGATGTACATGAATTGCGCGGCTATCACGGTCAAGGCTGGAAGTGGAACAGCAAAGACAGCACTAAAGAAGCGGCCTGCTATGTTTGTCGCCAACGTCGGAAATGGATGCAAAACTACGGAGATGGTCGACCTCATGTTTCCTAAGCCGGGACCTAATGTTGACCTCACTTCGACCAACACTGGACCGCCGGTCGGCCAGTGTGCTGCTTTACCAGCACCCTATATTCCCTCCGGCTCTGCTTCTCCTTCTCCGACAAAGACAACTACTACAAGGAAGCCGACTACGACTAAGGCACCAGTGAAGTCTACAGCGTACGTCGCCTTCTCTCTTTGCTTGATCTCGCTAACATATTTCACAGCCCCGGCGGTGTTTTCATCACTGTTCCCTCAACCACCAAGAAGGCGACAAAGACGACTCTCAAGTCAACAACCCGCAAGACAAAAAGCACAACTACACCGATCAAGCCTGCGCCGACCAAACCCGCCGCTGGTGTCATCACACCAGGTACAGCTTGCAAGCCCGAGGGTTACTGGAACTGCATTAAGACAGGAACTGCATTCCAGCGATGCGCTTCAGGTACTTGGTCAGTCGCGATGGCTGTTGCGCCAGGAACAAGATGCGTTCCTGGGCAGAGCATGGAATTCACTATCGAGTATGCCTGATTGTGATTTGCACTCTTTCTTTTGCAATGCTATGTTTCTTATTTTTGATACCTAGAGTAGAGGATAGATAATGAGCTCCTGAAATGAAAATGCAGTCACTTTCCTTAATCAGCCTGAATGCAACACCTGTCCCACTGTGCAAAAAGTCTCCGTCATGCCCAAGCCAAGGGTCCTGCGCCATTTTCCGCGCGCGATGGATGCGGGGCTTGAAAATCACCCGAGTCCACCTTTCCTCAAACCTATTGCGCTTCCCGCCGCGGAACATTCGGGTAGCAACGCTAAAACTTCAAATCTTTGAATCATGGCGGAACCAGTGACTACGACCCAGGAACCGATTGAGCCTATGGCCGCGCATGAGCGCGCGGAAGAGGAGGATGAGTTTGAGACGTCGGACTTTGACTCGGCGACTTTGTCGTCTAGTTCGACGAGTTTGAACACGAGTATTTATCAGCATGCTTTTGAGAATGGAAGACGGGTGAGTTGGACGTATTGGCGAGGGAAGAATTGTGCTGATCAGGGATAGTATCATCAATATCGTCATGGAACGTGAGAAATCTGGAAGTGCATGTCGTGATGGATGGCTGATTTGGACAGGTATCCGATCCCTAATGACGATGCGGAGCAGAACCGCGACGACATGAAGCACGCCATGATGTTGGAGCTCACCAAGTAAGAACAACTCATTGGATTACGCGGCGACCAATACACTGACTTGCATTTCAAGTGGTAACCTGTTCTTCTCACCCATTGTTGCAAACCCCCAGAAGATTATCGATCTTGCGACCGGAACTGGTATCTGGGCCATTGACGGTAAGTCAGACCGCTCTTTCGCAAGACCTCAAGACTCACCATCCAAGTCGCCGACAAATTCCCCAGCGCATCTGTGATAGGAGTCGATCTCAGTCCCATTCAACCCTCATGGGTTCCCCCGAATCTCAAGTTTCTCGTCGACGACATCGAAGACGAGTGGATGCACGGCGGCGACTTTGACTTTGTGCATATGCGTTGCATCAGCCCCTGGCTAAAAGATGAAGTCAAGGTTCTTCGCCAAGCACACGAGTACGTTTACCCACCTCGCCTATCTGCATTGCTATCTCACACGCAACAGTCACATGAAGCCTGGTGCCTGGATCGAAATCCAAGAACTCGATGCCCGCGCCAACTGCGACGACGGTTCTCTAGCCCCCGATGCCCCTCTCGCCAAGTTCTTCGACACCGCTGAGCAAGCCGTGGCCAGCTTTGGCATGAAGTTCCGTGCGGGTGAGAACCTACGGGAACCTCTTGAAAAAGCTGGCTTCACCAATGTATCCTGCAAAGTCCTCAAAGTCCCCATCGGAACATGGGCAAAGGTAAGCACCTCAGCCTGTTGGCCGGAAAAAGCTGACACTCGTTAGGACAAGAAGCTTCGGTTGATCGGATTGTACCTCAAGACTGCTGTCAGCGACATGTTTGGCGCCATGGCAGCCAAGCCCCTTCGCAAGATCCTGGGGCCTGAAGAGATAGAGGTCTTCTTGGCTGATGCGAGAAAGGATCTGAATAATGTCAACATTCATTCTTATGAGAAGTATTACTTTTGGATGGGACAGAAGGCCGAAGAGTAGAAGATCGGATACTTAGTTGTCAATAAAAGCCTTGGAAAGAGTTCTCTTGCTATGTCAGTTTATAGTCACACGTGCTTTGGGGTTATTATGGCAGAGAACTTGAGCAATGTCTCGTTTTAATGTCGCGTAGAACTTCTGCAGCACCTTTGAGCAACTAAGAATTGCATATCATTGCAGTGTATCCTGCATGGCGATTGGTTCATGTTGTTGGGAGCTTTCAGCCTCACGCCATGCCAAAACCCCGCACCTCACTCAGCCGAGAAACCTTTTGAATTTATCGTCGATACCCAACAACTTGACATACACATGTAACCGGCCGAGGTAAAGGGCGCAAAGTAAGTATCAGCTGGCGGGCCCGAGAAGCCCAAATACATTCTCTAAGGGATAAACAGGCAACATCCAGTCATCGTGGCCCCATATTCACTGCGAAGATACCTCGTTGTCGTCATTTCTGCCATAGAGACTAGTCATTTCAGTCTTAGGGTTACATCAAGTGCCTGGAGCCTTATAAAAGCAGCTTTATTGTTTCGTAGCTCTATCAAAGAAAGAGATGGACCGCTTGACAGGCAACAATGGAAGAATAGGGTTCGCCTTGGTCCCAGTGGAACACAATTTTACGGGGTATGCGATATTGCACTTCAAGGAGACTCATGTTGGAAATATCTTCATAACCTCGAAGTAGAAACCTCAGCCCAAGGCGAGACAGCACATCACCTACCTTTGCACAACAACCAGAGTATACGACTGATGGTGTTAGAAGAAGGATCAGATGGTCCTGAAGACACATTTACAGTCGCCACGGGGTTCATACAGCTCTCAAAGGAATGGAAATATGCTTTCCCAGATGCGTCGTATCATATCACGACATATGAGACTGGATGGCCAGTTAAAGTCACAAAACTCATTAGGGTTTGGGAAGAAGACGCCAAGAAATTCGGTAAGTCTTTGACGAACTATATAGAGTATGGACTTCTTTTAACGCTGTCAGCTCGCATAACATGCAATACATATGCTCGAGAACGGCCAAAAGATGGTTCCTCAGACTTCAGTTCCGCTAAACAAATCAGGATAGAACTCGAACTGCTGGATCCCCATTACATTACCGTTCGTTCTAATGATAACTGGAAGCAAATGTTTCTCCTGCAGTTCCACCACGCATGCTTGAAACTCTTTATCGAATTTCTGAACATCTTGGAAACATATGAGATCGACCACGCAGATGATGTAGCCAAAAACCCCAGCAAAGCCGAGCTTCGGCAGTGGAACTTGAAGACAATCATCAAGCGGTCCTACGAATATCGAGACCTTGCAGAGATGGGCCGTAAATTGATATCCACCACGGAATCTCTGATTGATGTTGTGAGATCGACGTCTCCGGTTGTTGACACACCACTTCATACGAATAAATTCATGGCCATTGATACGGAATTGCGAGGTCTCTGTCGGGAGGCAAGCGAGCAACTCCAGAACTTCTCTGATCGACTTGACCACGATCTGAAATACCTTGAACTCGCGCGGAATATCAACCAGAATAGGGGCGTCCAGCAACTTACCCTGTTGGCCACAATCTTTCTCCCTCTATCGCTCGCAGCTGGCGTTCTCAGTATGCAAACGAGGTTCAAAGATCTAGGAACACTTCTTTACGACTTCTTCGGCGTGGTGGTGCTACTCGCGGCTATCGTTCTCATTATCATGATCCTGTTGAGTCTCGTGGCTGTTGTGAAAGAATTAGACAGTAAATTTCTTCGAAACGAATCATATAGAGAGAGCTTCAGAGGAAAGTTTCTGTTAGCGGTCAACATTGGCTTCTTTGTCTTTGGATGCCTGGTACTGTCGTCTTTCTTGGTCGGAATGTTCAAAGATGTTACGCTTGGTGCTAGAATCTTGGGGTACGGGGTTGCAGCGATTTGCGGGTTATGGATTGTTGCATTGTTGCTGGTTCTCGGTGGAATCGTCGTGACTTGGGACTTGTGCTTTTGAGGAAGAGGTTGCCCCATCAGGCTGGGAACAAGGTTATGAACAAAAGCAGAAGCTTGGGAGCTCATGTCATTGAGGTTGTTCTGTATGATTTGCTTGAACATGTCAGCTATAGAATGAACAAAAATGAAGTGAAACAAATGTTTAATATATCCACTTTACCTTGATAGGTGCAGGGGCTGCTCCCATCTTTCACACTGCTACAATTCGGGAGGAACTGATGTCACTGGCAGATATTTAAGCCCATTTATCTGGCTATTCATGTCCCACCATGTTCAGTGATAAAAAGTCAGTGCTGCATCCCACATCTCTCGTCTTTTTGCAACTTTCATCTACTTACAAGTCACACAATCCTTTACAATCAAGTAAGTCCTTCTAGAATCTTTCGTCGTTCTTTCTCTAATCTCTCAAGGCAACACGCACACGATGTCTTTCCCACATGGGATCATTTTGCACTAAGTGTTGTGTGCGGACTACAACCCGCAACGTCCTCTGGATACCGAAAATCGTCCCGATATCGCGATTCCTTCTTCGCATCTGGAGAACACGATCGGCACGCTCCGCCGTAGGGGGCCATATACCAACAAGGCATGGGAAACCTGCATGATGAAATTGGAGCACCTCCAAAATCAGGAGGCCGAGGTGAATGTGTTCGCTGTCCTCGACGCGGCAGAGGACGCGTACAACGAGGTGATCCTGGATCTGAAGGACTTCTCGCAGCTTCAAAGCGATGCGGAAGAAGACCCTAGTGTTCTCCTTCGACCCGAGGCAGACGTGCTGGGTTAGGCACCAGCCGTCATGTGCCGGATCGTCGGAGTTGACGACCCTAGTGATTTCCCAGGTGAGTACGCTGGTGGAAAGACAAGACAATAAAAGCCACTACTAACTAATTGACTTACTTAGTGATCGACACCTTTTGCACAGAACTGGCTAAGGCGCGAGAGATCCTGTTCGGAAATGCCACCAGCGAAAGTGGTGAACCCGTGGAACGGTTCACGGGCATCGACAAGCTTTTCAACGAAGCACTTCTGCAGCTTCAGAAGTTTTTTTTCGGAGCAGAACAACACAGAAGCCGTGTTGTTGATGGTCTTGGAGATTATCCAAGCACAAAGCTTTGTGGAGGAGCAGGGGGAGGGCAAGTGGCTCCAGCCTCTGAAGGATTCCCTAGGCGATGCGCTATATGAGCAAGTCTTGGAGGCTGGGGCTGCCTGATCGGTGGTACCGCATCTCGACACAACAGTCGGTGCGCTGCCGGTGGCCCTTGGAAGAAGATGTAAGGACTACAAACCCTGTTTCGCAGCTCATTTTGCTAATCTTTTCTTGTTTCATTATAGCTCTGTTGCTGCGGGCGGATATTTGCTTGGTACTGATGATGATATGATTGATCCCTCGTCTGGGATGGGATTAGTGCCTGCTGTACTGTATTTTTGTTGTTTTCTGAGGGGATGGGGAGTTTTATTCACAAAGAATGATGCCTTGGCTCCTGGCTGTGCGCGGAGGAGTTATCTCTTTTTATGTCAACAATGACGAGGGCAGACTCATAAGGAATAAAAGCCAAATAATGTCGCAATCAATCCAGGACAAAGATGAGAGCTGAGATCAAAGTAAATTTCAAGACCATCATTTTCAGTCGCACGACAGCCGCCAACCAAGTCAAGTATAGACAAGCAGGACTACATTAAATCATTCATATAAAGCCAAGACAAGTCTCCAGGCTCAACAGACACTACAAGACTATATAATAAAGTAAATAGTAACTATTTACGTAAAGACAAATAATAAATTTAAATACACAATGATCAATATTGATATGTTAGACCTGGGGTATGGTATTTAGCCCTATTTCATCTGCTATTCCTGACCCACCATATTTAGTAACTAAAAGTTAGTACTGCATCCTACCCCTCTTATTTTTCACAACTTCTACATCTTATCCACCCTTTTAACTTTTCATTCTGTTTCTTTTTGATCGTTATATTCACATACCGCTACCTCGACACTCGTAATCTTCAAGAAACAGTGAACATGGACTTTCTCCACGGCCTTTCTGGCACGTTCCTTTCAATCATTTGCCATGAGCATAAGCCTCAGCGGCCTCTAAACATTGAGGATCGCCCAGCCATCCCCCTGCCGCGCGCCTATCTCGAGGGCATAATCGGACAAATCAAGGCTAGGGGTGACTTCACCCACGAGGCGTGGGTGGAGTGTCTCACCGCCCTAGAAGCGCTCAGAAGCGAGCACGAGCCAAACGTATTCCAAGTGCTCGATACTATCAACGACGCCTACCGAGAGGTGGTCGGCGACCTTAAGGAAATTTTGGAGTTGCAGCGGGATGTGAACGAGGACATGAGTATCCTCCTCCGCCCGGAGCTTGACGTGGGGGGTTAGGCACCCTCTATCATGGCCCGGGTTATTGGGGTTCACGATACAAGTGGATTCCCTGGTGAGTACTGGTGGCAATATCAGATGAACGAAGACAATGCTAACGAATTACCGTACCAAGTCATTGAAGATTTTCGGAAGACGCTTGTCGAGGCGGACAAGACCCTCGTCGGAATTGCAACTGACGAGAACGGTGAAGTTGTCCCTAGGCACATAGGAGTTGGAAAGCTGCACGAGGTCCTTGCGCATTTGGAAACTTTCCTTGAGACCCAAAGAAACGCCGGCATCGTATTTACGATAATTTTAGAAATCGTCAAGTTACAGCAGGTCATAGAGGACAATGGGGAGGGCAAGTGGCTCCAGCCACTGAAGGAGACACTCGGCGATGCTCTTTATGAGCAGATTGTCCAAGCCGGGGCAATTTGAACGGGCAGGCCAGGAGCCAACTTGAGGATGTCTCTGGGAAGACTACGGCTCCCACTCGAAGTGGTTCGAACTACCATATCCAGCTGCGTCAAACAAAAACATGCTGGGGTCAAGGGAACGCTGCTCGCGTCTGAGACAATCAAACGCCTTACCTGTAGTGGAAAAACAAACGCCAACAAATGGCAAACTCGGAATCAGATAGGTAACTTGATTCAGAAGGATAGATACCGACCAAGTCAAGGTCGTAGACGGATTTCAATACATGCAGAAGCAGAACTAGTCTCCCAATTCAACTGTAGTAACAAGACTTGTGATAACGTGACCAGTGACCTTATTACCTGAGGGTTAATGATTATTTCGAATGCCTAACAATGGATTTTGATATGTTTGACTTGGGACCTGGTACTGGTCTGGTATGGTCATGGATAGAGTGGCCTGCTGCTTGCTGATTGGCTGGTCTGAAAGATAAGCGATAAGATTGGTGGGCATGCCTCTTTCATCCGTGTTGTTTCTAAAGGTCTGTATGATCTCGAACTTTCTCAAATTTTTCAAATGATCTCGACATCGTCTTCTTTCTTGTTCTTTTCGGTTACTCCCTTTATCGAGTGTTCAACATCGGCTGACAGCCTCTTTTCTCGACTGACTGCCCATCGATAATTCCATTGGCTCCCCAGAAGCAAACAAGCCCAAACCGCATTCGTTCTAAACCGCATGCCAGCCCCACCAAAACCAGTTTCTTTATCGTATCACCAAACGCGCCTCGCTTCCCAAAGGTTCCCCTCAATCCCTCTTTTCCGCTGCTGGTCGACATCAAATTCTACCATCACACGCAGAACGACACAAGCAGAGTCATATCCCAGCCCTTGCAGATACTGTTGGTCACGCACTACAGTACAGCATGTCCCAACAGCCCTCCTCTCCTCCTGCTGCTGCTGCTGCGGCTCGGTCCGATCTAGCGTCGGCCGTTGAGTCAGCTCCAGCGCCGCAGCCTGAGTTAGTTCCCGCTGCTGATCCACAGGTGAGTTTGACGCATTTCTCGTATAGGGATACGTATCCCGGACCGCTACTAATGCCTGTTAGGATGGTGATGAGAGTGAGACCGACTCGGCTGTTGGTGATGATGCGTATGGGACCCTTGCTGATACTACCTCACCGTTGCTGACCGTTCTGCAGGGCGAGCTCCACTGCTTCTATCACCTCTAGCATCCTTGAGTACCGCACTATCCAGGGTCGAACGTTTCACAGTGATAGACATCCTACTGAGTACTTTACTCCTAACGATGAGCAGCAATCTGCGTCCATTGACATCAAGTATGTGATACCCTTTGGAGACCGACCCCGCTAACAATCTGTAGCCATCACGCTTTGACGCAGCTTCTCAGTGGAAAGCTCTTCCTTGCCCCTATCAAGGACAACGTGCAGGTAAGTGCATGTGTTATTGGTCTTGTGACGTACTCACACCCAGTAGAAAGTACTCGACGTAGGAACCGGAACAGGTGAAACTTGCATGCATATCGTACATTGACTAGGCTAATCAGGTACAGGCATCTGGGCAATGTAAGACATCTCAACCCTCCATCATGATGATGACTCACCATTTAGTGATTTTGCAGACGAATACCCCGAGGCTGAAGTCATCGGTTCTGACCTCTCGCCCATTCAACCCAGGTACGCCCTCCCCTCCCTCCCCAATCATCTCACTCACAATCCCCAGCTGGGTCCCCCCCAACGTCAAGTTCGAGATCGACGATGCCACCCTCCGCTGGACATGGGACAACAACACCTTTGACTTCATCCACATCCGCTATCTCTTCGGCGCCATCAAAGACTGGGCGTCCCTCTTCAAGGAAGCTTACCGCTGCTGTGCCCCCGACGGCTGGATCCAATCTGCCGAAGCAGATGTCCATATCCGCAGTGATGACGGAACCACTGATGATCTTGACTGCTTGAAGCTCTGGGCGAAGCTCTTCACTGAGGGTGGCGCTGCGCTTGGAAACCCGTTCTTCGTGCAGGAGGGTGATTTGCAGGAGAAGGGCATCCAGGCTGCTGGGTTCACTGACATCAAGAGCGTCGAGTACAAGGTGAGTTACATTCTGAAGATGGTGAGGCAAAGCTGATGGTTTAGTTCCCTATTGGTGGTTGGCCCCGTGACCCTGAACTCCGTTCGGTCGGTAACTACGTCAAGGCGACTCTCGAGAACGATCTCGAAGGTACGTCTCTAGATTCCCCCTCCCTCTCTCATACTGACAAACTCCAGGCTACACCCTCCTCCTCTGGAAGACCATCCTTCAGTGGCCTGAGGACGAGTATGAAGTCTTCCTCATGGAGATGCGCAAGTTTCTCCGAAACAAAAAGGTCCATGCTTACATGACTGTTCGCTACGTCTACGGTCGCAAGCAAGAGGCTTCTTGAGGAGTTCTTTAGGAACTGTTACAGAAAGGATCATTTGTGGGAGGTCATTTGTGTTTGAGCATGAAATGAGAATTGGATAACGTCTATAGCATACGTATGAATAGTTGTTCCCTTAGAAATTAAATTGCATTGCATTTGCCTCGTTCTTTTCTAGTCTTCCTTTTCTCAGGTAGGATCAAGACTCATGTAGAGAAACAATTTTTCTTTGTTCACTACAACATGAAAAGAAAAGACCATCATGATGAGCTTGTGAGATACAGCATGTTCAATAAGGGTCTCAAATTTCTTATAACTTCTCATTCACCACTCACCAAATTCCACGTACTTTCATTTATGTACTCGGAGAAAACTAGGTCTCACACGCACCGAGACGAGGTGCATTAAGTGGTGTTCTGGAAGGTCAGATGATTCGCTAGACAATGGAGTAACTCGTGAAATAAAAGAAAGAATAAACAGAATAAACGATAGCTACCTACTCTGTAGAATACTTGCCGCATTTCGATTAACGATTGGGCAAGAGAGTAAATACCTCAATCCCATCGCCATTGGGGACTCAACTTTGCCCCACCACACCCGGCCAGCGATTGGCTACCGATGGACGGAGCAAAGTCCGCCGCCCCGAGAAATAAGGCCAAGACGGGGAGGGCGGTCTTGAGCTCCGGTTGGTGCTAAACAGAATCAAGCTTTTTGATCCTCCGTTATGATCTCAACGCCCGCAGACCATGTCATCTGAATTTGAGGCCTCCTTTGACTTGAGTGTTTGTTCCATATGTCTTCATTATGAACAAAGAGCCCATGAGAATGACTATGTGTTGTTCCGTGTCCATACGCTTGCGTAGGTAGTGATCTTGGCTGCAAAGTGGTGTCGTATCCCAACAACTCGGGAATATCTACCAACGACTTCCCCTTGAAGCATCGGCATATCATAAATACATCTTGTGTGACCCCACAGCACTTATCTTCTTTGTCTAGTAGTCTGACTGTTTCAGGCATGCCGAAGGGGGCAGGGCAACAAAATTGCTCAGTATAAAATCTCCAGAGCGTTTTTCCTTCCCTTCTCAAGTTCTCACCTTTTCAACCGTAACTTTATTCCGTACAACGACTGCATCTCGCTCAACATGCTGCGCCCCCCGATCAACTTCCTCACCTTACACTGTGATGCTACCCACCTCCGCGTGCAGCCTTTACCATGTGATAGCTAATCTTTGGTTTGCCGCTAGATGCGTACATCATCTTTATGGGCTTGATGGCCCTGCCTATCCTGTACCCTTACGGAAACATGCCCGCCATCGATGCTTGGTTCTTTGGTGCCAGTGCGTCCACGGAGTCTGGCTTGAACACGTTCGTGATATACTCTTCCTGGTGACAGTTTCTGACGTGCTTGGTAGTATCGACGTCAAGAACCTCAAGACATATCAACAGCTCTACATTTACTTTATTCCTATCTTGACCAACCTAGGCTTCATAAATATTGTGGTAGTTATCGTGCGCCTCTTTTGGTTCGAGAGGCATCTAAAGCGTCTTGGTGAGTACTTTGCAAATCCATTCAACCGTTTCCACATGGCTTATCACAGCAACCTGCAGCTCCTCAAATGCTCGACAACAGCACAGGCGTAACTAATGTCGACGTTGAGAGTGCTCACCATGAGCCAAAGGTCCTTGCTGATACAACCGAAAACTCTGCCGAAATCACTGATGAGCCAAATGGTAAGGCTAAAGCGACAGATGACAACATCGAAGAGGATGCTAGAATTGCAAATGAAGGCCGGCCAGTAGCCCGTTCCATGACCATCACCTTCGATCCATCCACAGAAAGACACAAGGATGACGATGCCCTCTACATCCCTGGCCCGCGAGCTCGCGACCGTGGTAAGTTTACTCTTGCATGCCTTCGATCAGTACTGACAGAGCAATCAAGGTTATCCGATTGCTCCCAGAAACCATGAAGCCGCGCGGCATCCAGACGACAGTGATGATGGTGAGAGACTATACCGCAAAGTATCTGTTGATATACTAATCGTTCAAAGACGATGCAATCAAACCTGTACCCAGTAAAACCCAGAACGACGGAAGCTCCTCCATGCGTCGCCGACGACGCTTCAGCAATGATTATGGCCTAAAAGTCACAGCCTCCCGCTCCATGGATCGAGTTGCTGGCGTGGCAGCTTCGTTGTTGGTTCTAGGATCACAGACCGCGCCCCAGCCACGCCCCGTCTCTTCAGAATCGATTCGACAGCCTGCCATCAACGACGTCCCTTTCCTCTCGCGCCAAGCTACCCTCGGACGGAACTCGCAGTTCAAGAACCTTACATCGCATGATCGAGAGATTCTCGGTGGTATCGAGTATAGGAGTCTGAAGCTGTTGCTGAAGATTGTCATAGGTAGGTACCCCACGTTCCAAGTCGGCAAGGGGTGCATGATGGCTAAAATTATCTACAGTTTACTTCTTTGGTCTTCATATCTTTGGTGCGGTCTGTCTCGTGGGCTGGATACATACTGCTGATAAGCAATATGCGGATGTCTTACAGTCCAGCGCACAGGATAAGACCTGGTGGTAAGTACCTAAAGACCTGTGCAGTACGAATTAGCTGACCAGATTGACTTCACACAGGGGTATCTACTCCGCTCAGACAATGTATGATAACCTAGGCTTTACCCTCACACCGGACTCCATGATTTCATTCCGCACTGCTAAGTGGCCCATGATCCTAATGAGCTTCCTCGCATTCGCCGGAAACACGCTCTATCCTGTCTTTCTGAGACTGAGCATCTGGATCATGTCAAAGCTAGTACCAAAGACCTCACCTACACAAGAGTCCCTCGCATTCCTCCTCACTTACCCTCGCCGATGCTACACATTGCTCTTCCCCAGCGGTCCGACATGGATTCTCTTCGGTATCATCTTCGCTCTCAACTTCATCGACATCCTTCTCATAATAGTTCTCGACCTTTCCAATCCCGAGGTTTCCTCTCTTCCTCTTTCTCAGCGCATCCCAGCCGCTATCTTCCAGGCTGCATCGGCGCGCCATACTGGCACCGCTAGCTTCAATCTTGCGAATGTCAGCCCGGCTGTGCAGCTTAGCTTGCTGATCATGATGTACATCGCCGTTTTCCCCATCGCGATCAGCATTCGTGCGTCGAATGCTTATGAGGAAAAGTCCCTTGGTCTTTGGGAGGAAGAGAAGTCTCTGGACGAGAAGCACAGCAAGACTTATCTCTTGACGCATATGAAGAACCAGCTTGGCTTCGACCTTTGGTACATTTTCTTGGGGACTTTCTGCATATGTATTTCTGAGTCGACAAGGATCGCAGATGTCAACGACCCTGTAAGTGCACTTCCAAGTTCAATAGCAAGGATATGATTTGACATTGGTCTTAGGCTTTCTCGGTATTTTCGGTCCTGTTCGAAGTTACCTCTGCATAGTAAGTGTTGCTTTAGCGGAATCGGCTTGGGAGATAGGAGCTGACCTTCTGACCAGCGGAAATGTTGGGTTGAGTCTTGGGTACCCAACAGTGAGCACCTCACTATGTGGCATGTTTGGAACTTTTGGAAAAGCAGTCATCTGTCTGATGATGATTCGAGGACGTCACCGTGGATTACCATATGCCCTCGATCGTGCCATAATGCTCCCCACCGGACAGATTGCTGAGAACTGAATAGTTCTTGGCAGGATATTGAGACTCTTATAGGCATTCATCATGGTAATAGATCTGAAATACGACCTCTTTCTAGGGACTTCTCTAAATATCCGGCTTGCCTTATTAGCATGAGATCTTCTTGAGTACCAATCCCATGATTAGGATCAATGCAAGCCTAGAGAAAATGCTAGATTAGAGAATATGCATTATGCAGATGATGGACTTCTGGCCTGATCAAATTGATATCATTTTCAAGACCAGATTCCAGGGATTAAATCGAGGTTTCGTTTCATTGAACATCCAGCATCTTCATTGGCGCGCTCGGAAAAGGAGCTTTGCCATTGGCCCATTTCCGCCGGCACAGTCAGACCAGATCCTTCAGAGTCAAGGAACAAAGAGCTTATCAAAGCGACGATCAGCTCGAGATTCCTTTCGGTCAAAAACTCCTCATCTCAATGGACATTTCGGATTCTCAGGTTTCTAACTGGTTAGCACCAATCGGTGAAGAGTCCTTTGCTTTAAAGTCCAGTTCAGTAAGCAACTGAACTCGTTAAAGGCGTGCATTTTCTCGCTGTGTGCCGCAAGATAACATGGAATGGGTTACACTTGGAAACAAATCGGCATCTAGTGCTTACCTGGTAGAACTTGCCGGCATGAATCACTCGATAGTTGTAACTACGCTATCTCGATCGAGGTCGATCGCAAACAAGGTTAGATCCTCCGATCACCTAATAAAGGGCCAGTCTTCGTCCTTCCCAGCATGCCCACCACGGTCGGCACATAATCTCACTCCTTAATTCTACATCAAAGGAACGCCAAGGTCCACAAGTACTTAAATCCTCACTACGATGTCGAACAACACCATTTTCATGTCTCATGAAGAGTCGGAGAGAATCCAACGCACAATCAAAGATCTTGCAAGGCTGCGTGAACAACAGACAAGCCAGTCGAGGGAACCTACAGATCCTAAATCCTTAATCGAGCAGGCTATCTCTACGTCTCTGATGCAAGAGATGTCTTCTGCAGCCTTCGGGCTTGGTGCACCAAGAAAGACTCGAGAGGTGATGGTAGCTTACGGCATAGGCAAGCAATATCCCCCTAGTACAGCCAAAATTGCAGATCTACAACCAATGGCCATCAAGGACCTGAGAATGGAAACGCACCATCGGGGCTCCTTCCTTGCCTTGCGCCGTGTCTCACCCGTTTGCATACTTCAGGCATCCTCCTGGGCTGTCGTCAAAGGCCAGTCATCTGACGAGGTGGAGCGGCTGGAGGTCTTTCTTCATACATCGCAGTACGGAAGCAATACCTTGGAGATAGCTTCTGATCTGGTAATCAAAGAGCCATACTATACTCTCAACGCCCAAGGAGAATGCACAATTCGGATAGACCATCCATCAGACCTTATGGTCATCGCAATTTCCGAGAGCCCAGAATCTTGGCGGGACAAGGGACGTCACTCTGGAAGACCAGACCTTGTGTCTCCAAGCGACTATAAGATGAAGGGAAACGACGCACTTCTGCAGAAGAAGAACTATGCAGGCGCTTACTTTTGGTATACCGAGGGTCTGAAGCTTTTGGAGAGTGAAAGAGGTTGCGAGACTGTACGAAAAGACCTGTACCGTAACCGAGCTCATGTCAACCTCCAACTTCAGAGATTCGATGAAGCAATATCGGATGCCTTGAACTCTCTTACTTGTGGTGAGACTAAAGATCTTAAGTCTCTTGACGCCAAAGCATATAATCGCGCAGGTATTGCGGCATACTCTCAAGGCGAGTTCCTCCAGGCTCGGCGCTACTTCGAGCAGCAAGAGAGACTCCAACCAGATGACCAGAAGCCTAAGCTACATCTACGAAGAGTCAATGCAAGATTGCGGGAGGAGGCCGAGAGCACCTTCCATATGAGGAAGATCGTGAGCAATCTACTCAAAACGGGAGGCAGACCCGATACAGCCTCATATTACGGTCCAACAGAGATCAAGAACAGCCCTGGAGCTGGTCGTGGTCTTTTTGCAACCAGAGACATCGAACCAAACGAGATCATCATGTGCGAGAAAGCATTTTGTGCAGCCTGGAGTCATGAGACTGAAACGTTCACGGCATTGGCTTGTGATCTTCGAGAAGACGCTGCCATCAAGGTCTTTCCCGCGGGTTTGCATAAAGCTGTTGTGAGGAAGCTTCTCAACAATCCATCACAGGTCGAGAAAGTCCTCAGTCTCCATGGAGACTACCGGGGACTTGGGGCAAAGTTGCATGAAGCCGACGGTTCACCTGTAATCGACACGTTTCAGGTACATGATATTATCCAACGCAACGCCTTTGGCTTGGGTCAGCAAACGGAGGATGAAGATGTCAGCAACGCTAGTACTGGTCTTTGGATACGGGCGTCTTACATCAACCATTCGTGTATCCCCAACACAAAGAAGGATTTCGTTGGTGATCTCATCATCTTTCGCGCTATAAGAAGAATTGCCGCTGGTGAAGAGATCACCCATAGTTATGATGAGTCGAGTGACTATGAAGCAAGAAAGGCAAACATTCGGAAGACATGGAACTTTGAATGTCGTTGTCAGCTTTGCCTTGTGGAGGGTGCAGAGAGCGAAGATGCCAGGGAACAAAGGCGACAGGCAGAAGAGAAGGCAAACAGCTTTGCAGAAGCCAGTAGTCCTTATGGTGCGAGTAGAATCACGGTGAGTAAGGCAAGGATGCTGCGCCAGGCTCTGAATGAGACGTATGATGAGAAGAGCTATGAGGGAGTGCCTCGGAGGGCACTTGCGGTGATAGATGAGTGGCTTCGAATAGCCAGTACCAACTAGTTGTCACATGTCGTAAAGGGAAAGAGATGGTCCAGGCTAAGATACCTCGCGGTCAATTAAAACAATGTGACACAGTGCTTGGGGCTTGGGGCTTACCCACCCATGTCTCACGTCGTTTGGGCAACCTTCTGATCAAGTTGCTCAACAGCCACATGACCAAGAAACACAATGCCACGTCTGAACAGAACTTCGGGGCGTGGCTGATGTCGTTCTTGCAGTGCCTTAAGATATAATTTCGGGTTATCACTAATATCAAGGCTCTTGTTTACAGAATCGATAGACATGGCCATCATGTATGGTCTTCAGGACGTATGTTTACTGAAACGATACTAGGAATGTATAATGAACACTACATGAGTATAATCATCGCAGATCAGATCATCTGAAACGTGGTGAGGGGGAGATCATCATATCAAACCATGTCTAATAGTTCCATGAGCCATAAAACAACCTGCTCCTCGATGTATGTAAGCGCCAAGCCAATCATGGATTGGATATTTCGTACGCGCAAGCCGAGTATCCCGGTCCACTCACATGTCAGCGCTAAGACTCTCCAGCTACCAGTAAATCCCAAGGAGGGCGCTGATCCAAAATATGCAGGCGACGTGGCGCAATAAGGGACATCGTCTCGTAACCCAAGCCTCTTGTTGATTTCGCCCAGACTGGGACGTGCATAACCGCTGGGAGAAAAGATGCCGTTTCCGTTCTTGGCCAGGATTTACCCCATAATATGCGGGAGGCCAAGGCGGTAAAATGCGGGCGGGAGTGATCAGATAGCCGACTCCTCCGCATTGTGTGAGGTTGAGGCTTGTGAGGCCTCTCGTGAAGATAACTTCATCATCCGAGTCTGAATCTTGGCACATATGCATGTCTCAAACTGGAGCACAGCCTCGGAGAATGAAAGAGAAGGAGAGTGCGGGGTTGAATGAGGGATGAATTGTATATAAAGACGCCGTTCTGAGCTCTGAAAATATTCAAAACAGCTCACATCATCGCACTTCTCCTCTTTCTCCCCCAACCAACTACTCTACTCTCAACAACTTTCAAAATGGGCAGACTCGACAACGACAACTGGCTGTACCCAGGTGACAGCCTCACCAGCGACAGCGGCAGCAACGAATTCAGAATGCAAGAAGACGGCAAGATCGCCATCTACTGGGAAGGCGAATTCGTGTGGCAGAACACAGAAGACCAGCGCGACGACATCAAGGGCATCCATCTTCAAGAGGATGGCAACTTTGTCTTGTAGTAAGTATCTAAACCGTGGAAAGGTATTGCATGAGCTGACGAGTTACTTAGTACCCATGACGACGAAGCTGTCTGGGCTTCTGACACTTGTGGCCAGGGTGATGACGTCTATCTTGTTGTGCAGGATGATGGAAATGTTGTCTTGTACAAGGGTGAGGATGATGAGGCTGAGGCGGTTTGGGCGACTAGCACCAACCAGATCTAAGCTTCTCAGGCTAGTTTCTCGTCTGTAAATAAGAAAGGCCATAAAGAAAATAACAAGATTACCATTGACTCTTATGGTTTAGCTGCAATGTATCTCTTGAAGCTGGTCTGATCTGTAAATGTCAGCGGGAGTGAAGTCTGGCTGCATAGTCCCCATTCTGGGCATCGATCAGACATCATCAAGAGCCACGCCCGGTTAGCTCAATCGGTAGAGCGTGAGACTCTTACGAGTACGCGATCTCAAGGTTGCGGGTTCGACCCCCGCATCGGGCTGTTCCTATATTCGATTGCGAGCGTTAGCGAGGCTTTCATTTTTTCATTTTTTTTTCCCTCAGTATCAAATCAAACCTCTAAGCTCTATCCATCCCAGGTCCAATGGCGAATGGATGGAAGAATAAAGTTGGAGACGCGTAATACTTCAATCACTTTAAGTTTGTCTTTTTACTTGAAACTGGTTTTGAGTTTATCCTCCGCGGACCCCGCTTTGGTTCCATGAGGCTGTGATGTTGCCATTTCCGAAGCGGCGTTATCATTTCATCTTTATGCAGATCAACATAATCCCCAAGCTTAACCATGCGCATCGAAAAGTATCCTTTATCTCCGCCTACTTTGGAGGAGTTGGCTGCTAAACTTCAAGCACCCTTGGCAGCCAATTATGAGCACTCCACAGTGAGTGTCGTGCCCTGCCCGGATCTTCGGCAAGCGCCCTATCATCTAGCTACCGAGGGGTTATCAGGAGACGAGAAGATAGCAGATGTAGGAGGTCAACCGAATTTGTTCCCGCGCCCCAAGATGAATTGCGTTTGGTCCATGACTGAGCTTGCGGAGGCTATGGACATGGATCCTTCGAAGGGGGGATTACTCGGTGCTGGAGCCGGCCCGCATCCCGTCGTCGGGCAGAACTGTGAGCTTGCGCCAAATATTGGCTGGCAAGGCAGGTTTGAGAAGGTCAAGAATGAGAGTCGTTACGCAAAGATCGATAAGGAGACAAGCGCTGTCCATGTCGACAAGAGTCCTTCTTTGGACTGCGCCTTGATGATCAACTTGTTCGGCTCCTCAGGCAATCCGGGATCAGTGATTAAGATCACAGCTCGAAAGAGGACAGGCTCTGAAAGAAATTTTGCAGAGTGTATCCGAAAAGGTCTTCATCAAGCATACGGCGATTCGCAGACCGTCAGTCTCGGTGGAGTCTTCTTGGTGAAGAAAGGCAAGGCAAAATACCATATCATGCCTGACTTTCCAGCCGAGAAAGACTTGCCATTTAAGCATCGTGAAGATATTGATAGTTGGTTGACCTTCCATGACTTTAACGCACCAATGCTTTGTTTATCGGTGTTGCATTCAGCTGATCCTGGAGGAAGGATGGGTTTGCGGATTGAGCATACGCATTGCTACGCTGCAGACGGGAAAAATGCTGGAGGTCATTATCATTATGATTTGGACGATACGGAGGATGATATTGAGTATGAGGCGTATTTTAATACTGCCAAAATGATATATCGACTGGACAGGCCTAACTGATTCTGGCAAGCTTACCCTAAGGCTGCCAGGAATTTTGTACTCTGGCGTCCTGTCCTCCCAAAGTACCTTGGAAATGTTAGCGAACCGTAACAAATTTTGTACGAGGAATTTGCATTAAATTCTTCTTATTGCTCCTCGCAGTCAGCATTATGAAAGCGTTGCGAATAACGGCGTTCTACGTCTGAACGGTCTACAAGTTCTGGAATTGTCCCGTCCCTCTCATCCAATCATAAGTCGTTGCGGGCGAATGGTTTAGTGGTATAATACTCCCTTAGCATGTTCTCTTCCAAGAGATGTCCTTCTGGGAGTGGTCCAGGGTTCGATTCCCTGTTCGTCCAAGATAGGTGGTTTAAATCCACTATTATCCGCTTCTTTTTTGCCCATTCATCCTTTTTGCCCTTCATCCTCACTATCAATGTCATGATCTGACGTGATGATCTGATCATGGATGAGTACAATTCGGCTGAATCCTTTTGGCCGGGTACTGGAAGCGAGTCTTTCCCCAGGTTGGGTACCTTGTCATTGAATCGCACGTTTTCAACTCGTGATGCTCCTATACGAACTGCTGACAGTCAGTCAGAACACCATGGAAACAATCCGTGCTTTCTCGTATCCTGCCTTATGAGACTGCAAGTCACAAATTCTAAGTGGAATAAAAATAAAAATAAAAATAAAGCTCACCCTGGTCCCAGTCTGACTTTTTGCCAAGATCCTAAGCAAAACCTTCAGAAAGCTTGCAGCCGCAACGGGATAGCCGATGCGACTTGAAAGATACTAGCGCTGACTCTATCGTGTTCGAAATGTCCGGTTGCGACGCTGACAGGTGCTGCATGAGGAAATCCCCGATCTGTCAGATTTGAAGAACAACGTTGCAGAATGCTGGATGTCGTGACTGCATCATTGAAGGCTGAGTATGATTCTTGAGAGATAGGGGTCTTGAAGAAGCGGCTGTCATTCTGTATCGGGTATTAGCCGAAGCCATTGTCAATAGTCAATAGTGGCTAGCGTTCAAGTGGCGCGATCAAGTCCGTATCTGAAAGTGATGGAACCAACGCCGTTGCCAACGTTGCAGCTATTTTAGGTCATCAATTCGTGAGATTTGAGGCGTTTGTCAACGACTGAGATAAGAATCGAAGCATTGGATGCATGTCATTGAGCCAGCAGAATGTACGGCGTGTTATTTCCACATATTGTGCATCTCCAATACGGCGCAAGCCAGCAAAATACAGGCGCAAATGTTTTGTCCGACCCATCGTCACGTCCATGTCACAAATCGTGTGTCGCCAAGATAAATAGGCGCATTGCATCGCTTCCATATCACATTACTCACAGAAACTCCGCCCCCGTCCAATCTATTACCTCTGCCTGGTTTCAAGGATACGTCTCACCAGCCGTATTGTGCGACATTTTGTTCCACCCAATCAAAGCAGAGGGGCTATTTTACTCCTTACAGTAGCAGTAGATATGACAAGAATTCCGACTTTCCCACGGCAAGTCGGCAGTTTATAATTGAGTGCATGGGGGGTCCCCGCGGATCGCCGTGCCGAATGAAAGTGATGTCAATAAAGAGCTTGCGCGGCTTGACTCGCTGAGTGGAGCTGGAATTCGATGGAGGCCATGCTCAGCTGCGTGCTAAACCTTTTTTGTGGCGTCTGGGAATGTTTCTGGCACGTTGCAATGGCGTTATTCCACTGGACACGCTTCTATTTTGAGCACCTACAGATGAAGCTGGGCTTGCATTCCAGCGGCTAGTTAACGTTTTACCAACCGCCACTGATTAACGCAAAGATAATTAATGCTGTCGCAGTTGTTTTACGGTATGAATCATGTTTCAGATTAAACAGAGAGTGAGATAGGGAGGGAGACGTTTCACTTTTTACGGCAGATCCAGTAGCAGGGCCGAGAACTGCGGAGACCCGGTTAGATCGGATGGTACAGGGCACTACAGGGCACTACAGGGCACTACAAGGGATGCAGGGAGAGAGGGCAGAACTGACAGTGCTTGGCGAAAGCTTGAGTCTTTGACCACGCGGCGTCTAAACAACCTTGACCCAGAACCTTGACCTCCACTAGAGCTTTGACCTTGGTTTTGGTGGGTGTTATGACGAAACGGAATACGATGTGGGTTCGTATGACCCAGCCCAACTGTCTCTCTCGTATATCATCCGAGCTATGGCCGCTTGACTTTCTCCTTCATCTCAACATCACTGCACTGCACTGCGGCTTCATGATACCACCATGCGGTCTCACAACCACTTGCTGCGCGGCGTGCTAACGTTCGTGGCCATCTTGACTTTCTGCATTATTCTCACAACAATATTTCACATCAAAATATCAGACGGTCTCTCACTCACACCAGTCCAAGAACGGCCTTTCTTTTATGAGGAGCAACCCCCACCTGAAGATCCCAACCACTCCAAGCCGCCAAAGAAGGCATCACCAAAGGAGCCTTTCCATCGACGACCCCAACACAAAAACGATGACGAGAAGAAGAAGGATCAATCGAATACTCAAGATGACTACTACGATCTCCGCCTCGACCGCGGCGACGATGCTGAGGATAAACCATACGTCGACTACCATCTCTTGACCAGTCTACGGAACAACATGGGCTTTTATAATAAGATCGATGCGAGAAAGACTGGTCACAAGCTCTTCAATCCAACGATACTCGAATTGCCTCGTGATGCTAATACCACTCATGACTTTCTCGTCATCGCGCGCACGACGCATGTCGCAAAGGAAATCAACGGCAAGAAGTACAAGATCGCTCGTCAAGTCGCCACCTTTGCGAACCTCACCACCAATTACCTTGACCGACCGGTCATCAAAACCAGTGAATGGTCTACAATGCTCCTGGAAGACTTTGGCGGACCTGAACATCACTGCCAGAGACAACCCGACATGGATAAGTACGTCGGCCCAGAAGACATGAAGCTATTCTGGACACGCGCCGGCGAGCCTCTTCTCATTTTCACTCACCAAGTCAACGATGAGACGATGTGCCAAGGCCAGTTCCTCATTGACGTGCGCGCCGCCCTCCCTGAGCTCGAACAAGTCCTCGGTCCCGACTTTGCATCACGTCTACCCTCAATCCGCTTCGCCGAACCAACACTCCTCGCCCGCGAACCAGCACCAGGCCAAGAAAACCACCCTCGATACCAGCGCGAGAAGAACTGGGCGCTAGCTCAGTCCCCCTTTGGTCCAGACTCCGAGCTTCTGATGATGGTGGAGCCGGGACAATTATTCCGTTGGAAATCCGCCGACGAGCCTGTCGAACCCATCGTCGCGGTTGATGACCAGGAGTCGGCTGTTGAAGAACCATACCCACCTACAGCGAAGCCGGGAAAGACTTGGCACGGCAAGAAGAGAAAGACATGTATCCACGATGTCATGCTCGACGATAGCCACGTCCACCAGAGCTCCCCTATGCTAAGTGTCACAATGTGCAACCGCGGAGCATGCGAACCCGATGAGCAAAACACCATTCTCATGGGCATCGTGCAGCGCCGGCAAGACTTCCCGGGCGCTTCGTTTACATGGTATGACCGCCGAATAGCAGTGTACGAATCAGCAGCGCCGTACCGCATGATCAGCGTCGGCAAGAAGCTCACGTACCACGGAGAATCGGACCTCAGCTATTCCTGGACGGGCTCCATGTCGTACTACACCAACCAGACCGAGTTCCCACCGTCGAACCACGGATATCTCGACGATGAGGTATGGCTGGGCTTTGGCGTCAAGGATGCAGCCGCTGGGTGGCTGGATGTCCGGGCCAAGGATCTCATTGCAGATCATTACATGTGTCAGGGGGCATCGGTGGAATACAAGTATTATAGACAGGGTATTTCGGCATAGCGCGGTGTGTATTTTTTGGCCTGGCGTTAGGGGTGGACTAGACTACAGATACTGCTTCTCTTTGTTCTTTTGATCAGAGATAATTCGATACCAAATTTTCTTATTGTGATAATCATGAATATTCTGTGTCGGTTGTTTGATGTTTGTCAGACTATTGATGGACAGATTTTGTTAGTGTCGGTCACCTGCCGAAACAGGTTTAGACGCAAGGGGTAAACGAAACGGTAGTTGGTGCAATACGAGAATTTCAAGGAGATACCTAGCCCAAGAATGATATGATGTGCTTTGCGCCTACCAGTATGTAGCAAAAATAGCAGTCAATAGTCGCTATCAAACGAGTCAGGCATTGGCCGTCAGTTCAATGTGAAGGGGCCGGGCCAGGTCTGTCACATCACATCGCAACAACTGACAGCAGAACTACGGTGCAGTCACGTCACAAAGGATCATCCATTTAGTGAACCTAAAACTTGGTATAAACTGGAGCATGATTATACTTGTCGAATCTGATTGAATGCGTTAGTGAGTTCTGCCGCTGATCCGGCATCTCGGCCAAATATGGAGAAAAGACTTGAGATCGACCCACGGATACACGGCAAAATGTTGTCGCGTCTTCATCAAAGACATCGGCTAAAACGGCTCGGACCAACCAACGGACAGATGTTTCAGAACACGAGAAGCGCATAAATTGCGTCTCGCGTATACATTACAAGGGAGAAGGAAATGAAAGATCTCGTTACGATTCTTGTTACGAATGAATGATGCAGGGGTTGCAAGCTGAACATTTTATTGAAACCAACAGAGTTTATATCACAATCCAGTCCTGAAACTCTATTCTCTCGCGTAGTACTCAGAGATGTGATTAGGATTTGTTGGGGGCTTGGATGTCTTCCACGTCTTCGTCATCGATTCGTTTGGCACGACGTGCTGCGATGCCGACGTCCTCGATGTTGGAAAAGTCTGCGACACCAAAGACTTCATCCATGCGTTCCAGTGAGATCTGTGAATCAGTCGAGTCAGAGTCTGGGTGAGTACACGCAGGGAGGAGTGACTTACGCCCTTGGTCTCTGGAATCCAGTATGCAGCAATCGCCATGAACAGATTGAACGATCCAAAGATGAAGTACGCTCTCCATGGATCGTGTAGAAGCATGACTGGCGTTGACTTTGATACCGCAAGGTTATGCACCCAGTGAGTGAAGGAAGCGAGAGCAACGTTGTATGCACGAAGTCGATTCGTTGGAATTTCAGAGACATAGATCCATGCTATTAAGATCAGTACAACTGCCGTAGTACCAGAGCCTGAGGAACTCACAAACAGGGCCCCAACTCATGTTGAAAGCCGCAGCAAAAATGTATATCATCGCCAAAGCAGCGATACCCGCTGGAGGAGGATGATCGCCCTCTCCAGGCTCAGGGCCGAAGCGGAGATACTAGAACGTCAGTGGGAGTCAAAAGGTGGAGCGGATTGCATACGAAACCGACGAAGAACATGCAGAATGCTTGGATTGCACCGCCGAACATGAATGACTTGCGACGGCCGAGGGAATCGGCGAGGAAGAAGATGAAGATCAAGCATGTAACGACCTTGACAAGGCCGTAGATCTTGAGACTGGGTATCAGTAAGTGCTGAGGGAAGAAGCTGTAGAGGTTCTTACTCCTTGTGCGAACAGTGCAGTTGTCGTGCTGCTAAGACCCAATCCGCTGAAGATCTATCATCGATTAGTGCAAACCTCGGGAACCTTGAAAGTCGACTCACTGTAGGTGCGTAGTAGTTGATAGCACCAGTCTACACTTCCGTCAGCAACTGTCCGTCCAAATCATGTAGCTGTAGAAGCAACTCACGCCAGTCCACTGCCCAAGCGTAACAATAGCCACTGTCAAAAGCGCTCTCTTCCTATTCCAAGGCAAAGTCCAACACTCCTTCTGAATCGCCCAGAACCCCGTGTCCTGCATTATCTCCCTCTCCTGATCAATCTGTGTCTTCAGCTCCAACAATTCCTGCTGAATATACGCATGGTCCACCGGCAACTTTCTCACATCTGACAGCACAGCTCCAGCCTTCTCCCACTGATCTCGCGAAGCTAGCCAGCGTGGCGATTCTGGACAGAAGAGCATGCTGAAGAAGAGTAATGCTGGGCAGATAGATTGACACCCTAAGGGGACCATCCATGTTGCTTTGCCGGGGAGATGCAGAAGAGAGCCGTAGTTGATGAAATATGCTGTCATGCCGCCGAGGACGAGGAGGAGTTGGAAGAAGCCTACGAGAAAACCGCGGATGGCGCGTGGGGAGTTTTCGGAGACGTATGTTGGCGCGAGCATTGTTCCTGCACCGAGACCGAGGCCTTCGACGAATCTGCAGCCGTTACTATCTAGCCATGGTGCAGCGGTTGATGTCATGGAACTTACCGTCCAATGTAAAAGACTGAGAGGTGGCCGTAAGAGAAGGCTTGCATGATACCACCGATGAAACCCGTCACCGCAACAAGAAGCAGCGCTGGTTTTCGACCCTTGCGATCAGCAAATGGACTGGACAGGAGAGCTCCAGCGATAGCACCGGCTTGCATTGTCGTGACGAGGTTTCCTGCTAGATCAGCAGCGTCTTCTTTCGGCCGAGTGTCAAGACCAAACTCCCTGTCAAATCTGTGTCAGCCGGGTCCCATTGCAAGGTAGTTTTGAAACAAACCGTTTGAAGTCTGGCATAGCCAGCACGCCACCAATGATACCAGCATCAACTCCAAACAACGCTCCAGCAAAACACGCCTAAAAGTGTTAGTTCACTATCCCCGGATTATCGCCACGGGTATCCTACCGAAGCTGTCAGAGCAATGACACGCCAGTTGTAAATCTCAGGCGGATCAACACGAATAGCATCATTGCGCACAATGCGCCGAAACATGCCATGTATCGTCATCTTCACTCACTTCTTCTCGGATAAAGGATTAAAGAAGGATTGACGATAGGAATTAAGCTTACGAGAGCACCATGGTTTTAAGTAGTGGAGACAATAAAGGTGAACACCCTCTTTGCGGGAAGGCAAACAAACATAATGCGGGGTGTAGATCATGTCCTGGGGTAGAACATGTCGCGGGGAGTCTCGGGCGCGTGATTCGATGGTAGGCTTGGCGGACGAGGCGGGGAGTCTCGGGAGGAGGGTACGTGATGTATATGAAAGCAGTTATTGCAGAACAGAGAGATACTGTGCGCTGTTTGCTTGGTTTATTGAGGTCATTGGCTGGGGTATGCACTATTTCGGAGCCTTTGCGTTGGGGGCTGAAACAGAGGCTGCCTATTGCGGCCGCAATACGACAAATCACCATGCATACATGATGTAACCTGTCTCGTATATTCGTTCAATTCAGAATCTCGGCGACAGAATCTCATTGCAAGACACAGTTGATTGTGCATTGAGGGTATCACAAATCACATTCAAACGACGCTCCCATCGTATTAAATCTCGCTGTTCTTCCGACCACGCAGCATCACCTGTGCTGACTATCCCAAAGCGTATCTGGCTTTTCCCAGATCTGCTCCAGTTCGGATCTTAATGAAGGTGTAGGCCAACCACATCTCTTCTGACATGTATCCAGCATTTCTACTACACATTCTCGTTCTCGAGGATTCTGCATGAACATTCCAGCTGCACACGCTGTCAGTTACTAAAAGTCCAACGATTGCATTGGAAACCTACCAATGAAGAGACATTGTGAGGACAGCATGCTTGACGCATCCTCTGTAAGTGTCATGCCAATACCGCATACCATTTTTATACTCTCTTGGATCTCCTTCTGGCGCTTGAGAAGGCCTTGGATGCCGTCTAATTGGGGTTCATGTGCTGTAATGAGAATGCGGGAGCAATGATGAAGCTGCACAGCGAGTCCTGCCTCAATTAGCAACCGATCCGACTTCACAGTTGAGGCTGCTTACCAAAACATTGGGGATGTATCAAATGTGGCTGAAACACTTCACTCTCCCGATTTCCCATGGTCGGTAATGCCGAGAATTCAACTGTCAAATGAGACCGCCACTCATCCAACATCTTCCTCAGCGCCTTGGCCCAGCCAATCCTCCCCGTCAACCCTTCTACCTCAGCAGACGAATCAACGGCGCAAAAGTTAATTACTTGCGCCATTATCCATACCGCACGAGAAGCTAACTCGTGACTGTCTAGATCCGCGTATCCCTTCTTGGGCATCCATGTACTATATGTTCTCCTCTTCTCTCGAAAAGCAACCCAAATATCCTGTCGTAGCCAAGCCCACCACGTCGTACTTTCGAGACTAGAGGTTTCAACTTCAATCTGGCGAGATCTCAATATCCAAAAGACTCCTTGGAGATGTTGCTGCCAATCTTTACGCGACCCTCGTAGCATCTCATACGTTGAGACCATAAGCGTCGTAGCCATTAGTTCCTGACTATTCTGATAAGTCGAATAACGCATCGCTTTCTGAACGTAGTGTAATGTTTGGTAGTAGTACTGTAGAGCTGTGTTTTGAGACGGACGTTGATTGGAAGGGATCGTTTCGTCGAGGGATTGGTGGTAGCATGATAATGCGAGGATGGCGTTGAGAAGACCTGCGTTGCGGACTGCTAGATGGGGAACTCGGGTAGAAAATGTCCGAGCTGGGTCGAATAAGTCAAGCTGATAAGGGATCAGTATGCATGTCTATGCAGAGTGTGATCGACGTACCCATGAACATATGCGGTGCAGAAAGTTCTGAAACAAGGTCTGTTCTCGATCGAGGAGTGATATGCTCTCCGAGGCCTGCCATAAGCTTTCTTCGGAACTATTTGCTGCGTGATTGTTGACTGTATCCCGGGTTGGCGGTTGAGTATCGATGATCCTTGTTGCTTTCTGCAATGGCGTGATGTCGCTATCTGCTTGACCATCTGGTGATGTATCGAGTAGCTCGCCGTCAAGACCCAACGGTGCATCAGTGTCTGGGAAGGCTTCATTCGATGCATCGTTTGCAAGGATGCCGAACCATCGAACTGCAGCGACACTGGCTGATGCTGCTGGGGTTGTCGAGTTGGAGTCGGATTGTCCTCCAGACCAGTCGTAGTAGGGTAGCTGTTGCGTCTGAAGATTCGCATCCCAGTTCAAACCCTCAGCGACATGGACATTCTGAGCCGCACCCAGACTGGCGTGAGACTGAGATGCCGCAATTGATCGCACAGTCTGCGTCAATTCATCCTGCGAAGTAATGATCTGTCCCAACTGTCTCAAAATCTCAAGACTCGCAGGGTCAAATCTACGTCATCCATCAGTCTATACCTTGCAAGCAGTGTTAAACTCACGTAGAATGGTCCTTCTCAGTATTATCATACGAACACGAGATATTCAACGACGCACAGAAACCACATGTCGGCTGCACGTTGTCGCACTTTGTCTTACGCGCTCTGCATACATGACACGCCTTGAGACTCCTCTTCCTAGGATACCGCGGATCGGACGTGGGTTGACGCGGTCGCTTGCGTGCATTGTCCTCCGACATTGTAAAGTAGCGTTTGAGAGTGTAAGGATCGGGGAGATGTGAGATTACTTCCCGACGAGTTGAGCGGGCAATGTCTTGGCGGTGTTGGTCATGAGAATGGGATATGCACGTGCTGTGCAACCCCTCACGGGGAGTCTCGGGTATGGGGAAGTGAAACGCAGATCTGGGGAGATCGGCGCCAGAAGGATTCTGTGAGACGAATTAAAACAAGCCGATTCCCATGTTTGCTCGATATTTACTTTTGCAAGTCTCAGGCCGTCATTTATTGAGTTGATTGTTGGTCAAACTTACCAGCCACCAAAGATGGGCGAACTCTCTGAACCTCCCAATGGACATGTCAAAAGCAGCATCTCGTGGCAAACAGCTCATCTAAAAACCCGACCAAAGCACTTTTCAACGGATATTCTCATTGCAGGCGGTGGCTTGGGCGGTGTCGCAGCAGCACTCGGAGCTCTCCGTCGAGGCCGTAATGTTTTTCTCACCGAAGAATATGACTGGCTAGGCGGCCAATTGACAAGTCAAGCTGTGCCCCCTGACGAGCATACCTGGGTTGAGCAATTTGGTGTCACACGATCTTATCGAGCACTTCGTGATGGTATAAGACAGTATTATCGTGACAATTATCCCTTGACAGAGGAGGCGAGACGGAGGGCACAGTTGAATCCTGGGGCGGGACATGTCAGCAAGCTTTGTCACGAGCCGAGAGTCGCAGTGGCTGTTATCGAAGCCATGCTCATGCCGTTCATCGGCAGTGGACTTCTCACTGTTAAAAAACGTGTCAAGGTTGTTTCTTGTGAGATGGTTGGACAAGTTGTGAGATCTGTCGAGTTTCGAAAACTGGATGGCGGAGGGACTTTCACCGTTGATGCAAAGTACGTCATTGATGCTACTGAGCTCGGAGATTTGCTACCCATCACCAAAACACCGTATGTGACGGGCTTTGAGTCTCGGAAGGATACAGGAGAACCTAGTGCGCCGGAGGAAGCGCAGCCCCAGAACTCTCAAGCTGTATCGATTTGTTTCGCCGTAGATCACATCGAGGGCGAAGACCATACAATTCCCAAACCTGAGAGATACGATCACTGGAGGAGCTGCCATCCCGACTTCTGGGGTGCGCCGTTACTTGGTCTCAAGGCGCCGCATCCCCGAACGCTTGAGATAGTCGAGCGAGAGTTCACACCAAACCCCAATGATGACCCAGCTTCCGTGGTCTCAGACCAGAGAAAGTCGGGAGGAGACATGAATCTCTGGACATTTCGACGCATTGCAGCGAAAGATAACTTCATACACGGAGCATATCGTTCAGATATCTGCCTTGTCAACTGGCCCATGATCGACTACTTCGAAAAGCCCATCATTGACGTCTCAGAGGATGAGCTGCAAGAGCGTCTTGCCGAAGCTGCGTCTCTGTCGTACAGTATGCTGTACTACCTCCAAACAGACTGTCCTCGAGCCGATGGAAAGGGCACAGGATATCCTGGCCTTCGATTGAGAGGTGATATTACGGGGACAGAACACGGCCTCGCAATGGCCCCTTACATCCGCGAATCTCGGCGCATCAAAGCCGTAACCACAATCGTGGAGCAAGATCTCTCCCTCGATGTCCGCGGTTCAAAAGGCGCAGTACACTATCCCGATAGTGTTGGCGTCGGGATGTATCGCATCGATCTCCATCCTTCCACCGGCGGTGATAATTACATCGATGTAGCCTGCTGTCCATTTGAGATTCCGCTTGGTGCTTTGATACCAGTTGAGAGACCGAACTTACTCGCGGCGTCAAAGAATATTGGGACTACGCATATCACTAATGGATGCTACCGGTTACATCCCGTGGAGTGGAACATTGGCGAAGCGGCGGGGTTGTTGGCAGCGCATTGTTTGGACAAAGAGCTATCACCGCATGAAGTGCAGGGCAAGAAGGAGCTGTTTGAAGTGTTTCAGGATATGATCATCAAAGAGGGAGTTGAGACAGAGTGGCCTGATGTATCCGGATACTGATCGGGGTTCGCAGAGACGTTATGGTAGGTAATGCTGGGTTACAGGATATAAGAGTCTCGTATCAAGATGTAGATGATGGAATGAAAGACTAGTGAACTCTAACTATAGACTGCTTAAATGGCAGAGCATAAAGGTCAATTCCATAGCAGCAGGCACTCAAATCTTACTCATATGGCTTCTGTAGCTGATTTCCTTCAACGTGCTCAGCAGCCCTGGGGATGTGAGTAGTATGGCACCACGGTTTCAACTCCTCTTCCTTTCGAATCGTCGCCGCAAAACATCCCAACCATCCCTCACGTGGGAAAGCATTGTTGACTTCCTCGCGCGTCTTCTCATGAATGATCTTTCCAAAGTCCTTAATATTAGGATGTTCACCCACGTTATCATATATCGTAGCCAATTGGATGAGTTGCCCGAGAAAAGTGATGTTTCCCTCGGTTCCAAGGTCTTGATGGCGGATTATAGTCTCGCAAACCGCTTCGGCTTGGTCTTTGGTAGAGCCGGTCTCTTGAAGCAGGTTGAGAGCTTGGAAACCGCCCTGAAACTCAAAAGAAAGGCGGGTTGAGGACATGTTCTCATCGGTGGTGCCGATGTCGTGGAGAAGGCAAGTTAGTGCCAGGGTCGAGGGAGAGAGAGCATCAGCATGCTCTGGGAACTGCTGTCGGAGAATGACAGTAGCTGGCGGTAAGACTCATTAGTACACAAAACTCAATTCAACCGAGGCGGCCATTGACTTACACCAGTAGTAAACTCTCATGGAATGGTTATAAGTCTGCTTCAACAACTTATCTTTGGCATGTTGCTGTGTCTTCTTGACGATTGGGTCATCATCCGGGAACTGAATGCTTTGAACGTCAATGTACTCAGGTTCATTGATATAAGGCCCACTGTTGAAGATCTTTCCGGCATCGACTGGGACAGCAGTCCATCCATTTGCAGCAATTTCGCTGGAAGTCATATTGGGAAAGGAAGAAAGAATTGAGTAGAATCAGTGAGGGTGATTCAATTGAGCAGAGTGAAAAAGAAGGAAACGAATTGAAGGAAAATTGAGACCAATAAATAGGAAAAGTCTGGCGCTGGATTTCTAATCAAGACTATCAACCTGAGGACGTCGTTTGAGGGGTAACGTGTGACTATCAACCTAAGGCCGTCGGTTTTGGAGTTTTTGGCTTCGATGATGATGAGTTGTGTTTATGTCATCATGCCCGCTTACATGCGTCATTAGCACTAGGCTTAGACTTCACATTCATTGAGATGGAAGTTCTCGGTATAAATGTTAAACAGATTCTCAGTGAAATACCTAGCGCCTTGTAAATTCAGACCTTTCCAGCCACAAGTTCATACGAAGGCGGTGGAGCCTCAGATGTGGGCAACTCGACCTCATGCCGGACAACCGGAACTGAGGGACCTGCCTCAACTTCTCTTGGTCGAAGGAGTTCCTGTAAATCCTTTCTACCAACAGCCTTGATGAACTTGACAGCTTCTTGATTCTCTTTGGCTGTAGGATCAGCACCGTAATCCATCAACTTCGCCGTCAAGTTATAGTCAAGTCTCATCAGGGCCAATTTCAAAGGCGTTCTGTTCAGTCCATCGACCTCATTGACATCAACACCTTGTGCCAGCAGCGCTTCAACAGTGTTTTGACGGTTGACATCAATGGAGTATATGAGAAGTGTTTGGCCCGAGAGCATGCGGACATTTGTGTTGACGGCTCGGCTCAGAAGGGCTTGTACCACCGGGGTACTAGGCATTTCGACAGCGTGACAAATAGCTGGTAGACCGAAGATGATATCGACCGTTTCGGGACTCGCACCATTCGCCATCAGCATATTCATAACCTCGACTTTCTCATCGTTATTCAAGAATGGGTTCCTGATTACCTTGATGAGAATCGGTTGCTGATGCGCATCTGTACCATCAACATCGGCACCCCCTTCGATGAGTTTCTTCACGATCTGGAATCTCTTCATTCAAATAGAAGCCTCTAGGATACTTGTTCCAAGGATATTCAGCAGCTTCGCACTTGCGCCCTTGTCGAGGAGCAGCCCAACCATGTCAGCGTTACCGCTTTGAACTGCTGTGTAGAGAATGGTTTGTTTAACCGCACTTTCGGCATTGCGATCGGCGCCGTGATCGAGGAGGATGTTGGCTAGTTCGAGGTTGCCCTTTTTAACGGCGTATACAATGATCTCCTCGCCTATTGCATCCTTAGCACTTGGGTTGGCGTCGTGGGCCAGAAGAAGGCGGGCAACCTCGATGTTGTCTGTCTTGACGGCCTGGACAATGACTTCCTCTCGTCTCTCATTCTTTGCATTAACTGGCGCTCCATTCTCGAGGAGACTTGATACCATCCAGATTATCTTTAGCAACAACATCAACAAAGTAAGGCTTCCCAGTCTTTGATTTGCCGTGTACATTTTCTCCAGAATCGATAAGCATCTTGGCGACCTTGAGACTTCCAACAGAAGCAGCCTTGAATAAGGGCGGCAACTTATTACTTTGAGCTCCAGCTTGTAGAAGAAGACGAGCAGTTCCAACTTGATCATATCTTATGGCACACTTTAGCGGTGTATCTCCGTCTTCGTTGCGACCATTGATGTTTGCGGCTTGTGAGATTAGGCCAGAGACTTGTGGCTCGTCTCCACGAGCTGCGGCTTGACAGAGCGTTGAAACCAAGGGATCATGTTTGCGGAAGCCTGATGTGAGGGCCCTGAAGAAGGAGGAGCCTTTGGGGCGGCGGCAGTTGTTTACCGGACTTTGAACGAGTGGTGAAGACGTTGATGGTGATGCTATGACCGGCGATGTTGTTGTTGGTACGGGCTCTGGATACGAAGGCGGTGCTACTTCTTTCTCCATAACAGGGATTTCCTCGCTACTGGACATTGTATCCTTTATGGCAATATCTTTACCTGCTTTGACGAGTCTCTTGTTCATCGCCGACTTTACTGCTTCTTGAGCTTGATGGATGAAAAAGCCCGAGCCTGATGGCCTAAAAGAATCATCCTTCCTGGCGAATTATTAGACACCGAAGTGAATATGTGAGACTGGCAACGTATCTGATGAGGGGAGTGCAAACTTCGAGCATGTAGTTGTAAACAACAAGGCAGTCTTCATGTGCCTTCAGGAATTCACTGTCTGATGCTGCTGTATTCTCTCGCTGCCAACTGGCCAATTGCATACGTAGAACTTCGAGTCCCGTTTCATAAATCGTGAAGAGCGGAGTGAGAGTCTCTCGAGTGTCGCGGAGTTCACGGCTGTCGGGTTTGGTATGAAGGAGCTCTTCCAATTCAGCGAGTTGGCGCTTCAGCTCCTCAAGACCAGATGATATAGTCTTGAGCTCTAGAACATGCTGTTCATCTCGTTTGGCTAGGTCATCTGCAGCGGCTACACAAGCTCCTGCGCGCTTCGAGATGGAACTGCATAAGTTGATGAGATCGATGCTAGATGTCGCAGTCATGGTTATGAGTTCTCGCTGTCGATCTCGCTATTGACGGCTGACAAGTCTGGGGTCGGTCTTTTGATATATAATGCGAGGAGGTAGCCAATTCTTGACTGTTAGATGTTATACCGAAGCGTGATATTTCGGCCGAGCTTGTTGTGAGTTGATGACGATGATTGACAGGGGTTTGGGCATGGATGCGTGTTGCGCGGCGTAGCATCGAGACTAACAGCCCTACCCCATGGTTCTTCGATGTTTACCTTCCCCAGACCAGTCCTTTCACATTAGTCTGTGTCGCTAAATCCGTCATTCATTGGAAATCAGTCTCTAATAGGGATACGGAGATTCCTACACTTCAGCATCTGTTGATGCCACTCGCAACGGCCAAGTTTGTGGAAATGCCCTACCGAATGCCTTATGCACCTCAGTGGCTTAGCACCACCCAATGTGGCATAGCCACTACACAGTTGATCCTTCGCCCAGGACGTTTGGGGGAATCCTTTCGATGCGGCGGGAAATGCTTATGGGCTGACAACCTTCTCGAATGCACTGCTACCAAGGTTCTTTCGTGGACTCGTCATTCGAGTAGGATGTCTAAGTGAGGAAAGAAAACTCAGGTCCTTGATCCAAAATGACAAAAAGACTTAGGTCAATTTGCATAAATTTGAGGATACCTTTACTAAGTTTAGGATGTTTGCTGAGTTTATTTTAACACCCTATGCTAGGGTCTTGTGTTTTCTTGCTCCCTGAGGGACGTGAAAGATTTGCAATCCATCTTCCAAGCTGAGAGACGTGTGAAAGCCTGTTTAGGGTTGAGTCTGTGATCTGACACCGGTGCCAATAAAGAGCGCTGTTGATGAAAGTTCTCGCGTGTGATGCATCGTTGATTGGGTGGTATCCGAGGCACTGCCTGAACAATGGCTTTGTATGGAACATGGGATGGAACAATGTCAACAATATAATAAGCAGCCATGTGATTTATCGCAAAGCGTAGTTTGGGTTCATTAGACTATCGAAAACAACGCCTTTATAGGCAGGTTGGCTCACAATTTGCTATGTTACATTGCCAATGTCTTCTTGATACTTCATCCAATGACCCAAAAAAACAACAAAACCAAAGGTCCAAGTCTCTTGAACTTGACCACTGTATTGGTACTCATCGTCTACTTCTTGACGTTTCCGGAGCGGGGAGTGTGGTTGGGGTTCTTCACAAGAACACCCTCCTCGAGGCGAGGGTCCTTGAAGCCCTCCACGACAACGATGTCCTCACAGAGCTTAGCCTTCCCGTTGGTATGCTTCATGACGGCCTTGACCTCAGTGTCCTTCATGACGACGATGAAGCCTTGGTTACCAACCTCCTTGGTACCCTTCCAGACAGCACGAGGGCGCTTGGGCGCCGCATGGTCGACGATCTCGACATAGTCTTTAGCGGTGTGGTCGAGCTCGATTTCGAAGTCCTCGAGGGCCCGAACGGACTCTTCAATTTCCTTGCCAACGGCCTCACAAGCCTGGCCCTTAGAGTCAACGGCCTTCTTAGAGAAGAATCGAACCATTTTGGATGTTGGGTTCGGGGTCTGAAGTTCGGTTGTCAGTATTGAACTCATGCCAGGAGTGATAGAGTCTTGGTTACCTTTTGAGGTTTAGTGTTGCGGTTGTGAGAAAGCCTTTGTTATTGAGGTTTGGTTGTTGCTTTGAGGAAGAAACAAAATCCAGATGTAGGTTTTAGTGTTGCAGAAGTGAGCAAGTGTTTGTTGTTGAGGTTTGGTTTTTGATTTGGAGAAGAAGAAGGAGAATTCAGAGATGAGTTTCTGATGGAAAGGCATACCTCGGTGGAGAAGGGAGGTGAATGAGGACTCTGATGCCACTGGTAGAGACGAGCGTATGCCATTGGTCATGGAAGAGAAGCCGTTTGAACAGACCCATTGTTTGTTTTCTAACGGATGAAACTAGCCCCTATGGCACTGTCTTTCGAAGAACAGAAAGTTCAGTCGAGGCTGCCAGCTGTTGACAGTGCAAAAATACGCAAATGATTCAAAAGCAAGTTATCTAGTGGAGGAGACGAAATACACAGGGGAGCGGATTTACCCTGACCATTTCTTTCATGGAACACCCGGTACTGTTCAATCAATCGAATACGAACATCTGAGATGGTTTGGCTTACTGCCAGCGTTGTGCGTGTCCAGTGTCTTGTTTGGAGACATTGTTCCTGGTCATGCCTTTGAAATTGATCTAAGATTAGCTCAATAAAGTGCTAGCATGAAAAGTAACTCCGTAAGGGGTTGTTTCTAGCTTTAGCACAAAGCTATTGTCTCTATTGTTCTCCCGTCCTTATGTCGCAATGTCTCAGGTTGTCCAATCCATTGAAAACTCTGATGAGCTGTCTCGGTAAATGGAAGACCCAGAATCAGGGAGCAGCAAGGCAAGTCAAGAGTAAGGACCTAATGCACAATACTGATATGTATGGAGGATCAGCCTTTGTGAGTAAGTGTCGTTCCAGTATTAATGATAAATAGTTTTGCGCCAGCAGATATTGATAACCGCCCAAGGTTCCTTTCAGGGGCATTCCGTTGCTACCCCTGCCTCTTTTTTGTCCCAGTACTTCGCAGCCGAAGAGGCAAGACACTCGATTGTTCAACCATACGCCTAGCCGCTACTAGCGTACACAGTTTCGAATGTGAGGTCGATTTGCAGACTTGAAGGGGTCAGTCAGTTGCATGAGTACAGCGTTGGTATTTAGACCGCAAGAGCTGCATTTATCCCTTCCTAATAGTGCGGCCGGCCTGGAGGGAGATTGGGATAGTTATAAGGAGGTTGATACGGATTCGGTGGGACTTGAGGGATATGGGGATAGTTATGAGGGAGCACCCCAGGGGGAAGCGGAGGCCTACCAACAGGAGGTGGAGGAGGCGCACCGACAGGAGGGCCAACAGGAGGTAGAGGCGGAGCCGGAGCCGGTAGAGGAGCCGGAGCCCGGGGTGGAGGTCGAGGGGGCGGGACTTGAGGGACGTTGGGATAGTTATAGTTATTGCAAGGAGCACAGGCAGCTGGCAGAGGCGCAGGCGGAAGAGCAGGCGGAGGTGGAGGCGCAGGCGCAGGCGGAGGGAGAGATGGAGCTGGAGGTGGTGCCGGCTGCGGAGCTATTACCTTGGTCTCATGAAAATATTCCTTTCTACAACAAACCATATGGTCTTGTTGATTACCATAGGGATAGTCATAAGGCGCATAGGTTGTATCTTGTGCTGAAGGCGTATAGGCCGTATCTTGTGCTGAAGGTGCATAGGCTGTATCTTGTGCTGAAACTTGTTGCTCATAATGCGCAACATACCCGACTTGCATACCAACCTCAGGGCCCTCCCCGGTAAAGTCATCAGGTGGTCCCGGCTACAAGATATTAGCTTGACGGGTTCACCAAGATGGTTTAAACCTACCCAATCACCACCAACGGCGACGTTGAAAATAATGAACATCTTGTTCCACGCAATGGTCTTCCAGACCTCCAAGTCGCCGATTTGCGCCCCCGTGACCTTATGAAAGAGTTTATCGCCAACGTAGAAGTTCACACTCTCACTCTGCCACACCGTCGGTGTGCGGTCGATGACAACTTTGTAACTATTTAAGCCCATAGCCGCATTCGAGTGAGAGTACGACCCGGCGATACCCTTCTTCTCCCCGCAGATACCACCAGGAGACCTGTCACAATGAACAGCGGCATAAGTCTCTTGGTCGCCATTAACGTGCTCCATGATGTCGAGCTCGCCACAGGCAGGCCATATGGGACCTCCGGTGCGGTGGCTGTCACCGAGCAACCAAAAAGCAGGCCAGATGCCATCCTTCTTTCCCCTGGGGGCAACGCCAAGACCTATTCCAGCTTGGACAATGGTCTTGACACCGGGTGCAGGGGTGAAGGTGTACGTGCTCTCGATACGACCGGATGTCCAATTTTTTGCAGCAGTGTAGTCGCGCCACGGGCGGATATGAATGCTGCCATCCATGATATGGACGTTTTCAGGGGAAGCCCTGTACTCCTGGTGATCGCCATTTAGATCCTGGTACCAATGTTGAATGTTCCAGTTGGAAGTATCTGGTAGAGAGCCAGGAACCCCGTCGAAGCTGTCGTACCACATGGTCCGGTACCCTGGAATCTTGGGCACATTCCAGGCTGTGCCAGTAGTGGCGAGAAAGCAGAGTATCATAGCTAGGAACAACATTTCGGGTGTAGTGAGTTGGAGTTTGAACCCAGAATGTGATATTTTGTTGTTGTGAGAAGGAAAGCATGAAGGGGAGGGGAAGATCTGGATTTTATGAATGGCTAGAACAGAGTTTGAGGTTTCTATCCCCTTCTTTTGTGGAAGGGCTAGGTTTAACTTGCGGCAAGGACAGACAAGCTTGGGCGATGATTATCAGCCTCAAAGTTTAGTGATGTACAGTTTGTCTTATGCCAAGTTCGTGGTTGATAGCTCGATCGATAGCTTATGGCTCTTCAGATCTCATAAAATACGATGACAACGGGCTTCGAATAAGAGCACCTGGAAAGTGGTTTCCAAGTACCGTTACGGAGCTGTATGCCTAGATTGAGGGATTTGGTTCATCAACTTTATTCGTATATTCTCCCCAAAGGCTTTGCTGAAATGCGATTTCTCACTATGTTGCCTCGGTATATCCGTAGTTATAAACTCTCGATAAGACGCCTCAACGGCAAATGACAAAGTTGATATCCAAGCCACCATATAAGCTTCTAGCACAAGATTCGTCACCGGCCGAGGACTCCAAGATCGATAATGAACTCTAACTGGGAGCTACGTCTGATGACCCTTGCAACCCCTCATCAAGAAGTAATTTTGATCAATCAAATCCTGTCAACAATTCCAGCTACCTCATCTAACGAATCGACAGTGAAGTGTGGGTCCAACTTCTCGCATGCGCTGCGTTCCCCATATCCATATCTGCACCAAACAGACTTTGCCCCAATATTAGCAGCAAACTTGACATCTGCCTCCGTGTCCCCAACGACTAAGGTTCTCGAGGCGTCAACTTGTGTAGACCCACGAGCTTTCAGGGCCGGCAGTAGAACTTTCTCGAAGCTTCCAGTGTCCGGCTTTCGCGTTGCGCCGGGTGTATTGTCTCCAACGATCAAGTCTGCGGGGATGGTACCGATGCCGTTGTTCTTGAGAGCCGTCTCGACCGCGGCTACACCTTTATTACTGACAATAGCGACAGGAACATTTTCTTCATTCAATTTGATCAAAAGTTCCCTGGCGCCAGGAAACGCGGATACAAGTCTCTGTCCCTCATCGTTGTAGAAGCGACGGTACGTTGACGTCCATTCACCCTCGTCGAAAGAGTCGGGAGATGTATGAAGCGCTTGGAGGACCTCCTTCAGGCCCAAGCCAGAACCGATCAACTTCTGCACCTCAGACTCTGCTGGAGCTGAGGCTGGAAGGAGTGAGTCGAAAGTGAGCTTGATGCTGTGAGAGATGGCTTGATGAGTGTCGAAAAGAGTCCCGTCAAAGTCGAAGATGACTAATTGAGCAGGCATGTTGGCGACGAGTTCAGAATTTTGTAAGAGAAGTATTAATAGTTTGAGTAGATGTTGAGCGTGGTACGGGGATTAATGGAGTGAAGCTCGCAGATGCATGAGAAATTTTATTTGGGCTACCCCAAACCCCGCTAACCATCACGCGGCGTCATCTGTCAGCAATGAACCGTACCACCACTCGCTTTATTGACCTTGCCACTGAATTACAATCGCATTTGTTTTAGAGCTCTTCTGTCATTTCATATTGGGAGAAGTCTTCGGGCATGTGAACCAGTGATTCCCACATATCCTAGAAGTTCAAACACGTCAGCTCGAAACACTGTCGCGTTATAAATGAACATACCCAGTCTACGGCATCTGAACTGTGCAGCATGGCCTCGATGCCCTGAAATTCGGCGGAGAAAGGAGTTTCACTTGTGTTGTTTTGCCCGTTCATGTGCCCTATCCTCGTCAATCTACAAATCACATGGTTTCAAGCATCAGTCTTACCATTACCATTGCCATTGTGAGCTGTGGCTTTTTCTTGGTTTACGGCTGGCGGCATCGACTCATCCTTCGAACCAGTCGTGACAGCTTTCAACATCACCGTGAGCATGTCATATGCCTGCTTTGCCTCAGCAGAGACGGCCTTGATAGCTGCCCAAAATGCCTGCGAGGTTTTGAGTGCTTCGATCATACTCTCCCGAGTATACCCCACGAGCTCTGGGTTCTGCTGCTCGGGTGGCATACCAAGTTCGACGCAGACGACCATAGATGCCAGCGAGAAGTCATGTCTCTCAAGAGATGTGAGAAACCACCTATCATTATACAGCAGTCCACCAACTTGGACCTCCTTCAGAATGCTAGCCTGGTGACCTAACACAGTCATCGCTGAATCAACACAAGCCGCCCTTGAGTAGTTATACTTAGGGTCATGGTATGCTTTCGTCATATGATGGCGGTGAAGTGTACATCTAGCCTTTTGGAAGAGAAGTTCAAGGTTATATCGTCGAATGAGAAGATATGGCGGGACCATGAAGCAATCTTCCAGCTTTGCAATCTTGTAACAAGTGGGCATCGACTGATGCATCTGATGAAGCTTCTGATCGAGAGCCATGATCTCGTTGTAGTCTTCCGTCTTGCCAAGTGAGACGTGGTTGAAGATTGTCCGGAAGATGGTCATCATCTTGACCTTGACACGGGTGTACAGAACGCCAGTACCTTGCGTCTCAGGCCTTGGTGGAGGAAGCTGCGTGCACTCAGGACCAAAGTCTTCATCGTTTATGTTGCGCGGCAGACGCGTATCGCACTGGGACTCCTGGATAAGCGACGGCAAGCCCAGTTGACAAGAAGTCAGAATGTCAAGCTGCTGGAGAACACCCCACACACGACGTCTCATCTCGCCATGGAATGGTGAGATCCGAGGGTAGTTGTCTGGGTCACGATGGTATCCCATTCGCATCGCCAAACGAATAGCAATACCGGTAAGGATCCATACTCCGAGATGGGCGTCTCGACGACGCACGAACTCACCGTGGATATTGAACAGCAGAGTCTCGAGAGTATACTTGCCAGGCGCTGTGGAGTACTTGGAAAGGATAAGACAGTCGGTACATCTTTGCTGGAAGGACTCTGCGACCTCAAGAGGTGAACCCATTCCTCCGGGAAGCTCATCCTGTGATCGGATGTACAGAAATGTTCCTGTGGCCAGAATACCGAAGAGCATCCCGACCCACTGAACGGACACGGAATGGGGGTCATTCCAGAAGCGTTTGTACTATGAGATAGTGAGTGAGGGCGAGGTTTGGCAGTGAAGGAAACTTACCTCGCCTTCAAATTCTCCTGAATGGGTGATTACTTCAAACCGTTAGTGACAGGACTGTAAACCAAGAGTCGGACATACAGATTGATGGCTGAGTCGAGGTGAAATAACGAGATACAAGTCTATCCGTGATGTGCTTTGGAGGGACATCCGCAAGGATATCTTCAACGTTCGTAACTAGTCTTCCCGGTCCCAGAAGCAGCGGTACTTGACTTTGAGCTTGATCAACGATGCCCAAGTCATTCGCTTCGTGGCTTTCGTCCAAATGCTCGCGAATATGCTCAACCTAGTTTATTGTCAAGTGAGGAACGCTCTGATCACCAGTGATTCACCTACCTCGTGGCAAATAGCAGACCAGTGACTGCTGGAAACATAGATCGTCTCATTCGGATTCGCCATCATCCTACCCGGTTTGACCTCAGAGCCTTCCTGAGAAGAGTGATGAGATCCTTGGTTGGACCCTGTAACATGAGATGCCGTGACATAAGTACTCGCTGGACTCTTGATACTCGGTGATCCATTGGATGTCCCCTGCTGAGCTGGAAGCTGTTGAACAATAGAGCCGAGAAGTTGCTCAAGATGGCGCACCCGATCACTCAGATCATTCTGTCTGCTATCCCTTCTCTGAGCAGCAATACGACCTCGTGGCCATGGTGCATATTGACACGAGACATTTCTGGCAACGCAATTGCTACATGGCTCATCGCGATCACATTTCAGTCTGCGTATCTCGTCAGCATCGTCATCGGTGCCAAGAAGAGGCGGCCTACTTTCGTTGTCGACAGGAACTGCACGATAGCGTTGCTCGAAGAGGCTGTTGCTGCATCTTCACTCTAAGTTCAAGGGTCAAGTACTTGAGTATAGAGATTGAGGAATTAATTTATAGAGAATCAGAAAATGAGAAATACATCAAGATAATAATTTAAGCTTAGATTGCTTAGCGTCCGTACAGTCAAGGACACGCGGATGCTTACGTCACGTGAATGCCTCACGAACTGGCTACTCTTTTCGACGATGATTGTCATGCACAAGAACTTGTGGTTGTTTGTTTTGCAGTCTTGGCTATTGATCTGCGTGCGATATTGTCCTGTAATACGCGGTCCCGCTGTTCCATTCGGTGAGACCGGGTGAGATTTGCCAGGGTTTCAGCGTAGGGCTGACTCTTGGCCTTGAGGGCTGAGAATGCCTTGCTTAGACGATTGGCGCGTAAAATCTCATCCTGTTCTCGGGATCCCACTTCTTTTTGAGGGCCTTGAGCTTTTCGATCCTCCAGGGCTCATGGCCATACATTTCCTCCAGAGACTCGAAGCCGTGAGCGTAGTTAACGTATGCACGTAAATGCTCGGGGTCTCCACTAGCCTCTAGCAAATGCCTTCGCAATTTCTCACCATGCTCCTGCGCAAGCCCGTCCAGTGTCGCATTGGGCTTGTAAAGAATGTAAGGAGTGACGAGGATCTCATCGTCACGGTGGGGAAATGCAGAGTTCTTTGCATCAACTTCCTTGACGCCGTGGGTGGAATACCCTTCAAGAAGAAAGAATGAGCCAGCGAACTCGGGAACACGCTTTGATATATCGGCAATCTCGTCAAAGACCTTTCGAACGGCGAAGAGATCATAAGTCTTGAGGCCGATTGGATATCGGAGACCGGTGAAGCCCTTTGCGCAACCGACGCTATCGTCGCTCATGAGCGTAATGGCGGCCAACTCAGGCATTGAAGCTTCGCCAGCGTTGACATTGATGGGGCCAAGGTCGTGAAGTGGTTTCGCGTAGTCTCGCGCTTCTTGGGCAGCGCCATCTGAGATGACAGCGTACCAGATAATTGGCTACCGGCTATTAGCCAGGATTTGTACCCGGAGAAAGGATACTTACCTTGTCAGGATCAATCTCAGGAATGTTAACGATATAAATCCAGTGCGTCAAATGCGGCGGCTGGGTCTTCATCATCTTGTTCGTCAACTCCAGAACATCCTCCAGCTTATCCCCAAGGAAAATGAAGATCTCATAAGACCATTTGGGGTTGTTGATATCGTAGATTCGGTACTCCCATTCGGTGACGATGCCAAAGTTATGTCCTGCTCCGCGAAGAGCCCAGAACAAGTCAGGGTTTGAGTCCTCGGAAGCTGTCACTGCGTCTCCGTTGGGAAGCACTACTCGCGCAGAAATAACTTGGTCTGATGCGAGGCCGTATTGGCCTTGTAACCAGCCATGACCACCACCAAGTACGGGCGCTGAGACACCAACACATTCACAGATACCTGTTACTGAAGATCATGTCAGCAGGGAAATCTGAGCCTCTGGTGGTTGAGTCACCTGTTTGTTTTCCAGCTGTCCAAAGCTCGTTTACAACCTTCTTCACACTCGCGCCGCCACCAATCCTCGCAGACTTTCCATCCTCCGCAATTTCGACATCATTTTGATCTCGCAAGTCCACGACAATAACATCCTTGGCCAGCTGCAGTGCTTCAGTTGCTCCATGGCCACCAGATCTAGCGAGAAACGGAATACCATGCTCATTCGCGTATCTTATCTACAACATGTCAGCAGGATTCTCGTCTCAGGGCCATCATCCTTACAGTTGCTTGCACGTCGCGCTCTGAGAAAGTTCTCACGACTGCTCCAGGCTGTGGTCCATGCCAATCCCGCCATCTACTAACAAGACCACCAAATGACGAGTAATCGGGTAATACGACCGACGCTTGAGGCGAGAGCTTTGACGATAATTCAGGCCATGAATCCTGCGTAACCAGTGATGCGAGACCAAGACGGCCTAGAATCTTCTGCGGCGAAGGGGCCTTACCCAACGCCCAAGATACACCTGCAGCAATAAACTCCATGACTGCGCATCAACACAAGGAAGCTGTGTACGGATGTAAATGACTGGGAGATGTCGGTCAGCATTTAAATGTCATCTTTAGCCCCCATGTTAGCCGAATCCACCCCATCCTCGAGCGTATCCGGCAATTGCCGTATTACCGATGAGATCAGCGTTTCTTAAGTCCGATGATGTATTCTCCGCTCCTTAGCCTATCCAACTTGATCTCGGACAATGAGAGTCTGCCCGAGGTGGTGTTCTGCTCCGATTAGCAAGCTTGTTCGGGGCGAATATACGACAAAGACCCGACGAGTTTGAGCGAAAGACTTTTAGTCAACCAAGTTTAGGTATATTCTCTCAAATGTAACAAATAAATCCATACATCTGTTAGGAAACTACAAGGTCCTTTTTCCAAGTCTTGATCGACTGAACGTCCGTTAAAGGCGAAATGCCGGTAAGGATACCCTATGGAGATCACCATCTGACATTCATGTGTCATGTTGATCAAGCTACCAGTTCCAAAAGGCGATGGGGCAGCTTACAGATTCATTGAGAAACAATACACTTGCGTCGGCTTTAAAATTATTGATCATCATTGGCATCCCGTGCCCTCTCCCGCACAAAAAGCTTCAACCCTTGCTCAATACTCAAGTATCCTGAACTCATCCTCACTTGTTGAGCCCCAAAACCTCCAAAATCTCATCAGTATCCGTATGATCTCTTGAATTCCTCATGCGATGACACCAAGTCACCTTCTTATCATCCCCCTCCCCAACAAATAAGAACTCTCCGCCCTGTTGATTCGTGGTTCCCCAATTCCACACAGGATAACCCTCCAGTAACTTCCAAAACGCATTCTTCATGGACATCCACGCATTCCAAAAAGGTGAGATAGGAATATACTTATTCGGAGGTCCTTCTTCCCATGTCCGAATCATGCCGAGCGTTTTGTGAAGCTCTTCAGATGGATCAGTGTAGATGCGAAATTCGCAACCCGTATCTATGCGATACATGTCGACTGTTCTAGGATCTCCATGCCCTATTATCACGATCTCGGTGTTTATCTCTTGCAGCTTCTCTGGGGTCGCGTTTTTGGCAAGAAAGCTGGTGTAGCTCACGCATGACTGAATGGTGTTAACTGGGTTTATTCCATGAGCAGGGACCATACACAACAAAAGAAGTGGCGAACAAAGACAACAAGCACTCGACGGGGTAGTCCAGCTCCGCTGTAGATGCTCTTGAAGGTATGTTTCTCTCCCTTGCCATCAAGGACCTCAATTCTATCCGCGATCTCGAGTACCTCAGCAGTCGGCAAGTCATCGTTGACTTGGCTGCTGGAAACCTCCTTCCCCTGAGGGACCTCGCACGAGTTGTCCATCTTGAATCTTTTGAGAAACCAGCAAAGCTAACTCTGCCTCCTGCTGAACGTGAAGATGCGGGGCTGTTATGTGTCTGGCTTTCTATGGCTATGATCATCGTCAAAACACTAAAGGTTTCTGACGTCAGCACTAGAGACGTTTATGTCAACACTCCGGTCAATGCCAAGAGTTTTGTCTTTAACCAAGAACATCAGCATCAAGAGGGACGCAATTTGTGATGTTCAATTTTCCAGGGGGTCCAAAGACTGAATGCATCAGGAAAACGAGGTCTTGATGAACACCAAACAAGCCAGGCCATTTACTGCTGAAAGCGCTAAGAAACAAGCATAACACCACTAAACCAACACTAACTACAGGACTCCACTATTCCATCACAAATCTCACGCTCTGCTTCCAGTCGTCCCTTGGCATCTTCAGCGAATTAATATGCTGCGACTTATTCTCAAATCCAATCCCAACCGTGCAAAGAATGTCCAGGTTCTCATCAATACCCAACTCCCTCCTGATGATGTCCGGGTATCCAGTTGGCGCAGCAGACACTTGCGTGCCCAATCCCTTCTCCGTCAACAGCAAAAGAAGTGTCTGCAAATAAATACCCACTGACAGAACATCGCCTTTGTTGAGGGTTCTGTCGATGGAAATAACAGCGACAATTGGCGCGTTGTAGAAATTAAAGTTGTCGATGAGAGTTTTGGTCATTGCCTCTGTATCTCCACGGGCAATATTGTATCCGTTTGGTCCATAGACGTGGTGGCCCAATTCCGAGCGATAGTGATTATACGACTCAGGAATGGCATCGATCTTGAGCTCCTCTTTATTCTCAAATGCCGCAACAAGCGCAGCAGACAAGCGCTTTAGCGGCTCACCAGATGCGACGGTCACTCTCCAAGGCTGGATGTTCGTCGAAGATGGGGCATGTTGGGCGACACTGAAACAATCCTCAATAACAGACATCGGGACTTCTTGACCGGTGCAGAATGCACGAGTACTGTGTCTGTCTAGAATGGTTTCAGCTACAGCATTGCGAGCTGATTGGATCTCATGGCGCTGGAAGGTTTGTTCTGAAGGCATGGCGGGCTTGCTGTCGTCGTGGATGTGATCTCGGCAGCCGAAAGCTTGGGGCATGATGTTTTTAAGTATTAGAGACATGGTGACTTATTGAAATGTACCGACGTTCATACTCCTAAGGTGTCAAAACTTTTACGTGATCGTTGGTCGCTTATATGGACGAATTCTGGGGCGGCGCTATCCATGATCGGACTTAGGCATCTCTTCGGTCGGAGCTCGTGGCAACACGGGCTTCTAACAATCCATATGGATTTTCGGTTAAGTTATGGATCGTAGGAAGTCGCTGGCTTGTCAAATCAGGAATTTCCGGCTTGACCAGGGGCACCAGTTCGTCCGAAACGCATTACTCATCGTCCATAAGCCGGCCAACTAGCTGATAAATACATCCTGCAAGAGTCCCACCAAGAGGAGTCTTGAATTCGAGGGTGTCAGGGCCATTCCAAGTAATGGCCAGGAATGATGACAGACTGCAGTATATTGTCGGCCATACAAAATATATTCTCGCAGATCGGGGTTAACATATCAACTTGTACAAGGAGTCCAAAATATTAGTTGGCACTCTTGTTGACTGTATTAGAGATCCTTGACTGATATGCTCGGTCGACTCTAACTCAGCTCTCCATTGATACTCCTCATCTAGCCCATGTTTCATTTTGAGCTACCTCACCCTCCAGCCTCCATCTGCAAACGACACCTCTCATCGGCTCAACGAGGCCTATTTCTATTCGAGTTCTCAGCCTGGGCCGCTCACGCGTCCGATGGGGAGGCTTTTCCACCCTTCTTCGGCTTCTCTTTGAATCCAATCCATTCCAGGAACAATTCAGTCCAGTTCGTATCGAGCCCCCAGCCGCGGGTTGTTGTGGGGGCGGCGCTGTCACTTGTTTTAGTGCCGACATCTGATTTGCTAGCTGCTGTCCATGTGGAAGTCACTTGTTAGCTATGTTGGAAGGTATGCCAGGCCATCGTGTCTCATGGCAGTAGAAAGAGATGATTTGGGAAACCTACTAGGCAAGATGGCGCCAGCCAAGGCCATGCCTGCGAAAGCGAGAACGCTGAGTCTCATGGTTGAGGAATATGCTCGGGAGGTTCAGTTAAAGTGGTCTTTTTCGAGGATTTATGACGGGATAACCGTAACATTTATACCCAGAGACGTTTACACAAGAAAGCCACTGGCAGGTGATAGCATTACGTATTCTCAAATGAATTAAGCATTTCCACCAACAAAAGGGTCAGAAGCATTAAATCATCAATCAATGGCTTGCTTGTTAAGGGTTCATTATGACTCAGAGGGAAAAAGCTAATGTGTTATTTTGACCGAGTGGCTTAGATACATCTTGCAAGATATTGATCATGCGGACCAAACGAACTTTAAGACCATAAGCTTTCCACTTCTTGCTTGTATTGGGACCGATATCAATTAGCCGAGAATTGACGCAATCAATTGAAGGATGAAATTTTCGGAGGTGAATCCCGCATTAAAAATAAAAGATAAAAAAAAGTGTTGACAAACTACAAAAAGCAGGTCTCGGAGGGAGTCGAACCCTCGCTGGCGGAATCAGAATCCGCAGTCATAACCGTTAGACCACGAAACCGAGTTATGCTTTTGATCAACAGAGTTTCTTATCAGTAAATATATTCATCGTATGGAGAGCAGTTGAAAAAAAGGTAGTTCGCGATCATTTGTGCTTGTCGTTCTCAAGGCAGGAGAAGATACAGCGACTGTTTTCACTTCATCTAGGACTTCGACGTGACATTCCCCTGTAAAATTTAATACTGCGATTTTCAGAGACTTGTAGAGTAGACAAGTGAAAAAAGAGCTGCCGCCAAAATAAAGAATTCTCTCTTTCAAATGCATGTTTCTGTACATTATTCTATCCATATTCAGCGCTACCATTCTTGCAGTCCCATCACCGTTCAACCATCAAGTTACGCATAATACCGAGGCAGGTCCTCAAAGACAAACCCATGCTCCTTCAACTGTTTATTCGCCAAGTCCCAAAGCTTGCCAACGGCCTGAGGATCGTCCAACCACTTATTGGCCTTGTCATCCAGCTTCTGAACCGGCACATAATATCGTCCAGCATGCTCGTAGGCTTGCGGAGTTGTAGCACAGAAAAGCGAGTTCATTGATCCTTCGAGTGGCGTGGATGTTGGGCCGACCTTCATGGCGACACGTGTCATGGCTCCGAAGATGTTGTTTGAGTGAGACTGCAGACCCGACTTGATGAGGCCTGGGTGAAGGGAGTAGGCTGTCACGCCGAGAGGTTGGTAGCGTTCTGTAATTGCCTTCGCGGCAATGATGCTGGCTTGCTTGCAGTGGCCGTATCTCCTCCTGATGTAAGTTAGCAAGCTAGATTGAAGTTTATTCTGAGATGGACTGCTTACCATGGCGCTAGTTGTCCAGTGACATCAGTGAGATTAGGATCCTGATAATTGATGGCTTCAGGTCCCATTCTGAAGGCCATATCGCTAGCAACGTTGACGATTCTCACCCGGTCCATGCGACCACTAGTCTGAGCGGCGGCAACGAGGAGAGGCATCAATGACATGGTGAGGGCGTGATGGGAGAGGAAGCAAGTCTGCCACTGGACTTCAAAGCCGTCCTTTGTCAATTGCCAGGGACTAGCCATGATCTGGATCACGTTAGCTTTATTTCATGACATTTTGGGCTCTGCCTACACCAGCGTTGTTGATCAACAGATCAAGGCGATTTTCGCGACTCATGAAATCAGCAGCGGTGTTTTTGATGCTCTGAAGGTCTTGGAGGTCTAGCTTGAGGAAGTGAAGGTCCAAGTCGGGACTGTTCTGCCGCATCTCGGAGATAGCCTTGTTGACGCGTTCGCTTGAGCGGCTGGCGACGTAGACTCTGGCGCCCTTGAGGGCGAGTTGAAGTGTCGTTTCATAGCCAATACCGGAATTGCCTAGATAGTCAGTGGTGAGTAGTGTAAGTGTTCAGTTGATGACTTACCGCCTGTAACGATGGCAATGTAGCCTCGAAGACTGGGGATATCGCGGATTTGGAACTCGGGTTCTTTGTGGCAGTTCATCATGATTTCGGTGTAAGTGCGCAGACTTTTGAAGAGGTATCGAAAGTTGAGGTACTGGTAAATTCGGTGACTTGGTTTGTCGTTCGTTGAAGCTGGTCTGATAGTCTCGACTTCTGTTGTCGCACTTCTCTCATCTTATACCAAGAACCTCAGAGGCAGTGCAGCCAATCGGAGGTGGAGCTGTCCGATCTCACGGGGTCGTCCGCGGACATGTCCATGGTGGGGCTGCGCTGAAGGGCTGAAGGCTTAGCTTACGGCGCAGAGGCCAATGTAATTACCCGACTCAGCTTTTGTAATATTGATTGGATTAGGAGGAAAGGTTCCTGTTTCATCAAGAATGGGGTCTTTCTATAGACCCTCAAATATGCCATGTTGGGTGATAAGCACGGCTGAGTTCAATAAAGATTGGCCCATGAGAGTCACAGACCCTGGAGTCTGGCCGACGATCCAGCCGCATGAAGTTCCTCTCTTAGCTCTTAATCGAATCAATGCACGTTCATTTCGATAATATTCCATGGGCACAATCTAGCTCTGGCGCTGTCATGCAGCCCTACAAGGCATGCACATCGTCAGCCGGAATGCGAGTGTAGCACGCAAAACCACCAGTTGTAACTGGCTCATGAAACTCCCGCTGTTGCATCCAAGGCAGTTCAAAAAAGGTTTATATATTGGCTATTGCTTCCAGGCAGCGCTCTTGTTCTATGCAAATCATCCTTTTATTTCTTCGCTGTCTTTTGCGTTGAACAAGTCTCGCATATCCAGTCATGGTAGATTCCATTTACGGTAACTCCGTCGCACTTATTCCCACTTCTTGCTTTGTCGCATTGAACTGTTCCTCCCAAGTCCAGATTGCGCTGTTTTGGGCAGTGGCGGCATTTATTAATGTTTTGACTGACTGTGCACATAGTGAATAGATGGTTCTTGGATCTTGAGTCTTGAGCTGACTGAGCACCAGGAGTAATGTTTACTATTGCACGATGAGGCCAGAATCTGGAACTATATCTATACTTCTGGCCGTAGCCTTTTAGCTTTGGCACTCTGCCCATCACTTTGCCTGTCGTTAGGTATGCTGCAAGATGCAGTGCTCAGTAAGGATACACTTCGGACTACCATCAGTGAATCACACGACTAGATTTTGGGACGTTATGCAGTCTGAGACGATTCGCTAATTGGCTACCTGGGCCATATTTCGATGATAAGAAGAGGCTTTTATACTAACGGTGATTATAGTAGACGAAAACATACGTGAATGTTAACTAAGCTGCCTGCTCAAGCGAACCCTTTCTTATCATGCTCTACTACATACTATCAGAGACGCTCGTCCCACTCCTTCACTTTAACTGGGAGATGTTTGTGATCGTCGCATGCTTTTGGCCCAGACATTGGTTGATGGTTTCTCTTTTGGCAATTCTTTCCCGTCTCGGCGTCTCTGCACTCCAGGAGGGGGCCAGATTCGGGGCCGGATTTCTTGCCGCAATGCGAGCAAGTCCAGGTTATAAAGGGTACGGTGCACATGTTTGTTGATTATTGAAATTTTATCGGCGATACTTGCTGGAGAGTTGTGAAAAGGTCTTTTGAGATGAATGAGTTGTAAATGTATAAAGATCAGTAAGTTCGCACTTTATTTCGAGATGGTGTGAATTTATAGACTAGTACAATTGTTCGACATTCAGGGACATGAAATTCTCCTCCTTTGTAAGTGAACAAGCCGTCGCTTTGTTTGAACCACGCTCCAAAAACGTCACGAAATGGCCAGTGATGAAATTGCGTTAAAGCATGTGTGAACAGTAGTGACCTGCTCAAAGAAAAGTCTTTGACACTTTGACAGAAACCACTCGATGGAGCTTAAGCCATCTGTCCCTTCTTACGTTATTTCAAGTCACCCGTCACAAAGACTTCAACCAACAGGCACCTCCCTGCAATCTGCAGTCCTTGTCACCAGGAGTCACACCCCAGGCCTTTGACAAGAGGGCTTTTGCAATATGCAGGTGTTCCCCTCTGGATTCACCAGATTCACCAGTGCGTCTGTCTGCCGTGTCAGGCCTGCATTCTCATCATCGCCCCTGGGAACCACTCGGACCCAACTGCTTTCTCTGCAGCCGGTATCCAGCCATCCGCCCTAGGCCTTCAAACTTGGGCATCTGCCCTTAGCAAGTGTCCTTGTGCATCAGCCTCACTCCAGCCTCTCTTTCCCCCTGCACTCGTGAGTCTCGTCACCCTTTGTCAAAGTCTGATCACAGTCTGTAGACCTTGACGACCGAGCAACTGGAGTCTGTTAGTCTCCAGTCAACCTCATAACACATTTGACTCATCCTTCGCAAGGTACATCGCCTGCCCTGTTTTGCCGCTTTGCCGAGCTCTACGAGCTTTCTCCCCAGCACTCAGCTTCAGGCGTTCTTGAGTGCGCTATAACTGGAGCGCTTCTCGTTAATGAAGACGAAGCGCCGGGTTGAATCGCGCTCGAAAAGAGCTAGTGGGGGGTAGCGGCGTAGACCATCGTGACGTGCAGGGCTGGTCACGCCGGCAAGTAGCCCTGATTTGGAACGAAAGAATTGGTATTGACGTCGGGCGCAGGCGATAATGTCGCGGTGTGTTTGGCGACGTTGTTGAATCAAGATGACGCACCGAACTTGATTGCACGAACTTGATTGAAGAGTTGGCGCACGACTCGGTGCCCTGTAAGACCGTGTCAGCTCGAATCGCAATGTGCAATGTGGAGGTTACTGACAATTACGGCAGCGACTTTGGGGCACACGAGGTAGCTGGAGGTCATTTGGCGGCGGGATAATAGCTTGGGGGCATACAGGGCCTAACGTATCATGTTGGTGGGCAGTACAGGGTAACAAGGAAGCCTACCATGATCAAATGGTTCAACCAAGAAGAGGTCAAACGTGAAAGTGTCGTGAAGGAGCACAGCGTCTCCACGACTGGGTTAACAGAACAAAAGGGACGGATGAGTGCATGCTTGGCAGGGGAGAATTACTGGGCAGGGCTTCCAAACTGCCGACGATGAGGTGAAAGCTGAGCACGGAAGTGCTGGCTTCGGGCATGATTGATTAACGTTACGTTACAGCAGACACATTATGCCTTTCATGGCGAATAAATAATCGGAAGTCACAGCAATAGCTCAATTCCTCAAACAACGTCACTGGGGTCAAGCAACACTGTTGACTTTACACACTACAGCGCTGAGACTCCAACCCAAGAAGCCGTGGGTACTTGAACAGCAGTGAGAAGTAAATTGGCCGTTCGACCGACAACTAGTTTCGATTGAAACGGCCATCGTGCTCTGGACCCAACTTATATTAAGTAGCGAACTAACTTGCCCGATGGTTCTGTCAACGTCTTTCCCTGTGGTAGTAGACCGCGTAGACGACATATTACTCCCAGAGACAAGCGCTATGGCTTCGTCTTGGAATCCGCGGCGTGCGGCAGGGTTGAGTAGCCAGGGAGAGGCGCCCACGTGGCCAGGACAGTCGAGCGCTCGACTTGACCGGAAGTGCGTATCGTCGGGGGGATAGAAGTCGTAAGAATGGGGGTAGGTCGTTCCTTCGAGGGCGTCGTGTATGCCCAGCCGTTGATGTAACTACCGAGGTCAGCGTTGTTGCAACTGACGGGAACACCAGACACTTACTGGCCACAGCAATAACGTGTTTCGGGTTCCTCGACATGGACGCGGCGGCTGCAGCAACCGCACTGGGGCGGATCTGGCTATCGGTGATCAGATCATGACCCGGGGCGCGGTAGCCTGCTGCGACATGACCAAGTTACTCCCGCGTGCATGTCATGAACTGCAATCAGCAACCTCGAGGGCTGATTACTCTTGGAGTATAACGGCAAACGTTTGTTGGAGTGGACATTGGTCGAATATATGCGGTTCGTCTCGTCTTCGCATTCATCGGGTCTGACGGTGTCGTCACTCATGTCTCATAAATCTACACCCATCAGTAAAGACCTCAGAACTCAAAACCGTGAACATACCGCAAGACAATCATCTTCATCCACCAATCAGACGCTTCGCCAACTCATCAAACACGCCTTCCTTTATGTCCTCCAAGTCTTCATCCCTCGCGTCTTCGATGCACTTCACTCTATGATCCAGCGAGCTGATATCATCTCGTATTTCTATGATCACAGCCTCCTCCGCTTCTACCGGCTCCAACCCTTCGCACTTCTTCTCCAGGCGCTCGACCTTCTCTTTGAGCTGAGCGTTGTCGGCTCTTAGCTTGGCGTTGTCGGCTTGCAGGTCGTCAACCTTGGATTCCAGCTTCTGGAGCTTATCCCAGAACTGGTTGAAGAATTCGGGGTGGCTGTCTTGTCGGGGCCGTTTGCGATTAGAAGGAGCGTTCGAGGGAGGCTGAGTTCTCGTCGCATTCTTGTAGGACGGGGGTTTGGGGGGAGGAATGGTAGTGACTTTTGCGCCGCTGCCGCCAAACATTCGTGAGACATTATAGTCTGGATCAGAGGAGGGTTTGATTTGACGTTGCTCTACAGCCTCGCTGATGGCTTTGAGCTCATCGGGCGATAGTAGAGACTGCTGGATGTAGATACGCAGGAACGTGATACAAGACAGCTCGTATATCAAGTCGAGGACCTTGCCCGACCGCGCACGCGCTGCTACAACCGGCTCTTGAACATCGCTAGGAATAAGAACGGTGATTCTGTTATCCAGAGTGAAGTCAAGGGATGTAGTCGTGTCGAATATCGGTTTTACGGCATCGGGCGGGCTCGGCACGTCGGAATAAGAGAAGGACTTGATGAAGAAGGGATTTATCCGGAGGCGTACGCCTGCCCCAGCTGGCTTGTCCTTGAATCTGAAGGGGATGCTGAGTTCGAAGTGCGCACCGGATTGACTCTCACGGTCGAGTCGCAAGGTGAATCGTATCGCGTCGTGATCGGGATCGGCGGTCGCTAAGTTACGCGTGACACCCTCCCACTGCCACTCGACGACAGCTGTTGTTTCGTTGATGGCGATGCATGCCATAGCGCAAGGTTAGTAGACGAAATCAAGACTCACCTGCACAGCACGTCCAACAACGCAGCCTCGAGGGAGACTGACCGAGCCTCGCTGACGGGCGCCCAGGACCTCCAGTAGAACTGCCAGGTCGCCCCGGAACTCCAGTAGAACTGCGAGATTCCGAGTCCAGGTCGCCCTCTACACGCCCCGGTTATTCCACAAAGAGGAGGGCTCTCGCTCTTGGTGGGTATAATCCGGAATTTTATAACGGGTGTAGCGCGATGCTTGGGGTTCCCTCGAGAAGTATTGTTGAGCGCGGGATGATGGGAGGGCCGTTGTGGCGTGGAGGCGACATTTCGAGGAGAGTGAAGAGGAGCATGATTGAAGACGAAGCTTGTGGTGACAGGAGCGTGAATTGGCGATGGTGGAGAAGCTTGGGCTCGGAAGAACGTTGGTCCGACAAGGCTGAGGAACAGCCTGAGTCTCACGTGGGGCTCGCATTGCTGCCCCGACACAACAGAAAAGGCCGCGACACGGCATGAGGACTAGAGTTCATCACAAAAGAAGAAGTGCCATGGTTTTTGAAAAATATTAATTATTGGACCAGGTCACACGCAGGGAGAACATCGCTGGAACAGCAATGTTCAATCGATCAATGGCAGCTCCAGTGGAGTGATCCGCTAAATTGCTCTCGCTAGGGAGTGACTCCAGCGCCTTAGCCTTCGCCAAACCATTACAGTTTGAACCAATCAACTTCGAGCTGCAACTGCCGAGGTGGGGCCGTGTCTGAGGACCGACTCCTCGGTGTCTGCCTCCGTATTGCGCTCCGGAAGCCCAGTAGACAGGCTTAGATCTCGCACAGTCAGCCGGGCCATGGTTGAGACAATTCCGAGGTAATATGGGTAACATCCGGAGCTTAAGCGGTTTCTTTAAGATACAAACTCAAAGATCTGGGTACGCTGAACCGTAAGAGACAATGGATCCAGCCAACGAAAGGTTGCCCCGAACCACTGAACCCTTTTCTACCTTCTGTCTAGAATATTTTTGTGTGGTATAGCCAAGAGATTGAGATCCCTCAAGCTTTATTGTAAAACTCAATTCAGTGCAAGTAGGTGGCTGCTGCAAGGCCAATCACAATGAACTAGAATTCATAGAGTACGGTTATCGCAATTTGAGATACTGTTAGAAATCTCAGTTGCCAGGCTCCCGGTCACGTTCCTCTGAGTAGATCGCATGATTGGGTACCTGTCCCGTTGCTCTGACAGTTATTGTCTTCATGATAAGCTCAATGCTAGCTTTATTGTAGTAATGAAATCTATGTCTATAGTTTTGCCTTTTCCTTCTATCCAAATACTCCCAGAACATATGAGATCCTTTCTATAATAAACCTTTCGCATTCTATTACCTATCAGCCTTGAAGCTCATATTACCGATACATATTCCGTTTCAAAGAGGTGTAGTCTGCCTCTTCTGCTGGTGTTCCCCTGGCCGTGGGTAATTCTCAGTCTGTGACAGATAGGAGGCAGACATGACCTGACTAGTATTTCACTAACGTGAAAGCGCCTTGCGTGTTTCACTGCGAAGTCTGACCTTCACCCCGTTCGCCTTAGCCGCTTCTTCTCTTTCCTGTCTCGCCAATGTTCTCTTGAGAGCCGCAGTCTCTTGTCTCTCTTTGATGGCCTTCGCTCTCTGCGCCTTCTGCCCCTCCTTTCTCGTCTTTCGCTGGTGCTCTCGGATTGCCATGTTGACCTTGGCGGTCATTCTATCGGCGACGCCTGGGCACGTACAGGCAAGCGGCATAGCAGTGATAGTTGCAGTGGGGTGGCCCTCTCGGGCTTCCGAAAGCATGCCCGATATGGCTGGGGACCAGCTCTTAATGCTCTCGTGGAAGCTACTATCGTCAAGCAGAGTCTGGAGAAAAGCGTTGTTCCAATGCCGATGGATGACTGGCATTCCGACAGGGATCCATGTGTTACAAGAGTTGTGTCTTTTGAACCCCTTCATTTCGTCCTGCATGACCATGAAGATGTCGGGGAACTTCTCTGCATACTGTAGGCAAACAGGAAGGGTGGGCATGATGAATGTAGCGATGGGCTCAGACTGGGTGACGTAGAGACGAAAAGAGAATTTCTCAAAAGGGAATCTGCCCAACTTGTGTTGACTATCCCAAAAGGGCAAATGCAAGACATCGGTTCTGGGATTGAAGTATCCATAAGGCTGGGTAGCGAAAGGCTCCAATGGGTTCGTTGAGATGGTGTAACGTTTGAGCCGGAGCTGGGCTTGGTTTCGTGATTCTTGGCTGACCATGAGAGCAACTGGGAGCGGAGGTGCCTCAATTCGAAGCCATTGGTCGTTCTGCGTGCGGGAATGCTTGAGGCAGTAGACCTGAGGGTCTGGGAGAGTCAAATCCCATACCATCCTTCTTAGCTCAGGCGGCATGCTTTTGAAGAAGGTGAAGGTTGGCTGAGGTGTAGGAGGAGGAGTTGGAGGTGGAGTGAATGCCTGGAGCATGGTCGCCTCTTGCAGCCGCATAGATGGGGGCATCTCGTATGGCTGGCTGTAGAAATGAGGTAAAAGGTTGGATGAATGATTCGTTTGTTTGAGGCTAATGCTTGCATCCAATCCAAGTACAGTTCTGGAAGCGTTGTAGAAAGGAGGGACGAAAAGGGTAGAGGTATACTGATGGGCTTTAACAGTAAGTTTTATTCTCTGACTTGAAATATATCATATATCATAACCACTCCTCACCCATGTTGAATAGTATCATAAACACCATTCTCAGGCCGGGCATGCAACTATCGACAAAGAAAGAGAGTATTGTCTATCATGGTTGTAGCAGATACCACAAAGAACCACCAGATCTTGAAACCCCGTTTATTCGCTTCTTCGCAAGTACTTACACGCTTGATGGAGACTATTGGCCAGTTGAAAGCTTGGCAAAGAACAACTCAGGCTTCTAGAATTCTACATCATGACATTGAAGAGCAAGACAGGGGACCGTGTGGAGTAACTCAAGCCACTTGCATGGTTCTAACGACGCTAGAAGTTGCTCCGCAGCAAAGGATCAAGCCTGTGTTTTTAGTCAACGATGTAGCCTGCAAGCTAAAGAGAGATGAGGAATTACAGAACCGTCGCTTGATTGAGAGATAACCAGCGTCCTCTGAAGGAGTTGGTTCACGTTATGTTTGGTTGCGTAGTGTCTGAGCAGTTTACATAATAATGGAATTTCCAGTGTGCTGACTCACTGCCGGATTATATCTGATATGGCATCTGGTCTGCAAAAACTCTCTGGGGTCTTTGTCCTATCGGGAGGTCTGAGCACATGGTCCCCTATGACGTGGTTACAATTCAGATTCCTACGAAACACTGCATCCCCTGCAACGGCTTTTGTGGCTGGGCCTAAGGTTGCCCTTCATAGTTCTATAGCGCCAGCTTTTGCTAAAAGTAGACGACAACAGCAAATTGGGGTGCAGGACAGTCACGGTGTTCATCGCAGCGCGGCATGCCTGAGATGACACAACGTCATCGCAAAAGCAGCACCAGGCTAAATCACGGCGAGCCTCTCCTTATGTGTCGCTTCAACGCTGATGATTTCAGTATTGGCGTAAAAGAATTGTATTAGTTTCTAGATACCGTTACTGCTCATAATCGCCTAGTTGGAGTGAGAAGTGAGTCCCCGTCTTTTAGACTACCCTAAACTGAGGTGGTACATAGAAATTTAGTTAGAGCAGGCGACGATCTGGCAGCACCGAAAAGCAAAGAGCACGTCTAGTCGCGACACTCAGCCTTGCGTCTGTGACGTGAACCTTTCGAAACGAGGCTACCCCTCTCATTTCGGGGACCCAGCACCGATGACGGGACTCTTGAACCAGAGGCGAATGGCTTGTTGTTCCAAAGCGCAACGGCTGGTGTCTCACAGATAGCCACATCTGCAGCTCGGATCATAAGAGGCGTGGCGCAGATAAGCAACACATGGCCGTCTAGATTGCATGGAAAGATTCACCAACACATCTCTCTCTGGCCCTTGTTCTTTTGGCTCTCTCTGCTAATTATAGATAGAAGCAAGTCGTTTCCATTCCTGTTCGTCTCATGACTGTATAGAAGATGATCCAAATCTTGTTATAAAGTGAATTCGCACCCCTAAGATTGTCTGAGTCACGATCTTGTTGTGACATATTGTCTTGAATAAGATCCATCGTGAGACGTAACCAGTCATGTCTGTCGTCGAAAATATTACGCACCGCTTTGGTAGGTGAATTTTCTTTTTCAGTCAACGCGGACGATTAATTTGTGAGCTTACGATTAAAATGTTGATCGAATTCAGGACTTTCATTCATACTCTGACGATGATTCTCTCTTTCCCTGTTCTCACTGCTCAACCCGGCATGATTGAGTTGGAGCACGATGCACATCTTAAGATTCATGGGGCGTGGCGCACATCGCCCGTAGAGGACAAACAAGCGGCCCCAGCGAGCGCGGACGCGAAGAAAGTGATGTCTGAAGCTTGCATTTTATCAATATCGGATAGTAATCGGGTGGATTGGACGGATGTTATGCATCTCGTTTCATTTAAAAAGAGAAAATAAAGAAACAGCAACCAAATCGTTTCGCAAATCAAGATGATCAATGTAGACGCACGCAGACTGAACGGCTGTCTAAATTGGGAGCTAGAAGTGTTATTTGCAGTTGAGACTTGTTACTCCGGACCGTGTCCGAACACGAAGCAGATGCAGATACAGTCCACAGTGCAGATTGTGCAGACCCCTCTGCTGCTCTGCTAAACGGCTAGAGGTACTTTCCAGGGCTTCAGCTGCTGCCAGTCGCTCTCCACTTGTGGCTGTTTTCGCAAGTTACACAACAGTAACTTGGCACACAGGCCACCAAAAGATGGGGAGTCTGGGACTGCCCACTACTAGCTGACATACCATTTCCCGCCCATCTCCTCGTTTTACAATGACTGACAGATCTATGCCATGTTGATTGGTGGTTTTAGTGAATTGACTTTGGATTTGCTCAAGATTCAACGTACGTCCAAGGTTCGGGCCGTAGATCTCACTACGCTGCAGTCAGTCCGGCACCGATCTTGAGATGGAGTCGGTGGGGCGATAAAAACCCGTCTTCACTTGGATTCTGTGGTTGGAAATCATTGGCTTTCAACGCTTGTCTCAAGTCTAGCACTGTTGGTCAATTACAATTCTCACCTCACGCACTACGACCGATTCCCCTCTCGTCATCATGCCAGAGGAAGCTCTCGATGCGCTTCGGAAGACGTACGCAGCAGGCGTGTGGGTAGTTGCCACGGGAACTGGACCCAAACTCTTCCATGGCTAATGGTTGATGGCGTCTTTCACATCGGATAGATTTATGCTTCACGTACCGTCAAGTCGCAAGCAGGCCAGACACAGGTGTAGATACAGCATCGGCTTTGCAACAAGCCGGGGGCGCATGGTCTCGACTGTGGATAAAACGACAGTCGATGGGATAAACATAAAGTACCCGGATGGGAAATGTATTTGCGGATGGGATCGATCGTTTTTAGAGTCGGGTTAAAGCGAGCGTGTCATGCCGCTATTTAGCAATCGGATTCTCTCAATGCAGGGTGAAGCCGAAAGAAGATTCAGACAGTCAGATTCTCCGACAGTGTTGCGCATCGATCGGCCATGACTCGCCTGGATACTACGTCAAGATATTAAGAACATCTCGTAATTGGGAATGATGGTTCTCTGTATTTGTCCCAAGAGAAAACCGCACTTGGAGACATGTCATGAGACCAAGACAAGCGTTCCATTCGTAGAGCTTCGACCTGCGGAGCCGGGGGCGGTTGGCGATGAGCGCGGACGTCTCGTCTTTACGGGTCGACGTACTCAATCGTGCAGTATAAAGCTCGCTGGTCGGCATCCATTAAGAACGTAAGAGTCCTTCTTGCTCATCGGCAGAGGCGGCGTCGAGAGGGTTGAGCCAGGATTCGAAAGCGTGGTGAAAATTGAGTTGACGCGCAAAGTGATGGAGTGAGCAGTGCGCAAATAATACGAGGGTTAAGAAGTAGAAGAATGTGGAGGGGGTGACAGTAACAAACGAACGAAAGCGAGGCGAGATGAACAGTGAAATAATGAAGCGAGTAGCAGAACATGCATTGTCGCGCGACGTCGAGTTCACCAGTGACAGAGAGAGGTGCAGTGCCCTGCCCTCCACGGCTTTTCAGCCCTGCACTCGCCCGCAGAACAGTGCCCGGGGACCATGCCCTGAGATTCGCTAAATATACAGTGGTTTTACATACGCTTAACGACCTTAGGTTCTGACGTAATTGACCCTCGCGTCTCGCCGAATTGCTCCAGGGTTGCCTGCATCGATCACGACACAACATCTCCATATAAAGGACGTTATCCTTGGTGCTTCTACATTACACAAGACCGACACACAAGTTACTATTTTGTTCTCAAGTGTTCAATCTCATCATACTTCTTTTGTTTCATCATCATCGCGTGAGCTACCGTACGTCAGCTAATCTCCGTTGCGTCGGCTGCTCACCCACTACGAACAACATCCAACAGTTTTCATCTCCTCAGTGTTTGCGTGGAAAGCACAATGTCGGGGACCTGCATTAGCACCGCTGAAGGAATTTGCTGGAGAAGAGGCGGGAAGAGAAGGTGGAATGCTTAATATCCTCTGTCTCTCGCTCCTTCGGTTTTCTTGATCTTTCAGCTTCATCGCGATTGCCGCTCCATTTCACCAGCGCCATCATTTCATACTGTAATCTACGTTCTCTGCTTGTCATTTTTGCTTCGCCATCATTAGTTACCATCATGAATACTGGCAAACGACCGCATCAAGCGTATGTTGAGGACCACGTCGAGGGTGACGAGGAGGATACAGGCTCCGACGTCACTCTGAGAGAAACACAAGCGAAACGCCTCAAACATACCCAGGAACCAGATCCAGATCGCGTCGTTTCTCCTTCACCACTTCAGCCTTCGCAACCAGCACCGGTACCTCAAGCCCAGCCCGCAACTCAACCCAGCGTGACTGCGATACGACCCAAGCAAACTCAATCCCAGGTTGGACCGAGACCACGAGCCCCAGCGCGGCCACTTCGCAAGATACTCCCGGCGACAGCATGCTGGCCACCACTGCCGGACAACGACAACATACCCAAAGGCCTTTTAGTCTACGCTGAAGAGATCCGCACTGTCCTGAACTCGCTGTGCGGCACAAGTATTGATGGCGAAGAATTCTTTGAACTTATCCGACATCAAGACACCGCTCCATCCGCAAGGCCAGTCTGGACTATCCCAGAGACATCAGAGCAGATAGAGATCGGGTTTGTTTGCGGTAAGTCCCCAGACCACTGACATCGGCATGCCTAACCAATCCTTACAGGACACCCGGACCAGCATCACTCGATACAGATGTGTGAGCACTGCACCGACTGCGAGCCCCTCCACGTTGACCATCGCCTCAAATTCAGAAACGGCTTTCACGCTGATGCGACGTTCTTTTGCAATACACGCGGGGGATATCCAGGTCGACACTCGATGTTCTCTCTATTCCGGCATAAGTATAGATATCCGGAGTACGTTAAGAGGAGAGAGCAGGACCTACTGCTAAAGACATATACTAGGGCCCTGAACTTTTGTTGGCGGCTTGCGGCATGGGTGTTCAAAGATGCATTCCATCACAGGACGGACCAGATGGACAGGCAGACGTTGGTTCGGCTGTTTGAGGATGCGGTGGATACAGGCATCGGAATCGGACTGTAAAGTTGTTACTCATTGGCCACTGCCCTTGAACGAGAACAACAGCTGGCATGATATCCATTGTGCTGGCGTGCTTCGGACTTTGGTGCATGGTCTCATGATGGTATTGAGACGTGGTCACGACTTAAAGATGAGCACCTGTGTGAGAGAGGAAAGCTTATGGACAACAGAGCCTTGGTGAGAAGGGAAGAAGGAGTCGAGCATTCACATAACGAGACGTTTGCACCTATGTATCAGTAGTAGTCCAATACGTTTACCCGTTCTACCTGTCACAAGCTCATCCAACAATATCTCTACCGCTTTGCTTCGTTAAAGAAGACTAATTACTGATGAGTGTGGGAGGTACATATGTCTCGGTCAGCCGAATGTCCTCAGTGGTACAATTGCAAGCCTTCAGAAGCCTTGTTCCTTGATGAGAGCTAGCAATTCAATTGAGAGACAAACTTTAAGCGACTCTGGATCTTTCTGTAACTTGATCACTGGAGACGCTGGGCCATCAACCAGCGTAACGTATATGAGCGGCCAGGCTTCGTTACATCATTACCACCAATTTTCAGTGAAAAAGAGCAGTGTCCATCGGAATACAAATGGGGTATCAAGTGAGTCTATTCAGTGCCAAGTATATCAACGGAATACTCTGATCTGAAAAGAAACCATCTACGCCGATTCTGTCCTTTTTATCCCTTGCCCACAATGTCAAACTAAAGCCAACCACACCTTACAAAGGGCTGATCCACAAGCCGAACCCGACTACTATTCACCAAGCTAGTTACTGCCTTGTTATGAGATGCATTTAGAGTGTTATATGGCTGCAGGGCAAAGTGTCAGTGCTGTGTCCTGGAGGGTAATGAGATCGAGGGGTGAGGGGCCTTGGGTAGAAGGTTTGTCTTCTAAAATGCTGGGAGAAGGATTGGAAAACGGTCGAAGGTGCATTTGGGGTAGAGGCTCTCTATACCAAATACTTGTGCCATGTGGCTTTATCAAAAGACATGGAACAAACCCATAATGTCAGCAAGGGGCAGACATGGCTTACACGAAATGGGAGTCTGTAAGGTCACGTCAAGCTCAGTGCACACACCGTTCTGTTCGCAACTTACTGGACTTTCCATTCAAATCAAACATACCTAGTTAAAATAGCCTCAAGAGTGAGGAAACCATCGCGACAATTTCTTTTCGTGACTTCTGTACAGTTCGCGTTTGTGAAACGACAACAAAGGTCTACGGTTGGCAGAATTCCCACCTCTCCAGCTCCTGGAGGGAGTTCACTTTGACCATGGCGTACCTCAGTGTTCCCCAAGACCTTAAAAGAGCCGCACGAACTTATCAACTAAGCAACTCTCCTCTCTCCTGTCTCCTCACGATATTTGTCTTCTCAGAATATTTGTCCAGGTCTGAGCCCATCATCAGCCATCCATCCCATTCCCGCATACCGTGACCAATACCGACAATCAGCACTTTAGTTTCTCAAGTGAAGATACAATACCCCATGCATTCACAATCACAATCGGACATGCAGACCGTGAGTGAGCGTTGATCGCAACTTTTCCAGCAATGGAAAAGGATAAACGGCTCTCCATACTGAAATACGGTCAGGGGGTCTAACAAAGAGTGCGACAAAGCATAGATGATGTATTGTATCAACCCGTTGAAGCCGTATACTGCAAAAAAA
>LBNR01000014.1:502161-694256 GCA_001262555.1 Fusarium nygamai | reverse complement strand
TGGTCGTCACCGACCCAACTACTAATCCGCCGGTTAGTGGCTTGACTATGGGAGAGCAGACGGGATCCCGTATTTTCCACTACCTATGGTCGTATGTGATAGGACGACCACCGATTGCAGCTTATATCGATGGCTGGTTTGACTTAACGGTGGACAGAATCAATTGGGCCGTCTAACTTGTCTTGGAGATAATTTTCTGTTGCCAAGTCCCACCCTGCATTGGCGGGTTCATCAATCTGTCGATACAAGCTTGGAACAAACCAATGGAATGATCAAGACGGTATCGCGATTTATCAGATAACTATAGGATGGCTGCTACCTAGGTATCAGGTTAAGCTTTAGGCTGTGAACAGAGTTGATGAATGAGAACAAGATAGCATTTCATCACGTCAAACTTTTTCTTGAGCTTCGTTTATGGCGAGGTCATCGCCGAATGCATTAGTTCACATCCGTAGAATTATGTTCAGTCTGATACTGAAGTCGCTTTTCCTCGCCTGTGTCTTTGCCATTACCATGAGTATGTCCTACTAAGGTGCCAAATCTCAAAAAGACCCAAGCATACTTGCATGCTCTCTGTATATAACTGTTGAAGTACAAAGCAAAGAAAGTCGGACAAGTCTCTTTCATCCAATCGGTCATCCAACACAATGTGTCTTGTCTTACATAGACTGGAACGCAGTCTTTGCCAGCGTAGCCTCCCACTGCTTGATCCTCCCAGCAGCTTCAGCCTTCCTTCTCTCTTCACCCCGAATCTTGTCTCCAAGCTCCGTAAGACGAACATCAGACTCCTTCTCTACCTTCTCCGCAGATTCCAGCGCTTCCTTCGCTGCCTCGAGGTGCATCTCCAACTCAGAGACCTTGCATCTCAGCTCGTATGTGCTCCTGCTGTGCTTTTTGCTGAGTTCGTCCCGAGCTTGCTTGAGCTCAGCAATCGCCTCATCATTCTTCTTTGCGCTGGCTTGCTCAGCCCTTACGCAGGCTTCAAGTTTGCGTCGTTGGTTGAGAAAAGCTGTGAAGTTCACTTCGAGAGATTGGGCGAGGGTGAGAGGATCTTCGGGATCGCTTAGGGATGTGCTGGTCTCCGCTGCTCGTGTGTTGTCTGTAGGTGCAGTGTCTGCAGATTCACTGTTCGCTTCTTCATCGTCTGTAGGTCCTCCAAGTTCAGGTTCATCGGGAGTAGGCTTCGGGGAACTCTCGGATGGCGAAATGAGCACGGACAGTTCTGTCTTCTTTGGCGTCAGACGAGGAGAGGACACGACATGATCCTGCTTCGTATGGGTTGAAGGCTGTGCCAGATCGGGCATAAAAGAATGCGCTCGAAGCTCAGGATCAATGGGGATAGCCGGATCCTTTGGCACCCCAGTCGGAATCGTCCCCCTGTTTAAGTCAGCGTCTTGGGCGATGGTCAATTCTTTGATAACCAAGTTTCCATCTGAATTGGCGGATCCGATCATCTTGATGAATTCCATACGGGCTGTTGCGATGTTAACGTATCGAGGAACTCTCTCCTTAGCCATGAGAAATTTCAGAAAGACAAGGGAATAGATCCCGCCGCTGGGACTGTCTATGTGGATAGGGCCGGGCTGCAAAGAATGAGTAACACAGTCTGTCGAGACTTGGGTATCCAACTTACTTGTTTCATGAACATCATCCCTTTCATGTTGAGCTTTGGTTGCGATCTCAACCAATCCACAAGTTCCTTTACAGGCACCTTGGTGACATGGTTTGTCAAATGGTGGACCAGAGTTGCCTTGCCCACGTCGAGATGACAGAGCGCCCATTGCTCCTCGTCCTGGTTGTAGACGAAGAATGCGATGTGTCGGGCTTTCAGAGCGGGATGTAGAGCGTGAATTTTGTCGGCGTCTGTGAAGGAGGACCCCGGTGGAAAGATGTACCAGTCTGAAGGACGAGGGAATAGATTCGCACACCGCGCCATGTCGTGGCTATCCAGTCCATTGCCGTTTCGTAGGGCCTCGATGGTAGCGCTCACAGGTTTGACTAGATCGGCGTTCTGAGGCTCTCTACTGGTGGGCTCTGTGACTTCGAGGGCTGATGATTCGGCGATCGTTATTGACTCTGCACGAGGCTCAGGTGTCGGCTCGGCATTCTCTCTATCAATTGGTGTTTGTTCATCTCCGCCGCTGAGCACCTCTTGTGTTTGAGTCTGAGAAGGCGTCTTCGGCACCAGATTCTCAAAGTCGATCTTGTCAAAGATTCGCTGGTGGATTCTTCCGACAGGGCCTTGACGGACGAGCTGGATCATCAGACCTTCCTCAGTCCACAGCTCGGCGGGGTCGCGGTTGGCATCCTTAAAAGCCTTGATGACCTTTCGCATGCCGGCCTTGTTGGCGGGAAGCAGTTTGCCGGTGGGTGCGTACTCGGGAGGCCACCAGCCGGGACATCCTTCATCGGGCTTGTTTGACTTGCGCGTCTTCCTCTCTTCGGGACTTGGAGGTGGTGAAGCTGATAGCTTTGGCTGCTTTGCGGGACGGCTGGGGGAAGGCGAGCGGCTTGCCTCAACCTGTGGCCGCTTTCGAGCTTTGCCAGACCTTTTGGGAGGCATGGTCAGGCAGTTCCTGCGCGCTCGTCAGTTGAGTTACTCAACCCCTACTTTACCTTGACTGCGCAAGCACTACTCTTATCCGCAAGAAACAGACAGCGCTTCAGATATGGATCATAGCATTTGACCGGAGTAGATGGCATAAGAGCGTTGGAAAGAGGCGTGGATATATACAGGTCGTTCTGAGTGAACTGACGATATTATTCTTGAGATGGATTGTAAGAATCGGGCGTTGTTGTGGAGACAAAAGGCAAACAAACGATCGACTGTCTGTTACAGAGCACTGTTGGTGGATGTCAGTGGATTCCTCAGGCCAAGGTGCTGTCGGGCAGTGCCAGGCGCGATCTGAAGAGCCAATCATTCAGTTTCATTTTTGTGTAACTAGGTATATGACAGACTTGGCGATCATGCATGAGGATGTACTTGGTGACGTTGAAATAGACACTTCTGGTGATCAGAGAACTGATTCACTGACTTGTCTTATTCAAATGTGTTAGTGGTCGAGAATAAATGGAAGAAGGTGTCGTGCGAGTAAAACGGTCCCCTATCAGTTCAGCATTGATCCATTCTACACATCTTTTACACCACCACGCCCAAGCAACACCTCATTCGTGGTAACAATGTAACGTCAACATTACAAACCCCACACCGACACCCGCAGTCGCAGTAGTGGTAGGCTAACGGATCCATGGTGAGAAGCAGAAAATGGATGTAGTCATAGGCGAGATAGTTGAGCATTTCGCAGTACCGGAAACCAGGTCGCCAAGAGCAAAAGAAGGCTTTTGAGATGTCAGGAGATATTTAATGCCTGGTTTGTAGTCACCAATCGATTCATCAACCTAAACCTGGCTACAAGCAATTGCCAAAACAACAGAGGGAGCAATGTTACTACACTAATAACATTCACCATGGTTACCTTGTTCCGCAAAACCTCCTTACATGACTTCAAAGATTTGAGAAACGATTTGCTTCAGTGGATGAACGAGCCTTTCATTGCCTGAACTGTTACTGGCATGGGCCGCGACGAACATTGAAAGTAGGTGCGGTACTAGTCCTTCACGCAGCCTTCAAGGCCTCATCATCTGGTAAGGCCCCTTCTATCCATAATGGCCATCTGTCTCAATCTTGGGCAACTTTTCCCTCAGATACACCATCCTAGCTTTCATATCACCCAGCGCAGCCGCACAATGCGCAGCAGCATTATGCCAATGACTGCTATTCTCGTCAGGGGGCCTCAAACACCGTGGCTTACTGAAATAACTAATGCTCAGTCTGGCAAACTTAGGTATTGAATTAGGAGAGTTCTCAAATACATTATCTACCGGTCGCCTTTCGGGTCATGCTGCCCTTGTTTGGCAAGTTTGGCCATGTTCAAAACCTAGTAAGAAGACATTCGTTTCAGCCACAAGGTTTGTTCATTGAACAAATAATTGCACAAAGGGCACAAACGCAGAAAGATGTCTTTGTAATAGTGCCGCACTATATAAGCCACATTGTTCTTCTCCCATCGTCAATTACTTCTCTTTTCTCTCCGCCTCACTTTCCGTATCACTGCACTACTCACACCATATCAACTGCAATGTTCATATTGCGCGTCGAAAGAGACTGGCGTCTTATAGCGCGTCAGATGCAGCGACTCCTCAAGCAGATGAAGGATATGGCCGAAAGGCAAAACGCAGACTTCCACGATATCCTTGAAGGCTTGGGCATCGACATGGATTTTATCATTGATCTGAGTATTCTTGCTCCATTATCTGATACCGCGGAGGGTGAGTTGCGCTGGCCAAAGGAGTGGGTTGAGCCCAAAGGCACATTCGACGCCAACTTGGACATGCTCAAAAGTTGGGTCCTTGACTGTCGCTCAAGGCAGGACGAAAAGGAGGAGGACGAGACTCCACGCCTGGTTAAAGGCCAAGGCTGTTTGTTTACGCCACCTCGTCTGACTGAGAGACAAAAACGAGAAATCTTTAAACGTCCATGATGTCGAATTGATCCTGTCAAATTTGATCCCGACACCGACCGATTTCAACAGATCTGTGTGGACTGCGTATGAAGGCTATTGTGACCATGCCTTTGCCTGGTTGCTTTAGACTATCCCCTTCGTGTACAATATCCTATCAAGAGCTCGCACCTCATCGGCATATCCTGGGTGAGAGGCCGGCTTCCGCCTAAGTGTTGAATGGCTGAGGGGTAATGTCCAAGTCATCCAACCACTGGAGAAGGTATAGAGAGGCTTTCTACCAGACAAACCTATTCCCAAATTACGTGAGACGATGGAGAAGTTGGTACAAGCATGAGACCTGTAAGATTAATCTACTTACTTAGACCTGTTGATTGCAACTGTATACTTATTGCTGTGTATTTTTATCAAACCCTGGAATGATCCGGTCTTCAAGGGCTATCCGTAATTCTGTTCTTTCGAGTAGAAGTCACCCCTTTTCAAGTTCCCTTACTGTGTTCTTTGTCCCTAATATGGCGCTTGGAAGCCGTGTTCATCATGGAAAGGCGCTGAAGTTTGAGCAAATCTCCTTCACGATCTCTGATGAAGATGACATCCTCAGACTTGTTGAGATAAACGAAACTCGTTCACAACATCGAGGAAGCATGCCCGCGCCACTTCTGTCAAAGAGTAACATGCCCCGGCCGATAGACCAACTGCCAGGTCGCCCATTACGTTGCGCTTTTACCTAAAACCACATGAAAACAATACAACCTTCCCACTGAACCACTGTCACTTCAAGAAACAACACTGATGCTGCTGGCGGCCCTGCATCACAGCATCATCCCTCCAACGGTTTACTCCACGTCCATTTCCACATGGTCCTCTACCGCCTCCGGCTGCCACGGTGGCCGTACCGTAGGCTGCGCTATACAGCCGGGTGCACCGCGCGGCACTCCATCCCGCAGCGGAATGAGGGCTAAGAGAGAGGAGCTCGACCGCACCTTGGATACCCCGCTTGCGGCCGTCTGACCCGTCATACTCCTTATCTCCCGCTCAAAATAACCAATCTTCCTTCAGGTCACTCAAACGCCCCTGCAAGACCTTCCGCTACGTCACATCTGCCTGTAGCTGTGTAGCAGACAACGAAGTTCGGATGGCGCACACTTCCGAGGGGACGCGAAAAATTCACCACATATGTTATGTGGGACGTTAAATCTCAAATCACATTATCGTACTTCCTCTGATGCCGCAGATGACCTCAATATTCTTGCTTTTTTGCGGGTGTTGATCTTCGAGATCATGGTTGCTGTTCTTAGTCATGCAGCCAAGCTAAAACGGTACGCGTGTACCTTGATCTTAGCTGACCTCACAGTCTCACAACACCGTGTCAACTCTTATCAGTACAACACAGCCCCTCACCCACCAACAAACAACCCCAAATCACAGACAAAATGATCAAACTTGTCGCATTCGATCTCGATGGCACCCTCGCTGAGAGCAAGCAAGCAATTCTCGACTCAATGGGTGAGGCCCTCGCCGATCTTTTGACCGTCGCCCACGTCGCAGTCATTTCGGGCGGCGATTGGCCTCAATTCCAGAAACAGGTCGCAAGCCGTCTTCCCGCACGAGCTGACCTTTCTAAACTCTGGCTCATGCCCACCACGGGCACAAAGCTTTACACGCACAAAGGCGATGAGTGGAAGGTGGAATATGCAGAACTGTTCAGCGAGGAGCAGAGGAAGAACATCATCGAGGCTTTCAACGCTGCTCTTGACGCCACGGGTTTCCAGCCAGAGCAGACTTGGGGTGAGCGCATTGAAGATCGAGGCAGCCAGATCACCTTTTCTGCACTCGGCCAACAAGCGCCTCCGTCGGCAAAGGAGGTTTGGGATCCTGACTTTGAGAAGCGCAAGATTATCCAAGCAGATTTGTACAAGCGACTCCCAGACTTGTCGATCAACATGGGCGGAGCGACTTCGATCGATATCACGCAGAAGGGCGTTGACAAGGGCTACGGGCTGAAGAAGCTCTCAGCGGCGAGTGGGATCCCTCTGGAGCAGATCATGTTCATCGGAGATGCCATCTTTCCTGGTGGAAATGATTACCCTGCTAAGGAATTGGGACTGCACACGGTGCGAGTGAAGAACCCAGATGGGACCCTGGCTGCTATTGCGGGCATCGTTGCGTGTTTGAGCGAGACTGGACCTTTGCATTGACATCATACGTCTACGACCGGCGATTCACGACTGCAAGGGCAAGTAATCGATTGATACTTTTGAAGAAGAGCAGAAAACATCGTTCATATTGGGAAGGAAGCAGAGAAGGTGACAACAAACGATGGATCCTCCAATTCATGAGGATGCAAAGTCATCACAGTTGATATAAAGCAATTGACCGTCGTACAGAATCTGCAACTCGTTATTAAATGGGCATGTTCACATGAGCGACATGACATGCATCTTGATCAATCTGTCTGAATGGGACTCGTGCATCCAGATGCGTAACACAGCCCACATGACCAAGGCCTCTCAAACATTTCTTGTTCACCACGTTCCTACGATGTTGACGAGTTAATCAGGTTTGGGAAGCTTCAGAGTGCCATATGCAACTGTGACGTTCGGACCGGTTCAATTAAGTATCATTAAGTAGCCACATATTTCCCAACTTGTGACCAGGTTGCCAGACTTCTTTTACTCCAACCTTATCCAACGCACCGCGGATCTGTAGCTCCGACGAGTCAGCATGATGATCGATAAATACGGTGATCAGAGAATCAAAATATCGAATGTCTCAGCTTGTGTAACGGAAACAGCTTGAATCATATGTGATCATAGCCATGGAAGTATTTGTTTCGATCTCATCATTGACAGTGGGAGGACTTAGGAAATGATAAAATGGCTTACCTTTCAAAATAAGAACAAGGGTCTCAAGGTGCGCAAGGACTTTAGCCGCTTACCTTTTCCTTCTCTTGCCCAAAGACTTCAACTCCCAGGAGTGGATGGCTTCAACCTCGAACCTCCCACGACTCCAAGGGCCATTGGCCTCAAATTTACGGACAAAGGTGTCAATTAAGGAAGAAAGAGAAAACAAGAATCATTTGCGGCATTTTCTCCTTTTCAACGTAGGATTCGTGCCCAATATTTTTCATGGGGGCCCTGCTCGGAAGAGCGTTGATCCATGCGAAGCCAAGATGATATCGAAGTCATGCGTCTACTGAAGGAGGATTATCGGGCCTTGGACGCATTTACCGCGTATAATCTTTACATAATTAATATGCATTGAAGTTCAGACTAGCTATCCAAAATACAAAATACAAAACTCGTTGAAAACGCTGGCTCAGATGTCAACTTTATCAATGTCGTACACCATCTGCTGCGTCTCTGATCCCCAACGATCCATGCCAAACGCCCAAGCACCTTGCATAAACAGCCAAAGTCCCGTCTCCTTTAGCCATAAGCCCCATGGCCCTGTCTTCCTTCTCATCTTGGCATTTCCCGAAGCTCTGTTCGCAATATCCTCTACTCTTGGTCTCCGGATGTCGTCATACTGCTTGAACGCATCCCCGAGAGACAGGTCCTTCTCAAGAAGACGAGTAAGGAGAAACGCGTCTTCGAATGCCATCGACACTCCTTGGCCTGCATGAGGTGGCATAGCATGTGCTGCATCACCGAGAAGGAGAGTTCTCCCTTTGTGCCATCTTCCTCCGGTGGGTAGTTTGTAAATCGGGTAGAACTTCACGGCTGTCGTATTGCCAATAAGCTCCCGCAAATTATCCCCCCATTCTCCACCCGCATCTTCGAGAGTTTTATGAAGTTGTGTCTTGAACCCCTCCACTTCCTCCCGTCGACGAAGCTCCCATCCATTGCGGGCGTCCTCGAAGTCCGGCAGCGGTACTTCTTTAGACAAAAACCACAGAATCTCATCGTCGGAAGCAGTGCATGTCATGACACCAAACATACCCTCTTGAGTCATTGTGACATTCATGCCTCTCATTTCTTGTTGAGCTGCCTCAGAAACACAAGAAGCTGAGACCAGAGCGCCGAGGCCTGACATCCCCGTGTATACAGGGGCCTGATCTGGATCGACATACAAGCGTCGTACAGCAGAGTGAATCCCATCGCACCCAAGGAGAAAACCTGCCGTATCACTAGTACCATCAGAGAAGGTCGCGGTTACTGAATCTACCGATTCTGTAATGGAGATGAGTGATTTGCTGTAGTGCAACGTAATCCCAGCTTCAGCAACCGCTCCCAACAAGGTGTCGAGTAGATCAGTTCGCTTTATTCTCATGTACCCATAACCAGACTGTTCTCTTGCTGCAGCAACCATGTCTCTTCGTCCCAGAACCCCTCCATTTATAGAGTGGATGGTCATATTGGAGTGACTGCTTCCGCGCTCCTTGAGCTCTGAGTAAACTCCCAAGCGATCAAGAAGTCGCAGACCATTTGGCATGATGCCGATGGCGCTCCCCAGTGTGGAAGGTGCTGGTCGAAGCTCATATATCGTGCATTCTACGTTCACTTGCTGCTGTAGGCGTAGAGCGGTTACGAGGCCCGCGGGGCCTCCGCCGATGATGATGGCCTGCGGAGAGGTTAGCTTTGTTGGCAGTCTGCAGTTTGGGAAACTTGCCTTTGTTTGCTTCATTGTTCGGTGTAATATTGATGATTGTATCTGAAGTATTCCTGTCTTGTTCTTTGTAAATTGGAGTTGCCGTTTATAACTACTTCAAGTGTCGGAGCTCAGGTGCGGAAGTCCGCGGTCGAGCATTACCCTTTTCGGCCATCCGTGAAAGGCTGTGTCCGGACCGGACTAATCGGACATTAACTTCAACCCCGGTTGACATACCTGCGTCCAGCTCAGAAAGCTATAACAGATAATCAGTTATAATGACACAAATCGAGCTCGAAGTTCAGACATATGTAGGGCGCCTACGTCAAACAATGGTGTGAGACTGCAGAGTTTTAATGTTAAAGTCTCCACGCAACCTCGAACGCGTCAGAACACGAACAGATTTGGATAGTGCTAGGGAAATATCCAATATCTCTTGTCTCCTACAGCACAAGCATCAAGGTAGTTTTATGCTACAATCCGCCCCTCACCATGCTTCGAACTTCTTAACTGAAGTTGCTAGGATCAAAGTCGAGATCTTGCAGGAGAGATGTCCACTGAAACTCTTCAAGGTCAGGGACAGCAGCTAAAAAGTCAGACCAGAGCTGGTGAGAATGCTCGTCCCCAAATCCGTCTTCCTGCATGCCCACAGTAATGTCATTCATGTCTGTGAAAGCACTTTCAGGAACCGAGCCCAAGTTCGCGCTCGATGTTGCAGCCGGCGAAGCTGATGCCATCGCATTCGCGCGCTGCTTCTGCAAAGTCCCCATGACCTGTTCCATATTTTTCTCAATGCCTCTGATCAAGCTCTCCGCGTTCTTCCTCGATTTGTTCAGCGTCTCGTATGCGACCCTAACCTTTTCCTTTGTGGCTTCGGCGTCGGGGGCATCAGGGTTGTGAGATAGGTCGACTGCTAAAGCTACAGCGGCTGAGGTGACGTGCAAGAAGATTACCCAATACCTCTCTGGTCTAAAGTGAAGCTTGGCAACCGGGTCGTCCATCATGCGTCTGAGTTCCAGGATCTTGTATGCTGATGAGAGTATCGTGGTTCGAGAGTAGGAATATCGAGGATCTGAGTACGCTGCAAGGTGATAAGGACGATGAAGTCGACAAATCCGTGCATGGATGCCGAGATGGAGACTGATCCGCTGCCAGTAGATGACCGGTCTCAGTTCGCAGATCCCCTTGGAATTCATTATACTTTCCGGGTCGAGCTTGCAGAATGCAGGAAGGCCTTTGACAAAATCCTGCAGTTTTCTATCGAGCTGGAGAATGACTTCGTAGTCTTCTTCGGGGGCATCATCGGCCAGAGGTGTGATCGTATCAATAATCTCGCGAGATATTTCTGCAGTTCTGAGTCGCAGAAAGAAGAACGACATGTCTGTTGGAATTGAGATATGTAAATCGGGTACGTCGTCTGAATTCGTGAGCGCAATATCGTCGATGTTACGTGGTTGTTTGACTCTCATCAGTCTCGGGATGAAGGTATAAATACCCTCCTGGGAGCTCCCAGAGAACGATGTCAACCTAATGAAGGGTCAGCTAGATCAGTCACTGATCATAGAAATGATGCGTTACCAGTCAGAAGCAACCATGTTCCACCATACACGTCTCTGAACCTCCAATTCAATATTGTTGGCCGGGCTTATTTCTCGCTCTTTCTGCGCTGCCGGGCTGTCTAAACGATGAACCATCATTTCGCGGCACATATTGTAGCACCGGCTTCTAAGATCCAATGCCTTGATCGGGACGACATCGTCAGAGTTGATGGCCACGTGCGCAAGCGTACATATGGCCGAGGCAGCAGTGACTGAGGGTGGTAGTGGTGTGTGAGCGTCTTCGATGATAGACAGAGCAGAGTGAAAATAGCAATCAAAGGCCGACATGGCGTTGGCTTTTGTTGCTTCAAGCGTATAAAGAAGTTCATCTGTCCAGGCCAAGGCCGCACCAGCAAAGATACTGAAAAGCATGAGCAACTCGTCAAACTTTAGAGCTTCTGTGTCAGAGCCCACACAGCTATAAACAAGTGATTTAGTTGACGGTACGTGCAGGACACCGAATGTGGGTTGGATGGTGGCAATAAAGTGTTTGCATAGCAGACGTGCTTGGTGGGCAGGTGGAAGATTCGACGTCAAATGGTTTAAGCGCGCGTTGACAGAAGCAGCCTTGTTATTTGAGAGAGCTTCAGTGTGGCAGTTGAACAGCTTGCGGCCTACATGGTATGATCAGCTTTGAAAGGACCGACATCGCAGGATTCAGGCTTGAGGCACGTACTGGAGGAAGCTGATTCTGGTTGGGTGAGCTGCGGTACTTGAGCTCCATATGGGAAGACAGCTTTCTCTAGTTTCGTTAGCCTGTCAAGCATCTCCTTGTTTCTGGTGCCATTAGCATGACAAGTGATTGTATACCAGGAACAGGTTGACTGACAGATCCAACTGTCTCAGTGGAGAGAAGGCCGAGGTGCTTTCATTTGGGTTGACTAAAGTATCGCCAAGGTTCCTTTCCGGTAATACCTCACTCTCCAAAGAGTCAGTTGCTCGACTGCCATTCTCGTAAACGCATGTGAGTTGCCGTTGGGTACAGTTTGAACAAGGCTGATTGCGATCACAGCGCCGCTTCTTTTCGCGGCAGGGGCGGCACGAAACTGGCAGCCTAGAAGCCCTGTAAGTCGACATGATAGGCGCCCCGGAGTAATTGCGTTTCATCGTGCGAAACATGCGCGTATCGGCATCGACATCGGCATCGGATACTGATCAATTGACAGGGTCAGATTGAGGAAGCGGAGATGTTGGGTCGAAGCCGCGGGTCCGCGGAGGGCAATTGACAAATGCGGTTATCAGTGGCGAGACATTTACACGTGATGCTGGCATCTCCCAGCTACCTAAGGCTATCACCATGAATAAATGATTAAACACCGAGAAATCTACAACGGCAGATGAATTATGACATTATTGCTAGCCACGCTTACGATACAAATTCCAACTCCATTTTTGTAACCTTTCACAGTTAAAACTGGTTGATAATCTCAGTTTTCTCTGCGACAAATGTTAGCTTCGTTGCAAATGGCTTCAAGGCCAATAAGACTTACAATATGGCCAATTCAAGATCGCCTTGGATCTTCGCTTTCAGTTGTAACTCAACATCGAGATCCATATCCAATCTCACGCGCGGTGCGCTGCTTTTCTTTTCCGTCTCTTGACTCGCTGCTTGAACAGGCTGCTGATTTTGGGGCTGATTGATTGCTCCTTGTGACCCAGTCTTGGATCTATCGACCTGGTTATTCTGTGAACCTTGGGTCATTTGTTTTGAATCGTTCTCGCTGGAATAGTCGCTCTGATCGCCGGCGGTTGAGCGAGTTTCTTGATTCGTTCTTTCTGTTGCCATTTTCGATGTCTTGAGAAACGATTAAGTGCGATCTCTAGTGGTAAGTACTTTTGTTATGCTTTGAACAAATAGTTTGGGTATTGAGACTATTGAAGCTAGAAAAACTTAGAAATCGCTCTGTTCTGTCTTGATGAGTTGATATGATATCTGGGTGGCGATTGGAAAAGTGGCACTATGATGTCAATGCCCCCGTCTTCAAGCAAGGACAGGTTTCATCCAACACGTGACCATGATGTCGTTGAATATTATTCTGTCGAACGATTGGTGCCAAAACTGTTGCAAGATTTATATGGAAGATGCAGTTGCATCGTAGAACGGCTTGGAATAGAAGGTTGAGGAAGCGTTCAGGTCTAGAGCACGACACCCCTGTCCCCAACTCGTGCAATCACTAAGGCCGGTCAAAACCACCAGCTCCAGGACCTCCCTTCGCAAGAGGATGGAACTCAAAAGACCCAACAAAGATGCCCGAATCCAAGTACTTTCTTGCCCATTCCTTTACATGCTCTGAACTAACATGCGCCGCGTACGCATCTCGATCAGTGAACCTTTAACATTGCAGTCAGGTACAGTCGCGCTTCTCAAATGCGAAGGACTTACTTCTCCATGCAGACGAACTCGTCTTTACCCTCAGTCTTGTAGAACCTGTAAATCTTGGCACCTGGTTCCTTCAAGGTCGCTTCGGCAACTTCGGTCAGACAGGCATGGGCCTGGACTACTGAGAAAACAGACAGGGCATAACAGTGTAATGGGAATCATACCTCGCCAATCCTGTCCGGATTCACCGCGATGGTGGAAACAGAAAAGTACTCTCCAGATTCTTCAGAGGCCATATTGAGTCGAACTGATGAAAGTATGTTGCGCAAGTCTTGTTTCTCGTCTTGGGGGCAATTTGGACCGCCGTGAGAATAAATGGGGGCGTAAGCACTACCAGGGTCCGAACTCCTTGGAGTCAAGTAAGAGGTGCTCGTCAGCTTTTGCTGACATTGGTTCCACCACTCTTTGTTTTGCCGGTAAGACTGTAGGATTCGCCAATGTTACCTCACAAGAAGTGAACCTCGTAGAGAAGGATAACTCGGCTCTCAGGCTGGACTAGCATCCCCGATTAGTTCAGAGGAATCAAAAGTTAACCAGGGTAAATATGTACAGTCGCCCTCTCTCGACTAATATCAGGTATTCTAAACTGTATACAGAATCATACAGACGAGCCAGTCTATGTTCGCCATAAGCAGTGGCCATTATTCAGCTCGCCAACGCTCCTTCATTACTTCATATGCACCATAAAAAAGCATACAATGACTTCACTAAGTGTATTCCTCCTCTTCCGTGGCCTCAGTCAACGTCAAGTCCAAGTCTCGTTGATCTCCCTTCCAGACGTTAGGCTCACTCGTCATCTCGACTTCTTTCCCACGTGTAGGCTCATTTTGTGAGCTCAGTCTTTGGAATTCACCCGCCAAAGCCTCCATGCCGATGTCGTCCATGCTCTCGCTCGTTGAATCGAGGTTGATTGGGTAAAGGCTGTTATATGTGCCCTCTTGGTTGAGGGCCCGTGTTGTAGCTCTGATGTCCTCAATCATGCTGTTGTTTGTCCATCCTTCACGTTTGAAGGTTCCGTTTTGCCAACCCATTGTCATCAAGCCTTCTGTAATCCCTCGGAGCCCCTTGCACCAAGATGCTATTGACAGGCATCCACGCGCCGCCAATATGAAGTAAAACTGAGCGTCGGATGTACCGGGATTTCGAAAGACTTCGTTGATAAGTGTGAGAAGTCCGGGGGTGATGAACATGGTAAGGTTCGTTGACTCGAATCGTTTCCTGTATAGATATACAAGCCGTTTGAGTTGATGGACGGATGCTTCGTGAGTGGCGGTGGCGAGTTCGCTTCCCCCAGCGCCTTCATAATTTCTACGACCGAGAAATGGGCGCCACATATCTATTACTGCTGCCTGGTACCAAATACTGTGACGATCAGTTGACAGCCTTCAGAGATATTCTACTCCACTCACTGTAGTACCAGAACATGGTGGGGGCAGTTTTCACTCCTCTGTACGTCCTCTGGAAGGCTACTGGCCCAGTCAAGTAACAGTTGATACATCTGATGCGCGTGTGGCATAGGTAGACGGCTGAAATGGTTATAGCCTTCACGAAATGCTTGGTGTATGATGACCCAAAATTTGGATATCCATGTAAATGTGCTTCCCATGTGCTCATTCAGGGGCGGCCCGGATACATCTCCTGGTATGGGTAAAGATGGTGGGTGTTGTATTCGGTGTTTTGCTCGGAAGTTGATACAGTGGAGACTACATCAAATCAATATGGGTGTCTGAATGATCAGGGGAGTGATACCAACCTGTGCCAGCCAAAGGTACCCCAAGCGGCAAATGATCCTGCTGTCCGTATTTCGTCATCGTCGTCGTTGAAATCAGGCACTGATGTTCCCTCGTCACCGAACAGACCAAGCCTACGCCCTATTTGTACACTGGCGTCGAGATAGAAAAGACCAACTTTGTCGTGGCCATGCTGGTTACAAGTAAGGACAAGAAACATTGCTGATGATAACGTAGTGATGGAAGTATGGTCTGTTAAATCCTTCCATCGCCTCTTGGCCTCTCTCAAAAACGCAAGAGAGAATGTCGGAGCTCGTGGCTCAAACTGAGAGTAGGAAGCCTGCGCGTGTCAGTAAGGGTTTAGTCAAGGGCAAGGGGGACAGCTTACACAGGCCCAGGCAAGAAGTGAGCTGACAAGGAGTTGTGAGCAGAAGCGGCCTCCGCCTGCCACAAAGTCTCGAATGAACAGATCGGCATCGAATAAGGCTAGTAGAGGGTGTTCGTTGGCAAGATAGAAAGATATAACTTGCGCAGCCAGGCTTTCGGGTATAGGTACGGAAGTCCACTGCCATATTTGAAGAGACTCTAGCCGAGGGTCAACGCCAGTATCTCCAGTGGTGTCGCTTGGTGTCGAGAAAGATTCAGAAGTCGTCGGCGTCTCCGATCTTTGACCGAGTTCTATAGGTGTGAATGGCGTCAAGGGTGCTGCTGTCACTTGTTGATTCGAAGATGTCAGGGCCCGTTTGTTGACTGCCAGTAGACCAAGATCAACATCCTTGATGTCAAGAGTTTCCAGTGTAGGGAATACACCGGGAAATCGAATGTTGAGGTCTAGCTCTATTGTTGAATCGGCTGAAGTTCCCGCGAGACTGGTGGCTAAGGGGTCGGTTGGCGAAGGTGGCTTCATGGTGCCTGAGTCAAGAACTTGCAAGAATTCCGACACAGAATCGCTACTGCGCAATCTCTCCAGCAGATTTTGAGCGTGTTCATCAGGGGCAGTCCTCAAGAGCTCCAATGCCTGAAAGAGATCTTTAGAGCCTTTTCTCAGCTCTGTCATCTTCTCCTGAGAAACCTCGGCACGATATACACAGTGCTGTCTTCGGCTCGCGCAGGCCGAACATGTTGGTTTACGGCCATCACACTAGAGATAATGAAGTCTGTTACTCATACGACACCAATTCGGTCTGATACAGCAGGACAAACCTTTGATTTCCTGACGCGGCAGTTGTTGCACGCGACTGATGTTAAGGCTGCCCTGGGTATGTCGGAGACATCGAGGGGGGCGTATTGAGGCTCATGTTCTGATTTTTGGAGCTTTCTGGGGAGCAACTGTCGATTAGACTTTTGGTGCTCTTGTGCTCGTGTAGGCTTATTTGAGCTGCTCATGAGAATTTTCGATATCAAAAATAAAAACGAGTGTAGATTCAAAGGGTTTAGTTGTTCTTGAGAATTTGCCTCCGAGTGGCAAAAGAGGAATGAGATTTTGCTGGGGTCACCTGCCAGTCCCAAAGGAGAAATGATGAGCACTTATTGAGAGTGAGATGAGATGCTGCAGAATGATCGTGTTGGTTCGAGTAGACTTGAGCTGAAGGTTGATACAGGCAGTGTCTGTGTGTCGCATGTCGGCTGTTGATTTCTGGGCTGGGCTGTCGTGTCGCTGGAGAGTATGCGTGACTGACTCCATTTCCGTCTTGAAAGACCAGGCCAGGAGGACCCCGCTTCGCATTTCCTCCGGCGTAATCTGATTGGAGGGATCTGGATTATTTGGGCTATAGTCATACGATAAGGCTGTTAGTGCATAATTCTGGATTGGCCATTAATGAAAGCTATTGGCATATCCCTGTTTTTGCCAGACTCGTTGATGATGGATATCTGACGTCACATCGGTCTTTGTTAGAACTTCACCATTTTTTCTCATTACTACAGAATCTCAGTAGCAGATGTTGAAGTCGAGCTGAGATGGCATCGGATCGAAGGCTGGAAGTGTTTAAATCGAATCGAAGAGTAGCCACTTCAGGTCAGTTCTGGTCACTCCACGAGCCGCTTCCAGACTTCCCCGATTGGACACTGTACGACTGACTGGTCTGATCATATACTTTTATCGCATTTCACATTTTCTGGCGAATTGTGGAATCCCATCGCTGTATCAATAAATTCGATTTAAAACTTACCGAAATTTTGATTCTATGACTTACCTTTCAGCTACTTGACAGTTCCAACCCAAATCGGATTAGATACATCAAGAACAAGAGTCCAGTTCAGCCTCAAAGCTGTGCGCCAGGATCCAATAACGGAAGAATTCCGTTCTCCCGTATGAAGACCTTGTTGATATGCCGATTCTTCTCCTCCTCAGTCTTGGGTCTCTTGCTTTTTTTCTTCTTCTTTTTGAACGAGTCCCCAGAATCACTGCCCAATAGAATGTACGGCCAGATCTCCTCCGATGGAAGACCCTGAGCCTCAGAGTCTTCGGTGAGGTACTCACGGTGTGACCCCCCTCGATGGCTCGAGCCACCGTGCTTATAAGAAGGGGACTTGGTGATTTCTTTCTGTGGAAGCTCATAGTTGAGCTTCAGAAGCTGTTCCTCAATTAAATTCATAATAGCTCGGGCTTCTTCGTGTTGCTCGAGCAAGGACTTGATTATGCGAGGCACCTTGGTCTCAGGATTGGTGGGCTCAACGAGTTCCATATCGTCTGTGGCGATACTAACCTCTTTCGCCCAATCCTCGACCCTCTCTACAAGCTTGTGAGCCGCGTAGTAGTGTTCGACAGCGTCTTGGGACATGGCAGACATGGTGGCCATTTTTCTGTTATTATAGAGTTGCAGAAACTTTAAGAGAAATGGCTGTTTATAAAGGTCGGGTTATGTTGGAGCGAGTTGCGGGCGGATTGATGAGTGAACATGAAACTTATGATAGGTTTATATACTTCATCCGCCCAGTAGAACCCCCAGGGCAGTGAAACAATGAACGACCGTTCGAATTATTTGCATAACATTGAATAAAGCGACAATGCTTGGCTGTTCCCTGATCTAGCCAGCGTTGTCTTTGAACAATACATGTCAAGGTTCATGGTTCAGCTTGATGGCTGAAAGCCCAACCCGTCCCAAAAACACAATCTGAAGTATAAGTTAAAGAGAACAAGACTCCCATTACGCCGTTTATTTCATTAAGCACCAGAACAAATAATTCAGGACTGAACGATACATCCCGCTCAATCCAGCTTGTCGATAGGCATCTGGGTTGCGCTACCGACGAAATTCACCATCAGCACTAGCTTGGGTGAGATGGCCGAGTTGGTTATGGCGCCAGGTTAAGGTTAACCTTAACACCAATTTCCTGGTGGAGCAATCCTCCTGGGTTCGAGTCCCAGTCTCATCAAAGAATTCTCTTTTTGCAGTTATCCCCTGATAAGTACTGCATACTTTTTCGATTCCTCTTCTTTTTCCTTTTCTGAAATCAAGCCCTACAGTTTTCATTGACGGTCAGGCGTGCCGGGAATGGCTATCACGGCGCAGGAACAAGATGGTGGCGCTGGGGGAATCATTGTCTATAATTTTAACTCTAAATGCAATAAAATCTGATCGCTATTCTCTACGCCATAATCCATGCAACAACTCCTGCGAAAACAATCAAAGATGAGTTGAAAGCGTTGTGTAATCCAAAACGCGCTGCTAAAGAGACAGGTCTCGTCGAAGGTGTTGGCGTAGAAGAGCTCGCGATGCTGAGGAATGTCTTCTGGTTCGGAGTGGCGGAGTATGAATCAGTGTTGTAAGTCGAGTTCAAAGAGATTCTTCCAACGACCTCATCCGACTCGAGGCGAATGTGCGAATCGATTTCAAGATTCTCAAGGCCCTCTTGTGTGACGACGATTTGGCGACCGCCTCGGATCCAGTCCCCATAGCCACCGTAGCCGGTATGTTGACCGTAGCAAAGATTGATGCCGTTGCCAGGAAGCTCCATATCGCCAACCTTGTCTTCCCACTTGTAGCACCATGAGTTCGCGTGGTCGTGGCCGGAAAAGAGGCCAATGACACCAGGTGTCGCAACAAGAGCTTGCATCAAGGGCAAATCTTGATCACTGTAATCGCAGCCTCCCTTCTTGTCTGCGCACCACCCCGCACCTTGTTGAATGACTGTTTCGTCATTGATACCTGGGTGATAGTTCTCATCAACGCCATTGTTCTGCAGCATCAGAGAAGCGTACACAGGAATGTGAACAAATGCCAATGAGGGAATGTTCTTGCCGTGTTCCTCGCGCAAATCAGCATTGGTCTCGTTGAACCATTCCACGACACTCTTGTCAACCCAGTTAGGTTGGGCACCGCCTTGGTAGTAAAAGCCACCTCGGGAATCGAAGAACCAGAGTATCAGCTCAGGCGTGCAGTTTGAACTGCAGTTCGATGCGTATACGGGGAGGTAGTAATTTGTTGTTCCGGCATCGCTTCCTGGAACCATTGAATCGGTTCGAGATCCAGGCCATGTATGCTCGCGCTCCAACATCGCGGTCCCGTTTAGATTGCGATTGTGATCATGGTTTCCATACGTTGAAGCCCATGTCATGTTTCGATCTACCATCGGGGAGACGATTTGATCGATATACACCGTGCTGTTATGGATGAAGGTTGATTCGCCGTTGATAAGGTCGCCGTTTAGGACTACCAAGTCTGGTAGCTCGGCATCGATCACGTCGCCCATGACCTTGACGGTTCTAGCATCTTTCTCGGGCCCTATTGAGGAGGCATCTGGATCTTGGTCAGTGACTTTCCTTGAGTTATTGTAGCTTCAATGCCGTACCCTCAGCGAAATGGAGATCTGAAAAGACTGATATTTGAAATGTTCCGTCGCTCTTGAACTTTAATGGGTCAAGGTTGCTGTTGTCAACCTGATCGCGCTGAGCTGCGGCTCGTAGCGACTGTCCGGCCAGGAAACTTGTGAGTGCGAGTGATCGCAGCATTATGGATTGTAGTGATTCGTGAAAGACGCCTTTGTATGAAACAGTACCTCGAATTGGGCTGGATAGTCAGGGGAATGGTATAGTGCCTACGTCAAAGGCTTGAGAGTGTAACAACCATCAAAGCTTCGAGAAGGGCGGGAGAGACGAATGGCTTTTGATAGTTGCAGCAAACACCAAGAAAGAAAAAAAGATATGTACATATCAAGCGACTATGACGCGTTGAGATGCTTGGCCCAGCCATGATGCCAAGCCATGATGGGGATACCATGCTCGCGTGTTGTACTACTGGACTCGGCGTCCGAAGCAATGAATTACGCGGTCACTCGTCGATGATTCGTCTCTCATAAGCAACTGTTGGCCTCGGAAACCTAAACCTTAACTTTAGATCCCTTGGCGTGGCTTGGACATGAGCTTCGGCCAATAAATGCCCTGCAAGTACGACATAGCCAGTCCTTGGCAGGCTCGGTAAGTATGACTGTCCGGGGCTACGGGGTTATGAAACCGCTGACTCGCTAAATCCGACGCTGATTCTGATACATGCTCTACGGATTTTAGCTGTTTGATCACTGTTATTCCGTAAACTGGGGTCGTTTCATGGGAGTATGAGAATTGAAACTAGTTTTGGGGACTTGATTTGTATCGGCTGCGACCGAGGGGAGTTTTGCTTGTTTTGCCTTTTAGTGAGGCTTGGGGGGACCTGAGCGGGCTGACCGGATTTAGGACACCTAAAGGTGCTGTACCTTAACAGTCCCGATTCAAAGATCTAGCGCATCACACCCAAATCTGAGTCAGGCTTAGCACAAACATCCATGACATCAACCGCCAAGACTTTAACCTCACTAACAATCCAGTCGGCAATTGATGAGGCTATGCGAGCCGCGTCACTCTATCAGCAAGCTGCAGATGATTTCCAAGCATTTACTCCATTAACCAGAACCGATTGGGATAAACGTTTACGCACTGACTGAAAAGTAAAAGGGCGGGGTTATGGTTATTGTAATCATGGCTGCTCTCCCACTCTCCTCCCACTCGGCCGTTGTCGATCGATCATCAAAGAGATGGGGTAGAAACCACGCCAAGTGCCGAGAAGCAGGGAATCGGTTCGCTCGCCGATGAGCCCCGACGTGAGTGCGCTTATATCGCATTGAAGAGTTTTTACTCCGTAGTCTCCAAAAGGTCATACGATAGCCTCAATTGATCCCTTTCAGAGCTTGGGCGATAATGTCGTCGCAAATTGTTTGGCCCCATACGAGATTACTTATGCAGCCTGCTGATAACCAGATCCACCATCTTCGGCCCTACCCGGTGTTGCAAACTCTATCAAATTGAGATCCATAAGGCATTGCAAAGAAAGTATACGGTCTTGCCGTTCGGAACTCAAACTCAAATACTTTGGCCGAGACATGAGTTCCTGCGTTGACTTGAACCCCAGCCCCCCGATTTATAATCCTCCGATGCGGTATCGGCGAGCGACAACATGCAACAAACCCATCAGAATGACAGAATATTCAGTAAACCAACAAAAGTCCATTGACCCCACTATAGTACCCAAGTCTTCCGTTGCATTACAATCATTACCGTCGTACATAATTATTTACAGAGAATCGACATCAATCTCCTCATTCTTCCTCTCCCTCTTCTTCATCCCCCTCTACGTCATACGGGAACAACCAACCGTTGTCCTCATCATACTCATCCACAAATGTCGTCCCGTGAAGGTTTTCGTACCTCTCCATGTCAAACTCATCATCACCAGCTTTTCCGTTGAGGATGTTACCAATCTTGTTGGCAATATCGCGACCTTCAGTGTATGCGCCGTGCAAGAAACCAAAGAACTCAGCCGAATTAGCCTCACCGGCAAACCAGAGACGCTCAACGTTGGCGCGCATGTTTTGATGCTTCTCAAGAGTCATGCCAACAGGCCAATTGCTGTAGGAGCCATATGCCCAGCTGCGTATTGTTAGTCCACGGGTCATTTAAGTGTGAGTGGGTTGTTCTTGACTTACGGTTCAGTGCTCCAACGAGGGTAGGTAAAGGCAGTCGGTGTCGTCACATTCTTGTCAGGAAACATCAGTCTCAGGACATCGAGAATCTGTTCCATCGTCTCATTGTTGGTCTGGCGTTCCACGCGCCATGCCTGCTCTCCAGTAACAGTTCCGAAGAGAATGTTGGAGCCCGGCGCAAAGCCCTCGGGGTTGAGTGACTGGAAGAGAGGGTATCGGCCACGCTCGAGAGGATCGGCATACAGGAAGAATTGCGTTTCGTTGTCCCAGAAAGCCTCTTCGAACTGCATAAAGATCTTGGTGTATGTGCCCATAGCAAACTGATCAATGGCACTTTGCTTCCAGTCAGGGAGAGGAGGGCTGAACTCGGTGGTGTTGCTCTGCAACACGCCCAGCGAAAAGGTGCAGATGGCGTAATCGGCCTGGATACAATCGCCCTTGTCCGTTGTGATTGTCACGCCGTCCTTTCCGTATTTGATGCCTTCGACAGTTGTCTTGAGTCGGAGTCTTTTATCACCGTTCTTCAGGAACGTCTTGGCCTCTTCTTGTATGATGGTGCTGAAGCCACGTTGGTCGACGACGAGGTTGCTGACATCACTGAAGTAGCCGAATGTTGCATTACCACCAGCCACTCCGAAGATGAGACCACTCTCGTCTGGTGTCCAAGCGGATTCGAAATCCCATTTCCACCAGTCTGCGGCTTGCGCGTGCATGTCGTCCTTGTCTGGACGCCATCCTGCTGAGCGAATAGCGGCACGTACGGAAGTATCTTGCAAGTTGCCGAGCAGGAGACGACCAGATTCTGCTTCAGCCTTGCTGTAGATCTCTTCCAGGTCTTTGATTGCGCTGCTCCAGTTTGTCTGTCCTTTGTGATCAAACGTCAAGTAGTTGTCGTAATCAGACTCATGAGATTTCAAGTCATATTTCTTTGCCAGCTGCCAGATGGGATTCTCATGTGTAGCTTCTGATCCGATACCCTCGACCCAGTTGGCGCCAAACTCAATAGTGTAAGGTTTTCCATCTGCTTTCTTGCCAAAGGATTGTTTCCTCATTCGCCCGCCAATGTAGTCATTATACTCTACAATGATGAACTCGTCAATGCCTGCTTTTGTCAAGTTCTGGGCTGCTGCTATGCCAGCAACACCGGCTCCGAGGATAGCGACCTTGGTCTTCGTGCAGGACCCTTGCTTCTCCCGTGGAAGGACGGCAGAATGTGCTGTTGTAGATAGAGTTGTGAGAACAGCTGTAAGCTGTGTGATTGAGTACCTCATCTTGCCGTTGTTGATCAATTATTGGGGTATAGGCAAACGTGAGTCAATGGAAACATCAATGAAGACTGAAGGAACCGGAACAACAGGATGGGCACTTGTCTCTTTATGTTGCACGAGCTAGTATGTTATCCTACTCTAAAGATAAACACCCCTCACTTGAACGTTAATCAAGCGACCGCCATCCATACCGATGTTCAAGACCAACGGCGCCAATTCCCCTGGAAGTTTCCTAGGCTACGATGCATGTCTTGGTTCAGCTTCTCGCTAGCTCGGATCACCTAGCAACGCCAGACCAGTGCACGATTGCCTGTGTAGATCTGGGACCAGCTTCCTCAATAGGCAGCTGGAAACCAGTCGAGTGATAAAATTGATTGGCTCCTAAATCACGAGAGGGTTCAGCTGTGGCCTAGACCTCTAAGCCGTGTTCTGATCACGGGAGGAGTGTCAAGGGGCCTGGGCTAGCGTGAACTAAAAATCCCGCAATTTTGCCAATTGCCAGCGACAGCCAATCCAGTAATCTATTGTAGAAGCTTGTTTTTATGTCTAATATCTCTGTTATTTCTTTGGAGAATTGATCAAGCTATGTGACTCCCTTGGTGATAATTTCATGTCGAACTGTTTCACATATGTGGCTTGCTGAGCCGGTGAGAAAACTGGGTTCTGCGACATACTCATTTAAAGGTGTCAGAGCGGCAGAGAGAACAATCTCATGTCAATTCTATGCCTCGCATTCAATTTCCCTTCTCAGCTTTGACCTCTTGTGCCTTCTTGATTGGGATTTGGCATGAAACTATCGAGCGGTGACTCCGATGGTGTCCGTCGGAAGCTAAGGTCCGGGGTCTCGGATCGATGTGCATGAGAAGTATTGCCCCGAAATAGAATGGAACATGTGTAGATATAGCCCGGGGATTAATCAACCGGGCGATTGTTACGAACTTCAATATCTCGTCGCTGAGTATGCAATTATCACATGATGCAATTCACAATCAACCAGTTTTCCATGCAGCTAGATTGGTGATGTTACAAGACAACTTAGTTCAAGTCCTGAATAATATTCGCTGGCTTTCTTGATGTCTGAGGGCTAATGACACTATGTTCTCGGAACCATCGCAACTCGTGGCATGCTGATGCTATAAACCCAACACTTTTCCGTCTTAAGATATCAACTTCATTTCTCACCCTGCATCATCTTCATGAAGACCTAGGGATATTGTTAGTGACGTGGACGAGAATGACGCAGCAGGAAAGCTCACATCAGGGTTGATCTCAACACCAGCATTTTGCATTTCGGTCGTCAACTGCGATCCCGATTAGCACACAATTCAAAAATTTGGATTTCAGATATACCGTTGTCGCTGCATCACGAAACTCCTTATCCATCATGAGTTTCATGATGTCCATCTTGCTCGGTGGCCCTGAAGTGGCAAGCCCTGCGTCAGATAATCAGCTGAAGTTGCAATTGATTCACCAAACTTTCGTACCCTTGCTCTTGATAATGTCGCCCATCTTCTGCATGGCCGCGATGGCCGGAGGATGACGGCTCAGCTTCTCAAAAGTCTCACGAATATGAGGGTCATTCATCATCGACTCAAGCTGCTGCATGTTGGGTTGCTGATCGGCAGAGGCGAAGCGACGTGGCGTGACGTGAATCTGACGCGTCGCTACGCGCAGCATAGGGCGGGCGATGATTCTTCGAAGAGCAAACATGATGGGCTGTACTGTTGGTGTCGAAGATGGTACAGAAATGAGATGAGTAGAGGCTGAAAATTGATATTGTCGCGAGATGACATCAGGAATCGGCCAATGAACAGCGGGGTTTTGGGGGCTTATCTTATCTTATCGGTGCTTATCGCGCCGCTACGCTCCTCCATCACATCGCCCAAATCGACCTCGACATCACCGCCGACATTCTTGTCAGACTTGTCAGAGATGCCTGAAAGCGAGCTTGGTGATTCAAATTTGTTATACTCAAGAGATTATATTCCTTTCTAGCACTTGTCTCGGTCTGACCAATCTCGCTATGCTCCCGCTTAATGTTCTTGGTAATTGTCTGAAAGACTGAAAGGAATTTACTAGTTGTATTTTGGAATCGCCCGAAAGTCATCAAAATCCGATTTTATTTACATAGTCGTAGTCTTTCTCGGTATTTTCAAACAACTGGATCATGCTGAGCTCGATACTCACGTAGATGCATGATATCCTCACGCGCCTCATCGATTTGCGTCTGTCCCCTCCACTTCATCCCTGTACCGTTCTTGACCAGCCGTCCTGGATGAACGATCAAAAACAAGACCATGGCCAGTAACATGAGTAAGGCGTCGAAGAGGTATATGAATGCTTCGTGAGATATGACGAAACCACCTTGTCCTTGAAGATACTCGACTGCACGGACAATACTGCGAATAATCATGATGACCGTCACAGCCTCTATGGTTCTAAAGTATCGCCGCCACCGTACCAGGGACGAATCCAAGAACGGTCCAGTTTCTTGCCTTATGCGTACGTACAGATACAGCGACGTGAGAATAAAGATACTCAAGGCGCAGAGTTGAACTATCAGACCAGCAATAAGAATAGTTCGACCTTTAGTGATGGCATCTGGCTCACCAGAAGCAGGTATGATGGCGCCTATGAACTGGCTGACAATGCATGCGATGTCGATGAGGACGTAGAGTTTTGTCAACCACCGAAGACTTATAAATGAAAGATGTTGCGAGTCAAGTGCTGTGGCAACACGCCGAAGACTCATGTAGATCGTCGCGGCTAGGAAAGGTGTTCCGGCGAGGAGAAGAACGTTCTGGAGGATGAAGGGACCTGCTTTATCGGGGGTATCGTGGGCTTGGGCTCGACCGAAGTAACCAAAGATCTCACCTGGATCTGTGTCAGGATGTACCAACCCCAAGGGTATTGGGTCTACTTACAGATGCCACCAAGGATGAAAGGGATGAAGAACCAGGCTCGAAAGATGAAGAGTAATACCAGGTGGGCTAAAGTGGCAATGCCGAAGAGAACAACGGAGGAGATTGCGGCAGGTTTGTTGGGCAAGTATTCGAAAAAGACGATTTGAGTCCCGTTGACAACGGGTCCGTATGGTCCATCTCCGCTCATTTTCGGATACGAAAACCAAAGAGGGATAACAATATGTATGTGAACAATGACGTCAATAACAGACAAAAAAGGTTGTAGTGAACAATTACGAGTTTTTTGACAAAGGAAAGGCTTCGAGATCAGAAAGATTCTTCTGGGGGCAACAGACATTTCGGCGTTCTTAAGGAGGTTCTGATGATAATTTTCGTATTCTGAATGCGAATATTGAGGGTCCAGCGGTATTGGCCCCTTGACCAACCCACCAAGATGACGCGGTCAGTGGAACTGGCTCAGATTGAGTGCCATTTACATTCATTGAAACGAGTCAAAATGTGATTAGGTCCCCGCTCAATTACTTGAAGTGCGTTTCCGTTCTGTGTCATTACTTTCTGAAGAATGGTTGAGGCTCAATGCGCATTGGAGCTGCTCTGACTGTCATCGCCTGAGGCCAACAGTGGGGCCGTGAAAAACAAACGCCGCCCTGTCGCAGAACAATGTCATCTTCACCATGAAAAAGGTTAAAGGACCCGAACAAAGTGCAAAATGGCAAAAAGAGATGCCTCGCTATTGCTCGCAATCGTTTTTTATAGGAACAGCCCGATGCGGGGGTCGAACCCGCAACCTTGAGATCGCGTACTCGTAAGAGTCTCACGCTCTACCGATTGAGCTAACCGGGCGTGGCTCTGATTGGTTGCTTTCCGGGGCTCCAGTGAGACCTCAGTTGCGTTTCCCTGAGACAAACGCTGTCTCCAGGGTAGGGGGAGGGCAATTGGCTTCTGGAATCTCATTTGTTGTGTTGGCTTGAAGCCTCCCTATCCCCTGGTTGGTAGAATTTTTTGAGTGGACTTGGGATGAGATTCGAAGAGAGTTAGTTTTTGATTGCTTCAAAAACGTAATCCCTCGTCGCCCCAGATTGAGTGGACTTTGTCTGCAGTAAGAATAAATCTCGTCATTTTGAAGATCCAGTGAAAGACTACCATCACAAAAACTGGAGCCAACCGAAAACGACGTGAAGACAAAACGACTCCATATTTACTCTTTATTATAAATCATTCTTGCAGCTCCGTTCATCAGAAAATTCATTCATATCCCAAGACCCTTCCATCTGTCAGGGGAACTCTGGCCCTTCGAAATGTCTGTAATGTCGGGGGCCTGGAACATCTCGGAGCAAATGGAGCGGGTGATGGACCGGGCCCGGGGAGATAAGACCCTGCTTCCTAGTGGCTCCTTTCATCGACGAGTCCACTTTTTGAGACAGCTTCTCGATCTCACTGAAACGGAGAATGCCGTTGTTGATTGCTGTTACTGCTGTCTAAACATGGTCAACAGGAAGACAAAAGGACGAGTATAAGCCCCTTAAGATTGAAAAGAAGAGTGGCATGAGTAATAAAAGCTAGTTAAATACGAATATTTGACGACAATTATATCTTTCGGAGAAACTCTCGGTAATACTGTTGACGCCATCGAGTGACTCGCACGCGTTCTAGGGACAGACCAACTGACGAACATGTCGACTTGATCAGCAGAGCCACCACTTCCTGAAGGAGTGAAAGGACTACCACTGCGGCCTTAATGATACTGCGGAGTCCAAATTGCGCGAGTAAGGCTGGTTCCTTTATCGGAAGTCATCTGTTTCATGTCTCATTCCATCCTCCTTTCCATGTCGACCCGCCGAACTACGCGGGACATCGGCATAAGATCTAGCAGGATTTGGAGTTTTCAACCAATGCCATGTTGGAGAGATTAGACATATCCTCCGAGGGATTGCACCATCGCCTATGCGTTGCATATATGGTTGCAAAACCACACTAGACCGGGAAATGCCAGAGAATCTATACTATTGCACCATTTAATCCTCAGCGCACGATATATAACAATGGGTCTTGGAAAATGCCCCGAACTACTTATATACGGAGCTTGGCATACCGAGAGGCTGTAGCTGACCGAGTACCGATACATTTCGCATCGAGGCCCTCGCAATATGGCAGACAAGAAGTCGATCACTATCGACGATCCGATCATTCAGGCGTCCGATTCCGATTACGACTACGGGTCGACACAGAAGCGCGCCTACTTCACCGGCGACACATTTGTGTCTGGAGGAGCTACAGAGTTGTACAAGCCTATTCCAGAATATGAAGGCATTCATCGATATGACCCAACTGCCGAATGGACAGAGAAGGAGGAGAAGAAACTAGTCAGACGGGTAAGCTAATCCTCCGTTGACAACTTGATGCTATACTGACCTGCTTGTTGCCCTCCAGCTAGACAAGAGAATCTGCTCTTGGGTTTGCCTCATGTTCTTTGCACTACAACTCGACCGTGGCAATATCTCACAGGCTCTGAGTGATGGTATGCTAGACGATCTTGGCCTTAACACCAACGACTACAACTATGGAATGATGATGTTTTACCTGTGCTTCTTGTCTGCCGAAGTGCCATCACAAATGATCTCCAAGAAGCTCGGCCCTGATGTTTGGATCCCGATTCAGATGGTAACGTGGAGTATCATCGGCATCTGCCAGGGGTTTGTCCAAGATAAGCAAAGCTTTTATGCAACTCGCGCTCTGCTGGGACTTATAGAGGGAGGGTTCATTCCAGATGCTCTGCTGTACCTGTCGTACTTCTATACTAACAAAGAGCTTCCGATGCGCGTCGGATTCTTCTACTGCGCTTCTAACGGTACCTTTATCGTCGCTGCATTCCTGGCATATGGAATCCTTCATATGCGCTCGGTCGGAGGCTGGGAGGGCTGGCGCTGGCTGTTTGTTCTGGAGGGTACACTGACATTTCTCATCGGCGTGGTGTCTTGGTTCTACCTACCTCCTGGCCCGACACAAACAGCTAGTTGGTTCCGTGGCAAAAACGGTTGGTTTACGGAAAGAGAAGAAGTCATCATGGTCAACCGTGTCTTGCGTGACGATCCAGGCAAGGTAAGTGAACTCCGTGCCTTCACCCAGTTCAGCAACACTGACATGGCGGTACAGGGAGGCATGCATAACCGTCAAGGTCTTACACTCAAGCTCCTCTGGGATGCACTCATGGACTATGATCTCTGGCCACTATACATGATCAGTTGGACCATGCTGATTCCCACCAACCCTGTCACTGCCTATCTTACCCTCAACCTCAAGGCCCTGGGATTCGGCACATTCGAGACTAATCTGTTAACCATTCCTGGATATGTTCTTTTCCTCGCGCATTTGATCCTTATATCTTGGTACTCGGAGAAGATCAACAACCGAATGGCCATTTTGCTGTACTATTCCTTCTGGTGTTTTGTGTTGCTCTTGACTCTGGAGCTGCTTCCTGCAAACGCTAGCCCTTGGGCATGGTATTCAGCGACAATCTTGATGATTGGCTTCCCCTACATTCACTCAATCAACGGTGCGGACAACACATTCATTTGGTTCTGTTTTACTTACTGACAATTCTGCAGTCAGTTTGACATCGCGAAACGCTGGTTCTGTTCGCACTAGAACAGTGGGCAGTGCCATGTACAACATGATATGCCAGGCCAGCTCTGTGATCTCGTCCCAGGTCATTCCAAGTCCCCATTCATCACCATCTAGTACAAGGCTAATAGTACATACAGATCTATCGTGATGATGACAAGCCTTTGTACCGACGGGGAAACAAAGTTCTTCTTGCACTCGTTGGTTGGAACGTGGTGATGACTGTTTTCATCAAGGGATACTACATATGGCGAAATAAGACGCGAGAACGCATTTGGAGTGCCATGTCGGATGAAGAGAAGGATGAGTATCTAAGAACGACCAAAGATGAAGGCAACAAGAGGCTGGACTTCAGGTTTGCCCATTAATGTCAGATAATGCCAACATAGAATAGAACCAGAACTGTCGTTCTGGGTATAAAACGTGAGATTCCGAAGATATCAACTGAGCAATGCTAGCCGACCCTTTGAGAAGGCTGTGAGACTGAACATAATCCATCCAGAGAAGCATTTCTATGAGTATTGCTTTGTACCAATCATAGGCCAAAAAACCGAGGATTGGGTAAAGAACACAAAGGGCCGCTATTCCCCATGCTCATACAGCAGAACAGCCATTAGACTGAAATTCTTTTAACATTTGCTCATCGACTCGAACAGAAATATGCGTGTCTGGGCGCTTTGTTCCAAAGGCTTCTGATTCCGTGCTCTCACCGTTGTTCAAGGGACAGGCTAGGAAACAATGAGTTACTCTTAGTTAATAACAATCTTTGTTGTCAGTGATCAGATAGATACAAAGGAATAAGCTGCACAATCTATGGAGAGTCTGTGAACAACTTGGAAGGCATCCCAATGCATGACACAGAACCGTAACAGCTTCGGACTATAAAAAGGGAACCAGATTGACCTGCCAATCCTTCATTTTTACTCAACTCAGTTTCTCAACACTCCCATCTCCACCTGAAACCTTCTAACCACTTCTAACAACCTCAAAATCGTTCTTCCAGCTTCAAACACCAAAAATGGAGTCTATCTGGAACAAGTTTAGCTACGACAGAGCAGCTGTCATCGAAGAGGCCTTCTCGATCGCAACGAACCGCGGCCAACAAGAGTGGTCAAACGCTGACAAGGACGTCATGAGCCAGGCAACTAATGACATCGTGCGTTCTCTTGGAGGAGATGTCGGCTTGACGTTCGTCGAGTTTGAGGTCTTGGTTGCGTATGCTGCTCGCGACGACCCAAACACACAGCTCAGGTTCCTCGACGACCTCGTCGATGTGATTCGAGCATCTCGGGGCATTGGATCTTTAACTTACTACGATGAACAATTTATGGAATTTGTTATGAGTATCCACAACGAACTTATAACTATTGCTCGTAGAAACGCCGGTCTGTCGCCAGGTCCAAATGCCGACATTGCGCAGCGTGTTCTTTATGAAGGGCAGGCCCCTGTTGACTCGATGCAGTTACCAAGTGGCGAAACTACTCGTGCTTGGAAGTCTGAGTATGAAGAGGTCAGTGGAGAAGGTAAGTACACCAGTTCGGTTGTTAAGACTGTAACTGGTGATGCATTCATGTCTGGGGGTGCTTACAGCACGACGTCGACGACCTCAAGTTCTTTCACTCCATCAAGCATCCCCATGCTTGGGATTCGCGATGCGTCGGTTCTTGAGTCTGATGACTCAGACCATCTCCCCGTCAATGCTTGGGACGACGTTTTTGAGGGTACTATCTTATAAGACAAGTTCAAGTATTAGATGGCATGAGTCTGGAATACGACTGTAGAAATGGGTAGATAACAAGGTAAGTTTGGATGTACGATTTACTTTTGGCTTTTGTAGAATTGCCAGAAGGCTAGAAAATGAGACAGATTTATTGATTCTATCGAATGTTGACCCTTAAATAAGCCTCGGCCTTGTCCTTCGTGAATTGCATGGAAGCTGCTCGGATGTTCTGGTCGATGGGCTTGGTGACCGGGACAAGACCTGGTATTCCCTCACAACACTGACCGTGTCGAGCATTCTACAATCTGAACTATTGATTGCTGTAGTAACGAAGGACTAATTTTATATATAGACGTAAGTATGTGACTTCTGCAATGTGTTCGGAATTGTTGGTGGCGTCGTTTCAGTAACCGAAAACAGCCAGATCAAAACCTCATGTCGAATAGGACAAGTCTGCAATTGGCTAGCACCGAATTCAATTGTGCCACTTGACTTCAATAACTATCAAACCAATGTTATCCGGTTAGCTGTATCCAATCGACGATTGCCGATGGCATAAGACGCAACCGGCATGAATGAGAACCATGTCTCGGATGCTAGCAGCTGAGGAACAAACCAACGCCGCAAAGCAAATTTGTATACTCAAGACGTCCAGATACTATACATTTAGTTATATGGAGATGGATATAAGTATAGATTCCCCCAGGATCTACGTTCCGCACATTCCAACACCACTCTCCACTGCCGCTCGCTTTCTTCACTGAACATCAACTTCATGACACAATGAAGTCCACGGTCGCTTTTTTTGTTGTCCTTGCGGGCTCGACCTCTGCGCGCCTGTACAAGCGCGATGAGTGCGCAACTGCATGCACTGATGCATATAACTCATGCAGAGTTGAGCCGGATGGCAGTCAAGCATTTTGCGCGGAGGACTACGAACGATGTCTGGGATTCAATCCATTCCTGGGCTCAAACTCAATCACAGCTCCGACAGCATGTTCCAGAGGCGCTACAGGTGCCTCAAACACGGCAGCTGTCGAGTCGGCCGCTGTCGAGTCGGCCGCTGTTATCAACACGAGCTCAAGCGCTTCCAGCTCCTCAGCACCCGCATATGGCGGGAGTTCATCTTCTCCTATTGGTATCGATACCACGACTCCTGCTGTTAGTACAGATACCAGCATACCTGAAACATACGACTGTGTTACCGAGTGTAACGATGACTATAACACCTGTCGCACCGCACCAGATGCCAACATGGCCACCTGTGCCGCACAGTACGCCCGGTGTCTCGGGTACAACCCTTTCAATGGAGGGGGATCACTGGTTACCCCGACTGCTTGCTCTGTCCCTGCTTCCGTCACCACTCAAGTCACTCAGTCGAGCTCGATCCCACAACAATCACAGATGGCTTCAAATTCTGAAACCTCTCAACCTGGTACAACAGCTGGACTGGCGACATCGTATCAACAACCAATAGCCACTTGCGATGCTGGTGAATGTATGGGTGGTACCACAACTGATGGTGGAACTCCAGGGATGGCGACCGAGCCCGCGGTAATTGTTGACGTGGCTGGAAGTGTTGAACCTTGGATAGTCCTTGTGGCTTTCGCAATTGCTGTTGCACTTTAGGTTTTGACTGACAGAACTACCCGACATAGACTCTGTTCTTGTATTCGCCTTGCTACAGCGTAAGGCTGATAGGAGCAAAACCTTTAACATGACTCTCGTACCCTCCTCAGGCATAAGGAGATGCTTCCGATGCGTCGTGCTAAGTCGGGTCGCCTTGGTGGACGCATTGGAGCTTCTTATGTGTCTGCAGGGAGACACAAGCGTCAAATTCTAGGGCTTTTCCTTTATCAGCCATTACGCTGCGGCAAGGTAAACACAAGAGCTGGATGTCGTATCTGCAGTTGGGAGCTCATAAGCACTACACAGAAGTTATTATTGTTTCACAAGAGCTACAAAATGTACAACCTACATGTATACAGCCCTTCTTTCCTTTTGTGGAGGTTGCCGCTTCTCGTCATCTTGTTCTGGCTGGTCGGGATCTCTAATGTTCCCTATCTGAGAGGTTTTGGTCATGCTTCGTAGCTCAAAGAACCACTCAAACCATTGTTCCTTTGTCTCAAGCTTTACTAATATCGTTGTAAGAGACCTTTTCACTTGTTTGCGAGGGGGCGTCACTTCGTTGATGCTGGCCGCAGAATAGAAAGATACACCAAGTTGATTCTGTTTGGGTATTTGGACCATTTCGAGATGACCCCACTCAGTGAATCATCGCTACCATGGGATTGAACTCACAATTAGTTAGATACTGTCGTTCATGCTATGTTATCGGCTGAACATAATCATTGAAGTTGACCAAGAATTGTATTTCCGAGCTGCCCCATCGTCTTTGTTGGTATTGAATGTTTCTATACCCAGGCAAGTCAGATTCACGGCTTGCAAATATCATTAATCAGCTGGTGGAGACAAACAGCGGAAGACTAACCGTAACGAGCAGCATTTCATCAGCAGTCGTTCTCTAAGCAGGCTCACCATTTGCAAACAACCATGCGCTTACTATAGCAGAGAATCAGCAAATATTTTCCCATTGAACCAGCGATGAGCCGAATAGGATTGACTCGATACGAGGTGAAAGCCTGCAAGGCCTGTCAATCGTCCAAGAGGAAGTGCACCAAGCAGCAGCCCAAATGCCGCCGTTGTGACCTTCGTGGCTTGGACTGTCTCTATGAGCCTTTACCCAACACCTTTGTCTATCAAGCTACACGGAATTGCGGGGGACATGCTTCCCCGTCGGAAGTCTTGCCAGAGCCACTGTTGCAGTCAGGCGAAGATGACAGTTGGTCTGAACTGGTAGACATAGGAGTGGACAGTCATATGGACCATCATAACACTCCGGGTACTATCTCTTTAGAAGACCTGAAAGTGGCTTGGTTCCTCGATCCAGAATCTTGGAGGGTAGTTCCGATTCGAGAGTCAAATAGGGCGCATCTAACGACGGACATGATCCGAGGGCTTCTATACCAAACAAGAGACTGGCTGGGGGATTGGACAAGAAGCGGAAGTAATGTGTTCGTGCATCATGAACTTTACAGAAGTAGCCTCCCTGACTGCATCAGCGATGCTTTCACAGTCCTGTCTTCATATTTGTCAAGGACACCGGAGACCAGTGAGATGGTGCTCCGGATTGCAGAGCAGAAGGCCGAGAAGTTATTGGTGTTTGAGGGCGACAGAAACACAACTGGAGACATTCTGAATAGCCTAAGTCGTGTACAGGCACTCCTGGCTTATTGCACGATCCGACTACTGGACGGTGATCTGCGGCAACGTCACAAGGCGGAGCAGCATCTTCAGACCCTACAAGATTGGACGAAAGAAATGATGAATAATGCTCTTGAGGCCACGAATAACGGAGATATGATTATCAAGAACCATCTCACGAATGTAAGCCCTCAATATTTCACATTACCGCTGCTCCTGGGCCAGTTCTCTCCTGAGCAACTACTATGGCATTCATGGGTACTATCGGAGTCTGTTCGAAGGACATGGTGTGTAACCATGGGCCTTCAATCAGGCTATGAGCTGCTGAAGACTGAATCTGGACCCTGTCACGGGACCTTGCCCATCACTACGAGAAAGGGGCTTTGGGAAGCGAGGTCGGCGTTTGCTTGGACAAAGATGTGTGCGGAGAGCAACATTGGTTTTATGTGCAGGAATGATCATGACAAGGTCATGTTGGATATGAAGCCCGGAGATATTGACGACTTTGCGTTATGTATGATGGAACTCGATATTGGTCCCGACAGGATGGCAAGATGGACATCTGAATGCTCGGGGTGATTTGGGAAGAGTCAAGGAACTTCGTACCAGCCTCTCGATAGATCGGCATACCTAAGTAAGATATGGGAGAAAAAGACGGGTGATGTAAGTTTAGGATTGTTCCGCTCCTCCTTGCGGATTGCTTTGTTATCACGCCCCGCAGATCCGCAACTTTCCGCTGGCTGAGTCAACGACAAGAAAGGAATGCATCTATTAAGAATCAAATATTTAAACACCAGGACATGGTCATACTTAACTACATACTTCCTTATCCCAATAATAACATCTCAACTCCTCATCTCCAGACACTCATAATAGCCCATCATGGCAAGGCAATGGATTCTGAATGACCAGCACGGCTTTGAGACGTCGCTCAAGTATGAGACCAATGTGCCCATCCCGTCTCAAGATGAGCTCGGTCCAAACGATGTTCTAGTCAAACTCCATGCAGCCAGTCTCAACTACAGAGACCTCGTCATTGCTGCATCAGCTGTACGTACCTAGATATCCAATTGGAGTCGTCAACATTGACATCAACTGACAAAGTTTAGCAATTCGGTCCCATCGCCCCACCAATGGTCCCTTTATGTGACGGAACAGGCTCAGTCGAAGCTGTTGGCTCTTCTGTCAAAGACTACAAACCTGGCGATCAAGTCATCACTTTCCCTGCACCAGACGTGGTAGTGGAGAGAGGCAGCGATGCTGATGTTAACATGACAGATGTACCGGCTATGCTCGGCTTGGGGACCAAAGGAACGCTTCGTACCCATGGAGTATTCTCGGAGGGCGCTCTTGTTCATGCGCCGGAGTCTCTCGACTGGCTTCAAGCTGCCACTCTCCCCGTCACCTGGATCACAGCTTGGAATGCTCTCTCGGAACTAGGCAAAGACCAAATTGGACCCCACACCTGGATCCTGGTTCAGGGAACTGGAGGCGTCAGTGTAGCGACCCTGCAACTCGCATCGTCCTTTGGGCTCTCCGTCGTGGCGACTACTTCATCTCAAGACAAGGTAGAGAGGTTGAAGAAGCTTGGTGCAACTCACGTTGTCAACTATCGTGAGAACGCCACTGCCTGGGGCAAAGAGGCGCGATCTTTGACACCTAATGGGGTAGGTTTCGACATGGTCGTAGATATAGGCGGTAATGAGACACTCAAGCAGTCACTCGAAGCAGTGCGCCCTTATGGGTCTATCCAAGTCGTCGGTGCTGTTGCGCAAGACACCGAGGTCGTTCCCATGATGGGGGCTCTGATGTTCACGTGCACTATTCGTGGGTTCCTTATGGGTAGCCAGAATCAGTACAAGGATCTTGTACGATACATCGATGAGAAGAAGCTCAAACCTGTATATGATGACACGGTCTTTGAGCTGGCAGATGCCAAGGAGGCTTACAGGAAGCTCAAGGAGCAGAAGCACTTCGCCAAGGTCGTCATCCGCATCGACCATGACTAGAACTTCAGCTGGGAGAACGAGTAGGAGCTTTCAGAAAGTCAGGTTCAGAATACTTTGGAATTACAATTATTTATCTACAACTATGTCTATTATCGTTGAATCATATGAGAGTTGTTGTTCCCCAAGTGGTCATTATCGGGATGAAAGAATACCGGCTTTGTCTGTTCAGTGACTGGTTATTAGATGGTAGTTGGCCCATATCCTAGTCTTCAAAACGCTGATTACCACGGTCTTGGCTCTTGAGGTCAATCTCCTCAAGAAACATTGATGTCAGCAGTCCCAAAGCACCCAAGCCAGCCATTGTGTAGAAGATCGTGCGAAAACATTCGAGGTAGACTCTTAGTACTTCATTGAGTGTTCTCTGAGAAATGCTCAAGGACTTGAGTCCTTTGATGAAGGCAACGGCCGTGGATGCGTCTTCCAAAGGTGCTAGAGGCCCCGCAAGTTGCAACGAGCTTGAGGCGACAGTCTTTGCAAAGACGGTGTTGAATATTGCAGAAGCGACGGTCAAACCAATCAAACCTCCAAACATACGAATCGTGAGAAATTGCCCGATTGCAACGCCTGTATCATCGACGTTTTTGACGCTGGCTTGCATCGGTAGAAGATTGAGTCGAAGAAGAGCAACACCTGTTCCCCATATTATAGGAAGTCCATAGAGCATCGATGAAGGCGAATTGAGGTTTAGGATTGCCAGAATCCCAGTACCCAGAGCCAGCAAGGCCCATGAGAGCCTCAGTAGCCAGGTATAGCCTCCAAATAATGGTACCATCATCATAGAGATTACGGCGATGAACACACTGATGATAGACGTTGGCAACAGGAAGATAGCTGACTTGATCGGTGACTCCAGATACACGGCTTGATAAATCAGAGGCAGATACTGAAGTAACGAAACAAGGATAGCTCCGTGAATGAACCCTCCAAGCAATGTCATATTGGCAGTGATGGAGTGGAACAGCCGATGAGGCATAATTGGTGCTGCAGGCTTCGCTTCGTAATAGACGAAAGCGACAAGCACCAAGACACCCAGAATCATTGGAACCAAGGTCTCCCGTGCAGCCCAAGGAAACAAAGAGCCAGCCCAGCTTAGGGGCAGCACGAAGACAGTGATACCAGAGACAACGAGACCCATTCCAATCCAGTCAAGGCGTTCGATGTTGCTAACAAGCGATGCGTCCATCGTGACAGGCCGTAACTTGAGAAAGAAGAACACCAAGGGTGTTCCAAACCCAAGAATGGGGAGATTGATCCATCCGATCCATCGCCAAGTGGTATACGTAGAGAACAATGCTCCCACAGATGGTCCAAGAATATTACCCACTGCATTTGGGATACCCATTAAACCCAGATATTTTGATCGTTCCTCGAGTGTTGTCATGTCGGCGAGGATGACCTGAATAAGAACGTCGATGCCACCTCCGCCAAAACCTTGGAGTACACGGCCCACGATTATCGTCTTCATGTTCTGAGCAACAGCAAAGGTGATTGATCCGATGAAGAATAGTCCAATGCAGACGTAGAGTGGTGGTTTACGGCCGAATGCGTCTGATATGCTTGCCCACACCGGTTGCATTACAAGGCCGCATAGTGTATAAGATAGATTGGCCCAGAAAGTCTCTAAACTCGAGCCTTTAAGGTCATTGGCTATTGTCTGGTACAAGTATCAGTACAAAAGCGGTGATGAGACGAGTACGAAAGATGAAGATGATCTTACTGGTAATGCAATGCCAAGTGCTGTTGCATCTACTTGGAACACGAATAGTGTAGCAGACAAACCTGTGAAAGCCAATTTGAAGGCCAGAGACTTTTTCTGCTTTGGCTGCGTGCCTTCATCAACTTGCAACGCTTCCGCAACTTTCGATGATGAATTTTCCTTGGCGTTTTTTACTGTCTCAAGTTCAATGTCATGACTTTGCTGCACTGGAGTTGCAGAGATCTCCGGATTGCTTATTCTGGTGTCTGCTTGTTCCATCTTGAGCACTTCACCGAACTAATCGAGTCATATCCATTATTTTTATCCGAGAGACGAAGCTGATAACAGTTCAATCGCAAGAAGTGTCACGTGTTGTGATGAGGCCTCCTTGAACCACTGCAAGGGGTTTAGCTGAGATTCCGAAGGATCGAAGGATCCATAATATCCGGCTAAAACGGAATGAAGCAATTGATAAGATCCTTCGAGCACCATAGGATAGGTATTCATACACTAGTCCCAGCTCACGCTGAGGTCAATCGTACTGCCACCATGAGGGACTCATAATTTTTTGTTATGTTCATCTTATGCATATTGCATATGAAATTCGCTACTTCTCCAAGCGTCGGTCGTCGGTAAATGGCAGGGTACGACAGGCAAAGCCCCCAGTCGCTTTGTTCGCTAGTGCTTACGGCTCATTTCCTACAGTTCCACCGAGTGTCCAAGTCGGGGAACCACGAAACACCGAACAATGGCCTCGCAAGATGCACTGGCGGTTCAGAAGAGAACAAGAAGTAGTGTTCCAAGGAGGAGAACAGGCTGCCAAACATGCCGGTCAGTGTATCCTTATTTTCTCCCACCAGTGATTTTGACATTCGAGAAGAAAAGGGGAGACAAGAACTGACATCCCAGCAGTAAAAGAAGGATAAAGTGCGATGAGAGCAAGCCGAGTTGCGCGAAATGTCTTCGATCTGGATGGATATGTGACTACGATGCTGCATCGGCCTCTTCCGAGAGTGATACCAGCCGAGATACGATATCAGGAGCATCAGCCCTCTTGCCCATCGCCAGCTATTCCATCCCATTCAAGATTCCCGGAAGCCAGAAAGACCGGAGGCTGCTCCACTACTTCTGTGTCCAAGGTTCAGAGGATATCTCTGGGTTTTTGGCATCGGACTTTTGGTCTCAAACTGTGCTCCAAGCTGGACACGAAGATCTAGTGGTGCGGCAGGCCCTGGTTGCAATGAGCTCACTCCACCTAGACTACATATCGTCAAGTCCTGACAGAGCATCGATAGCCAGTCCCGAAACCTTGAGTCTCTACGGCAAAGCTCTACGCTCCCTGGGGAAGCGGATAGCTCAGCCTTCAGATGGCGCTACAAGGACTGCTTTGGTCTGTTGCATTTTGTTCTATTGCTGTGAAAGCGCCATCGGTGACCGTAATGCGGCCCTCCAACATCTCAGCAACGGCCTCAAGCTCCTGGTGTCTGCTCAACGTGAAAAGGTCGCCGACGAGTCCAAGGGCATCGAGGGCTTGACCACTATTTTCGAGCGCCTGGACATGCAAGCCAGCTTCTTCGAAGACGACCGAATACCAATCCTTGCGTCACCAGAGTACAAATGTGAAGAGCCAGACCATGGTCTGTTGCCGCCGCGGAAAGGCTTCCAGGGGCTTCAAGATGCTCAGCAACGACTGGTTAAACTTCAAGCATGGTTGTACCATTTTGTCAACAAGAACTCCGAATTCTATCAGGAGGCGAAGGAGTCGCTGAGCTTGGACATCTTGGAAGAGAGGTCTTCGTTGGAACAGGGTTATAATGCCTGGATCGAAGGCATCAACGAATTCGAGAACAGAGATCAACACGATAACCAAACCTTGCACGGTATTCGAACACTTCTAGTTCACTTCCACGTTTGCCAAATGATATTGAAATCAAAGTTCCCTCAAGATCACAGCGTGTTTGGTGCTTCGCCTAATCCAGCCGCTCATCACATACTCGATCTGGCTGAGACCTTGCTCGAGCATACCATACAGGTCAACGCCTCTCCCAGTGCTACGAAGGCTCCGCGGCGCAATTTCTCACTGGAAACCGGAGTTGTAGCTCCATTGTTCGCACTGGCAATCAAATGCTCAGACAATTCAGTGGCTACAAGAGCTGCTCAAATGCTTGCCTCATCACACAGAAGAGAGGGTCTATACGATGCTCAGACCATGTCACGTATCATTAATGAGCTGAAAAGATCACGGGAGACTGCCACGCAGATCAAAGAGCAGAATGGAGATTGGTTCGAAGCTGTGATTCCACTAGAATACCATATACCTGATCAGTATGACGGCGGTGGGATTGACAAGCTTCTTTGGTCTATGAGTCTTTGAGACGATTCACTTCAGGGCTCCTTAAACCACGGAAACGCAGAGTTATACACTAGCTGCTGGCGTGTGCTGGTGATTTCCTACTGCTTCCGTGTCTTGTTTATTGGGCAGCAATCACAATTGGGTTTTCCTTGCTCTACGGCGTAGCTGAAAGTTCGTAAGCCCTAGTACGAAATAAGCGTATTCCGTTTGCTCGTAAGGCAGGAATAAGTTTCTGTCTGACATGGAGTCATGAATTGACAATTGTTTCTCACCCGAATATCAAAGATTTTGGTTCGCCACTGGCTGTGGATGAGATGCATGGTCCAATAAGGATGGTCGTTGTGAAGAACCAAGGCTGACTGAAAAGGCAGACAACTCTGGACTCACCCAACGACTGGTATCAGCCCAAATGCGGGGAAAGCCTGGATGGCCTCGCTTGTGACTTCTGCACAGCCGAGCAATGTTCACATAATAAAGGGATCACGGGCCCAATATAAAATCGCCAAGATCGCTTTCACTTGTAGCTCTACTTAGACTCACTTGCGGATCGAATACTTGAAAGCTCATTTCACGTAACCTCCATCATCAAACATCCCTCGCTGTTGAAATCAATTAGTAATGGCAGTTAACCTGGTCATCGGAGAGGATGGAGACGCAATTATCGATGCCTGTACATACCACAGGAGGGAATTCGACAGAGTCCTGATACGGACGAACGAGCGAAAGATCGATGCACCATTTTTGCTGTCTATCCCGGACAGCGTCTCATCTTCAAGCCTCGGTATCTTGAGCCGACTGCCCGAGGAGTTAACTCTCATGATACTTCGAGAACTTGACATTCTCTCATATCTGCGTTTCCGACGCGTCAACAACCGTGCACGCAGCATAGCGACAGCATCACGCGAATATAAAACTGTGGTGAAGCATGGACTCCAGGGACTGAAACCACTGCTAAAGGCAGAGCTAGGTCATGTTTTCACGATTGCCCATTTCTACCAGACACTCGTCAGCAACGAGTGCGAGCTTTGCGGAAAGTTTGCCACATTCTTGTATCTTATTACCTGCCAGCGATGCTGCTTCACTTGCCTGCAAATCTCTGTCGACCTGCACGTCCTCCCTGTCCCAGTACCCAGAGTGTTCGCGAAAGCAGTGGACAGCCCAAGCAAGGAGATTGAAAAAATTTGTGGACCTAAACTTCGAGTGGTCTACGGCAAATACTCTCTACAGCCGTGGCCTAGCGTCAAGAGACCCAGATACCTTGTACAAGCCAAGCCTGTTGTTGAGAAGCTCAGATCTCTTGATTCTTCTCAAAGGATCCCAAAGTCGGTACTATCACATCAGCCGCAAGATCAATCTCACGACGAAATACGACATGACTTTTGCTACCGGTATATGGCTGCTGCTGCGTTCCCGTGGTATGATTTGAGTAATGACAGGGTGGAACCAGGGATGAATTGCAAGGGATGTCAGTTCAGGGTTGAAGAGTATGAACGCACGAACAGAGGTCTAGACCCTCCATGGGGTTTTAATGATAGGGATCGGGTGTACTCGCGGGAGGAGTTCTTGTGTCATTTCAGATCTTGTGCACACGCACAGACAGTATGGGCTGACACACAAGTGAACCGACGGGCGCCAGAATCGGACTTCACTCTCCATGGCGGGATTTTGCTGCGTTATGAACCCAGACATGAACTTCATTGACTTCAAATATGGCTAACGGCGAGGGTCTCCGGGACAGCTTTTGGGATTTGCCCCATCATTCTTAATATCTGCTCAAGTAATACAGTAGGGGTAGCCATTCCATAGTAACAATTACATATCAAAGGAACCGGTAAAATAGTTTAGTAGTTCGAACCCGAGGCTACAGTTCTTCAAACATACAGAGTGAGATCCAACAATATACAACAGCATTACAACTACCAAGTCTTGACGAGAGCTTATATCCTGAGCTACATGCGTGCCTTCGTCCATAATATATACAAACATTCAGGCGTTCTTGAGTGCCTCGTGGATCTCGCTCTTATATCTGGTGTTTATAGCCCGCCGGTTAAGCTTTTGAGTAGCAGTGACAAGGCCCTGTGTAGTCAAGTCAGCAACATTCACGTGTCGGAATATGGGTGAGCCTACGCTTGCTGGAGTCCACTCCTCTGGTGTTATCACTATGCCAGCAACAATCTCGGCACTCGATAGACCCCCTCGTTTCCCAGCTGCTTGCAGATCTTTGAGCAAAATCTCTTGAATCCGAGGATCACTGTGCATGCTATGTTCATCAATACCCATCTCGCGAGCCATGTGGCTAAGAGAGGTCTCGTTGGGCATCACGACAGCAATAGGTCGGGAGTGATCAGAGTCGGCATAAACCATGACATTCATGATGCCCTGTACGCCGCGATATATCGCTTCCAGCTTCTCTAGGGCAACATACTCGCCACTGAGTAACTTGACCAGGTTCTTGATGCGGTCGATCACGCGAAGATGGCCATCGGTATCAAACTCGCCAACATCTCCGGTTTTGAACCAACCATCTTCAGTAAAGCTTCTCTTGGTTTCTTCCTCATTCTCATAGTATCCTAGCATAACGGCCCCGCCCTTGATCAAGATCTCGCCTTGCGGTATCTTCGTATCAGCAGAGTAGCCGAATTCCGGGACAGATACCAACTTGACCTCGATGGATCCCGGAATTGTACCTATCGAATGCAGGGTGAACTCAAGGGGGGATCCTAATGATCCGTTTGCACAGGTTTCAGTGAGACCATAACCCGTGAACATCGGAGCAAGAACGAGGGACAGGAAGTGTTTCGTCGACAGAGAAATTGCACTTCCACCATTGAAAAGGAAGCGGATTCTGCCGCCAGTCATCTCTCGAACCTTGCCAAAAACGATGTTGTCAAGCAGACACGCACCAGGTAACTTGTGCTTGACCATGAAGTTCTTGTATGCAAAGGCACGCCAGAACAAGGTTCGCAGAAGCGCGCTTGCATTGAGTCGAGTCATGACACCTTTTCTGATAGTCTCGTACACTTGCGGAACACCGGGCATGATTGTAGGTGCCAGTTCACGCATGTCTCCCGCGCAATTTCTCACGGACGTATCGGACAGGGTCCGTGGATTGCCGTAGCCAATGGCGGCGCCAAAATAGTACCCGAGATTTTCGAGAGCCATTTCCAAGACATGAGCAAGCGGAAGATATGCAAGCAAGACGTCGTTATGAGTGACACAGTCAGAGACGCAGGTGTAAAGACCAGCAACTGCAATGGACATCAGCACCGGGTATCGAGAAGGAAGCGGAGGTGATCTTACTGCCTGCAATGAGATTGCGGTGCGCAATGCGCACGCCCTTCGGAACGCCCCCAGATCCTGAAGTGTACATGACACAGTACAGGTCATCGGGTTCAGGATAAACGGGATCTACCATTTCGCTCTGACCAGCCTCGCAAAGATCATCGAAGCTAATCACTTTGATCTTTGGATGTGAGGTCTTGAAATCTTCCAGGAGTTCCGACCTGCCGAAGATGGATGCTTCATTTACGATCAAAGTGTGGACCTTTGACTTCTTGAGAGGCTCTGAGGCAGTTTTGAGTAGATATGGGTCGATATACATGACCTCAGCTTGGGTTTGGACGAGACTGTGTTCAAGGCCACTCGATCCAAGAGAGTCGTAAGCTGTGATGATTGACAGGGATTGGGTAGCACAAGCATGCGACATAGCAATCCATTGCGCACTAAGTCGAGCTGGTCAGACTGTAATCAAATCGCTCGGATGGTGATGTTCATACCTCGTGGACCCGAACAGAAATACTTTATCACCTCGTCCAAGTCCCAACTTTCGTAGGCCTGAGCCGACTTCAAGACAGTGCTTCTCATACTGCCTGTACGTCAAGAAAGAATAGCCAGATAACTCGAAGTATGTCCACTCCTTCTCCACCTTCTGTACCTTACCGTCCACTTTCTTGTCGAACTGATAGGTTCCCTTGTGGAGCTGAATCAGCTTCCTCGAACCAACAGCATTGCTATCGGGGAACAGTCGTGCGCTGCGGCGAATGATGTCGAAAACTGTGCGAACATCTTCTGATGGGCGTTCAATCAGGCCATCGCGAGCCCTTGGGTGTCGACGGGGAACAGTTTCGTTCGCTTTCTTCTCGTATCCAGGCGACTCGATGGTGAAAGGCGGTTTGAACACCTGATACAGAGGCGTAATGCCTGAGGTATGCGCCATTCTGCCGTAGGGTTACTAGAAGACTAGAATGATGCAGGTACAAAAGGCGTTGTTGGAGATGATTGCAGACGTCTGACAAGCCTTGAGTATCGGGAGGCGAATATGTCGCCAGACGTGAGACCTGAGAACGTTGACGTTGGGACCGTTGGCTCCATAAAGGCAACTCACAGTCATCAGCACCCAACAAAATGTTATCCCCGAACATTTTGTTGGCGCCTTATCCCTGCGTCTGATCCTGTCTTACTCTCCACTCTGACGTGGGACCTCTGACCAACCTGCAACGCGTGGTCAAATCTGTTGTCGCTCATCGACGCGCAAGTCTTCATTGTTTGCTGTGAGTGTCACACATGTGACATGGCTAAGCCAGGTTAGGTGCCACGTCTGACACGCTGACACAGTAAATCATCCACCCAGCCAATTGCCTGGGGGGTCGGGCCATAGCACTTAGCAATGCAATAATAAGCTGACGGGCGGCTGTTCGGATCACCGAACTCCTTCGGCCATAATTCGTTGCCAGTATCTTCAAGTTATCCTGTTGGTTTTGCTTATTGACAAGAAGTGGCTGTAAAGTATGGGCAAGCCGGAAGACGCGCTTTGGCAACAGAGTATTGGCCGATATGGCTAAACCTCGTTGTTAAAGAAGGGCAGAAGTAAGCATAAAAGCGGCTATGATGACATCTAGACCCGATGGATTCAGGCTTCTGGACGGCTGTATTATGCGTGAGCTTTTCCTTCTGACACAGTCTGTCAGCCAGATATATTTAGTACACCATCCTTTGATCCTTATTCTGCCCGCTCTCAACAACGATGACTCGGCCCTCGAGCAATCGGAATAGTGAACTCAAAGCCGAAGCGTAGGAAATTATTCTCAACTTGCAGCAATTTGAGCCCGGCCTACTGTTTGGTCCCCGTAAATATATGAAACCTCAAACAAGTCCAACTCAAGAGATTTCTTAATAGCCTTCGCATGAGTGCATTTATTTCTATGGCCTAAAATCATAGATTACATACAGGTTTTCCATCGTAGATCATGATGTCTCGACCGCAGCCTTGAAGTCATCGCGCCATCTTTGAAACGAATCCCGGAAGCGATCGTAAATCGTATACTTGATGATAAACGCTGCGAGCCCACCATATGTCTCCCAGCCGATATACTCAGTGACCTTCTCGCCACTCGTCGGGTCGACAGACTCTATAAACTCATGAATGCGCTCGTTGTGGCTCAAGAAGAAAGGCATGCCGATGTATCGCCATGTGACCCGATATCCTAGCCTTCCATCATCAGTCTCAAAGCGCTCTACTCTGTCAACAGTTTCAGCCGCTGTATTTGTCCGCTGTTTCGAGTTCTTGCTCATATGGACATCAACTGTGAAGTCTACCCCTGCATACAGGTAGCCAGGGCGAGAGATGACTTGATGTAGCTCCAAATCATTTGTAGTCTGATCAGTGATGGTGGGGGCTTTTGTGATGGTCCCGCGAGGGGTGAGGGCGTTCCAGTATGGCCAGGTATTGGTATCGATCAGCTTTTCGAGGCATTTTAGTGCTGGCGCATTGACTATGACAGAATAGCTAATTGAAAATGCAGACAAGGCGTTGATACTGTGGATTGGGTAGGAAGAGGAGGGCCAAGAACAGCAGGCTGCCCTTTCGTGATTTTACTATTAGAAACTGACATTACAAGAGTAAGGAAGAAGAGATAAAGAGTCAGTAAGCTAAATAAAGAAAAGGAGTTTATTATATAGCTTACCTATTAGTATAAGGTAGAGAAGAGACTAATTAGGCTAGCTTAGTTAAGTATAAAACCTTAAGATATATATAAAACTCTAAAATAGCTATACATAGCTAGCTATTATAATTTTTTAATTTTTTTTTATTTAAAATTAAAATTTTAAAATGATTAATTAAGAAGTAAAATATATAAATTTATTATATATTTATTTATAAATCTTTAAGTTAATTAAATAATTAGTTTTATATATTAATATTTTAAAAAGTTATTTTTATAATAGTATTTATAAAGCTATTTAACTTTTAAGATTTTATTAAATTAAAAAGTATTTTTTTAGCCTTTTATAAATAACTTTCATTTATAAAATTAAGTGTAAAAGTCTTTATTAAAAAGAAGTTATATTATAGCTTTTAATTTTTATTAAATATTAAAAGTATAAAATAATAAATATATTATAAAAACGCCTCTTTATAATATACTTATAATTATAATAATAGCTATTACTATAAGTAAGAAATTTATTAATTAAAATTTTTATTATTAATTAATAATTAATAAATATTAATAATATTAATATAATATTTAAGTTTAATTATATTAAATTAAGTTATATTTAAATATATTAATAGTAAATTATATAAAGTATATAATTAAGCTTATTAAAATATTATATCTTTTAATAATAGATTTAATATATATTAAGCTTAATTAATATAAAAGAATTTTATTAATAGTTAATAAGTTAAGTTTTATAAAAGTATTAATAAATATATTTTATATATTAAAGTAGCTTATAGTTAAGTAAGTTAGCTTTATAATAAGTTATAAATTAAATTATAAGTTTATTATAAGTTTATTATAAACTAGTAAAGTAGCTTATAATTTAATTTAATAATATAATATAACTTATTATTTAATTAATAAAAATTAATAAAAGCTTATATAATATAAGTAATATAGCTTATTAAGTTATAATATAACTTTTTATTTTTTATTTTTTTTAAGACTTTGTTTATTTATTTTCTTTTTATATAATTTAATATATTATAATAGTTAAAGTCTAACTATATTAAACTAAGCTATACTAAGTTTATTATTATTACAACCCCAACAGACCACCACATATACCCTACATTTCTCACCAATCATCACATTTCCCACTAAAGACAATCAGCGCCAAGACTTAATAATCAAGACTAATCTATTACAATCAGTACTAATCCACCTAAATCACTACTAATCTAACTAATAACCTCACTAATTATATATAATTACTCTAAGTATATAGAATATATTTATTTACACTTTTATAGATTTAAGTTTACTAGCTATTAATAAAACTTCTTTATATTAATTAAGCTTAACCTATATTAAATCTACTATTAAGAGATATAACACTTTAATAAGCTTAATTATATACCTTATATAATCTACTAATAATAAACCTAGTATAGCTTAGTTTAATATAGTTAGACTCTAAACTATTATATATTAATAGCTCTTATTTAGACTATACTATATAAATACTAAGTAATATAAATATAATAGTACCTACTACTCTAGTTTAACCTTTTAACTTAAGATATATATAGTACTAACCTTAATAAGAAACTCCCCTTAATATAGTAAGTATTCCTATAGATACTAATAAAAAAAATAAAGGAAATATTACTTTAGCTTACCTAAATACTTATAAAAAGGAAGTCAGGAAACTTAAAAGTAGGCTTAAATATCTAAGCTAATAGTATAATAAGCTACTAAATAATACTAAAAATAACACTAAAGTTTCCTAGAATAAGATTAAGGACTTAAAAAAAAAGGTAGCTAATCTTATAAACCTTATAGAGGCCTTAGGAGTAGAAGCTAAAAAAAGCTAGAAGCTCTATAAAGAGTATATTAAGTATACTATAGCCCTTATAGCTACTAGTAAAGACCTAGGAGAAATCCTTTAACCTTACTAGCCTAAACTATTTAATAGTAATATAGATAAACTCTAAGGATTCCTTACTAGCCTTTAAAGTTATTAAATATACTACCCTATCTAGTTTATAACTAAAGAACTTAAGGTTAGATATAGAATAGGCTTCCTTAAAGATAAAGTACTATAACTTATAGAACCTATTATTTATAACTATATTAATAACCCTAAAGAAAAATAATAAGTAATAATAAAGTATATTTATAAAAAATATAAAAACTTTAAAAAAGAACTTAAAAATACTTTTAATATAATAAATAAAAAATAACTTACTAAAATAAAGATCTAATAACTTAAATAATAAGGATCTATAGTAGACTACCTAGTAGAATACTACTACCTAGTAGCTAAACTTAATTAAAGTAAAGAGGTATATATAGTATAAGTATATCTAAGACTTAAGTTAGAAGTTAAAGATACTATAATAAACGTTAGACCTAAGCCTATAAATTTAAATAAACTAACTAGTATTATAGTTAAAATTAATAACTAATAGTATAAATAATATAAAGAAAAGTAAGCTAAAAGATAAAGAGGATTATATAATCCTTAATAGAATACTAATAAATAGTAGAATGCTAATTAGGGAAGGAGAAGATAAGTTAATACTTAATATAAAACTAAACCTAGACTAATAATAATTAGAATAACTAAGAAAGATAAGTCTAAAATTACTTACTAGAATTATAATAAGAAAAGATATTATAATTAAGAATATAAGAACCCTGTTAAGACTAATTAGAAATATAAGCCAGTACCTAAAGGAAAGAAGTAAGTTAATATTACTTAAAAGGAAGAACCTTAAATAGCTATCAGATCTATTAATATAGCTAGATTAGGATATAATAGATTAGGACTAGGATACTTTAATATAAATAATCTATTCCTTAGTAAAAAATAAATACTTAATAAGTACTACCTAGATATTCCTAAAGAATAATAACTAGTTCTAAGATATACTATACTAATAATAGAAATCCTATATTAAAGGAATCTAGAAAAATAAAAGATAAGAATAAATAAAAATAAAAAAAAACTATACTATAAGAAAAAGGAAAATAAAAAAAACAATTTTAAATAGAAACTAGTACTAGAAGTAGAAATACTATTAGTTAATAAAAGATATACTATTTATATAATTAAAAAGGGAAAGGAAGTTAACCCTAACCCGGATAATAAATTAAGTACTAAGATATATAACTAGAAATAAGTACTAAAATAATCTCCTAATAAAATAAGGAATAAAACCAGTCCTTATATATTAGTAAATAATATTTTAATTAGAATTACCTTATAATAACTAAACTGATATTACAGTAATCTAAACTATATATTAATATTAAAAACTATTTAAGATCTTAAAGCTAAAAAGATTAAAAAATAAGTAGACTATATAATCTAGAATATACTAATTATACCCTATTATAATGTAGATAGAAACTATATATAGTATAGTAAAGCATTTAAGTATATAAAATATACTAAAGAAAGGGCTATTATAAAATAAGATAATAATATTTATATTAGATTATATATTAAAGATAAAGTAAAAGATCTTACTACTCTAGAAGAATAAATCTAGATTAAGAAAGATCTATAAAGGTACCTAGATTATTAGGACTACTAGTAGATATCCTAGATATCTTATACTTGATATTACTATATATAATATTAATAAGAAAAAGAAGTAAATAATTACTTTCTAATATATATTAGGGAATATAGAGAATAAAAACCTTACCTAATTATTAATACCTTAGGATATTAGATCACTAGAAGATATAAAGGAACTTAAGTAACTAAACTTATAGCTAATACTAAGATATAAGAATAAGCCTTAAACTATATCTAAAACTCTTATTATATTATTAAGTAAAGATAAAAGGTCTATAATAAAGGAGATAATAAAAAACTAGATAAGGAACTTTACTAAACTATTATAGAGGATAATAAGCTAAAAGAAGAATAAAATAATATTTCTAAATATAGTTAAACTATAAAAAATAATATATAGCTTACCCCTAAAGTTAATAATAAAGCAGAATACCTTATATAGGAAGTAGAAAAAGAATACTAATATAAACTAAATATATAATATAACTATCCTAATAATATTAACTATATAGATAGTAAATATAGTTATAACTACCTATAGGGAAAAGGAATATACTATCTATAATAGAGTGCTAGATAAGTAATAAAGTAAAAGAAAATAAACTTCTAATAAAAGCTCTAAGAATAGCTATAAAATAAAATAGCTAATAAACCTGCCTATAACTAAAAGTTAGAATTAGAAGTAAGTAGCTAAATATACTTATTAATAGTAGAGCTAATATAAATTACATTTCCCCTAATATAATAAATAATTTAAAACTACTATAAAGATATAAAAAGACACCCTATACTATATAAGATAGAGAAGGAAACGCCTATAGCTATAATAACAGACAAATAACTAAAGAGATTAATTACCTTAAGGTATTTATTAATAAAAAAAACTAAAGTATTAACTTTAATATTATTCCTATATATAGATATAACTTAATACTAGGATACTTATAGCTAAAACGCTATAATCTATAATTTAACTAAAAAACTAGCTAGGTAAACTATAAAGATTACCCTTTAGATAATAAAAACGATTTAGATAATAATGAAATAAGATCTTAAACTTTAACTAAAGAGAGCAGTAAAGTTAGGAGTAATAAAGTATTACCTATTCTAAAAAGAACCTAGTATAAGTATTATAAAAGTAGAATAAAATATATTAAATAAATAATAATAACTTTTAAAAGATAGTTTAAATAACTAGACTGTAATCTCTAAGAGATAAAATAGATTACTAAGAAGGAATCTAATAAATAACTTAAGAATATACCTATATAGTATTATATCTATAAGAAACTATTTTAAGAAGAACTTAATACTAAGTTACCTTAATATATAAACTATAATATTAAAATTATATTAAAAGATAAAAAGAACTTAAAATTCTTCCCTATCTATAACCTATCTTAAGATAAGCTTAATATACTTTAAAAATAGTTAAATAATATACTATAGAAAGGATATATTAAATTATTAAAATCCTTAGTAAGATACTTAATTATATTTATATTAAAACCTAATTTAAATAAACTATAACTTATAGTAGATTACTAATAACTTAATAAAATCACTAATAAAGATAGAACACTATTATTACTTATTACTAAACTTAAAGACTACTTATTTAGTAAAAAATAGTTTACTACTTTAGATCTTAAATCTGCTTATAACCTTATCTAAATTAAAGAAGGTAATAAATAGAAAATAGCCTTTAAAATAAAATACAGACTATTTAAATACTTAGTTATACCTTTTAAATTAACTAACGTACCTATAGTATTCTAATATATAATTATAAATATACTTTAAAAGTATCTTAATATCTTTATAGTTTACTACCTAAATAATATCCTTATTTTCTCTAATATAGAAAAAGAATATATAAAACATATCTATAAGGTTTTAAAAGCACTATAAGACGCTAATATACTTATTAAACCTATAAAAAGTCATTTCTATTAATTATAAGTTATATACTTAAGATATAAAATCTTATATAATAAAATCTAAATAAATAAATATAAAATTATAGTAATTATAAGATAGAAAACACTTACTTTAATTAAGGAAATATAATCCTTCTTAGGATTTACTAACTACTACTAATAATTTATTAAGGACTTTAGTAAAATTACTATACTACTTATAGAAATTACTAAAAAAGACTAAACCTTCTAATAAAATAATAAGGCTTAAGAAGCTTTTAAATAGCTTAAATTAGCTATTACTAGTAAACCAGTTCTAGTTATATTTAACCTAGAATAGTAAGTTAAACTTAAAACTAATACTTTTAACTTTACTTTAAGAGGATAAATAAGATAATAAGATAATAAAGGTATATTATACCCTATTACTTTCTATTCTTATAAGATATATAAAGTAGAACTTAATTACCCTATCTATAATAAAGAATTCCTAGCTATTATTAACTATTTTAAGGAATTTTAATACTATCTTAAAGGAAATAAATACCTAATAAAAGTATTTACCAACTATAAAAATATAGCTTACTTTACTATAATATAAAAGCTTAACTAATAATAATTATACTATACTAAATACTTATATAAATTTAACTTTACTATAGTATACTATAAAGGCACTAATAATAGATATGCTAATGCTATTAGCTAATAGATAGATTTTAATATAGGAACTACTAAAATAAAAGAATAACTCCTAGAACTTAATAAAAAAGAAGAATATTAGTTTATATAACTAGTTAAGATAATTACTATAATATTAAAATATAATAAATAACTATTAATACCCTTAAAGTATATAAAGATTAAAAAGATCCTTAAAAAAAAATATAAAAAAGGATATAAACTATTTAAAGAACTTATTAAATTTACTAAAGAAATAGGACACCTAGTAACAGTATATAATATAATTATATATACTTTATAAATATATAATAAATATAACCTAAAACTAACTATAGATATATATATAATAATTAAGTCAGTTTATAAAAATAACCCTAGGAGATATTAAGATTTTAAAGAAACTATTAAATACTTATAAGAGTTAGGTTACCTAGAATATGTGACGGGGTTGGAGTCTAACTATATTAAACTAAGCCGTGCTAGGTTTATTGTTAGCAGATTGCATAAGGCGTATAACTAAGCTTATTAAAGTGTTACATCTCTTAATAGTAGACTTAAATGCGGGTTAGGCTTAGTTAATATAAAGAAGTTTTATTAATAGCTAGTAAGCTAAATACTATAAAAGTGCAAATAAGTGTATTCTATATACTTAAGGTCTCTAGAAGGATTAATAGTATATTAGGTTCGGTCCTAGGGGGACTAATATGTTTTATATATTAGTCTATAAGGACTATTAAGTAAAAGTTATTAGTCCTTATCTTATTAGTAGATTAAAGGGTTTTAAAGGTCAGTTTAAGTAATATAGTAGCTCTAGTCTTTATAATTAGTAAAAAATAATAAGGTGTATATAACGTAACTACTAGGGTTATAATATAATCTCTCCCCTCTGTTAGGTCTTGTCCTTAAGACCTGTATAACTATTATTCTTTTCTATCTATTAGTTATAAGTTAAACTTAGTTCTATTTTTATTTCCTAATACTAATAAGATATTAGGTTATATTCCTAAAAATAAATAATATCTAAAAACGTTAGAAGCTATTAAACTTTCTAAATATATTATCAAGTTTAGTAATAAGATTATACTATATTCCTATTACTTCTATAAAGGCCTCTCTTACTAGGTTAAAGGCGATCAGTCTTATTATTATTAGAATTACACTAAGGTGAAATTAGTATATAACAGTTTAGGCGTTACTTCTTATTATATATTCTTATCGTTTCTTCGTTTTCTCTATTCTAATTTTCTTAACAGTAAAGAAGAATATAAAGGCTTATACTAAACTGGAAAAAGAGGAGGAGGAAACTAAAGCGGCTTTTAAAGCTACTATAGTAAAGTTAGCTTAGATTTGTAAGTAAAAGCGTTTATTAAAAAAGAAGGGTAATAAATTATTTACTTAAGGAATATAATCTTAAGAGAAGTTAGGTAAGTTATATAAAAAGTCTATAGTGATTTCTAAGGCTTAGTCTATAGGTACTGTAGATATTCTTAACTGGAATTCTATTTTAGGCGATATTCCCTTTAAGCTTATTAGTAGAAATTCTTTAGGAGTTATTAGGTATTAATAAGGTATTTTAGTAGTTCCTATATATTTTCATTTTCTAGGTAGTTCTTCTATTTTACTAAGTATTCTCTTTAACTATTTACCTTATATATATCTCTAATTACTTTTACTTTATAGACTTCTAGTCCTGAGATTTCCCTTAGTTTATTGCCTATTTTGACTTATATTATATCTACTGCTGATTCAAGTAATAAAACGTGAAAGATTAGATAGAGCCTAACTTTTAGTAGTAGGTCCAGTTTATAGTTATTTTTTAAGATTTTTTATAGTACCTTGTAAGATCTAATGAATTTATAGTCTAATTTATAACTTAGTTGATCTATTTTGATATTTTTTATGGCTAGGTAGACTATATCTCTTTTTAAAAAGGTTAGTCCTTTTAACTATTTTAGGTTATAGTAATTTTTTATATATTTTCTAATAAACTTAAGTTCTATTTATAGATACTTATATAGGTCTATTATATCTTTGCTTTTAATAATAGCTATTAGATTAATTGTTTTTTCTTATTATATATTATAATATATATTTAATATAAAACTGAAATTAGTGTAAGCTAGTGTAAGCTTTATACTTTTATTATATACAGTATTATATATAAGTTAGGCTATTAGAAGTTTCTTAACCTAATTGTTCTGTTTATAATTAATATAGTACTGTAAGTACTGTTTAAGTACTTGATTTATCTGTTTAGTTTATCTATTAACTTATAGTTAGAATATAGTTATAAGTTAGTAATTTAATCTAAGTTGTGCTATAAGTAATTGCTAAAAGTTTACTGTAAATGTAAGTCTTCTATTAGAAAGGATTTCTATAGGTAGGCTATATATACTAATAATATATTAGTAAAAAATATAAGAAAGTTCTTCTATATCTATAGATTCTTTATATAGTAAGTAATATAAGAATTTTATAAGTTAGTTAACTATAACTATAATGCTATTATAGAAGATTCTGGTTAAGGGTTCTTCTAATAAGGGCAACTTTATAATAAAGTCTATCGTGATTAAGTCCTAAGGTCTTTATACTACTAGTAGCGGTTATAGTTATCTATAGGGTTTATATTATTATACTTTTATTTTCTTATATAGGTTATATTATTTTATAACTTTTTCTACTTATATCTTTTTAAAGTATTAGTATCCTAAGTCTTAAAGTCGTTTTATTATCTTTATAACTCCTTAGTATCTATGTAGCGGGTGTGAGTGGATTTTATAGATAAACTCTTTTTCTACTCTTTCCTATTTAGCTTAGTCTGTAAGGAGTTATATCAGGTACTTCTATCTTTCTGATTTTTATTTATAGATAGGGCATTTATCTATAACTTATTTAACTTATTTATCTTATCCTATATTAAAGTACTAAGTAAGGTGGCTTATACTGGCTTCTTTAGGTTTTTTATGTATTTTCTAGTAGTATTCCTCTATCTATTATATAGAAATATATTTCTTAAATCTAATATAGCGTTATATTTCTTCTTCTATTATCCCTTTATAGGTTTTATTAATAGTCTTAACAGGTTATATAAACTAATATTCTCCTTCTAAATTAAGTTCTAGGAGTTATTTCTTTATTTTAACAGTTCCTATATTAAAATCGGGTTATTAGCTAATAGCGTTAACGCATCTATTATCAGTGCCTTTATAGTATGCTATAGTAAAGTCAAATTTGTATAAGTATTTAGCATAGTATAGTTATTATTAGTTAAGCTTTTAGGTTATTATAAAATAAGCTATATTTTTATAGTTAGTAAATACTTTTACTAGGTATTTATTTCCTTTAAGATAGTATTAAAACTCCTTAAAATAATTAATAATTACTAGGAATTCTTTATTATAGATAGGATAGTTAAGTTCTACTTTATATATCTTATAAGAATAGAAAGTAATAGGGTATAATATACCTTTATTATCTTATTATCCTATTTATCCTCTTAAAGTAAAGTTAAAAGTATTAGTTTTAAGTTTAACTTACTATTCTAGGTTAAATATAACTAGAACTGGTTTACTAGTAATAGCTAATTTAAGCTATTTAAAAGCTTCTTAAGCTTTATTATTCTATTAGAAGGTTTAATCTTTCTTAATAATCTCTATAAGTAGTATAGCGATTTTACTAAAGTCTTTAATAAATTATTAGTAGTAATTAGTAAATCCTAAGAAGGATTATATTTCTTTTACTATAGTTAGAGTTTTCTATTTAGTAACTGCTATAATTTTCTATTTATCTATCTTAATCTTATTATAAGAGATTTTATATTTTAAGTAAGTTACTTATAGCTAATAGAAATGACTCTTTATTAGTTTAATAAGTATATTAGCGTCTTATAGTACTTTTAAAACCTTATAGATATATTCTATATACTCTTCTTCTATATTAGAGAAGATAAGAATATTATCTAGGTAGTAGATTATAAAGATATTAAGGTACTCTTAAAGTATATTTATAATTATATATTAAAATACTGTAGGTATGTTAGTTAATCTAAAAGGTATAACTAAGTATTTAAATAGTTTATATTTTATTTAAAAGGCTATTTTCTATTTATTACTTTTTTTAATTTAAATAAGGTTATAAGTAGATTTAAGATCTAAGGCTATAAACTATTTTTTACTAAATAAGTAGTCTTTAAGCTTAGTAATAAGTAGTAATGGTATTCTGTCTTTATTAGTAATCTTATTAAGTTATTAATAATCTACTATAAGTCTTAGCTTATTAAAGTTTAGTTTTAGTATAAATATAACTGGGTATCCTACTAAGGATTTTAACAGTCTAATATATCCCTTCTGTAGTATATTATTTAACTATTCCTTAAGTATATCAAGTTTATCTCGGGATAGGTTATAGATAGGGAAGAATTTCAGGTTCTTTCTATCCTTTAATATAATTTTAATATTATAATTTATATATTAAGGTAACTTAGTATTAAGTTCTTCTTAAAATAATTTCTTATAGATATAGTATTATATAGGTATATTCTTAAGTTATTTATTAGATTCCTTCTTAATAATCTATTTTATCTCTTAGAGATCACAGTTTAGTTATTTAAACTATCTTTTAAGAGTTACTATTATATATTTAATACATTTTATTCTTCCTTTATAATACTTATATTATATTCCTTTTAGAATAGGTAATACTCTATCGCTCCTATCTTCACTACTCTTATTAGTTAAAGTTTAAGATCTTATTTCATTATTATCTAAATCGTTTTTATTATCTAAAGGGTAATCTTTATAGTTTACTTAGCTAGTTCTTTAGTTAAATTATAGATTATAGCATTTTAACTATAGGTACCCTAGTATTAAGTTATATCTATATATAGGGATAATATTAAAGTTAATACCTTAATTTTTTCTATTAATAAATACTTTAAGGTAATTAATCTCTTTAATTATTTATCTATTATTATAATTATAGGCATTTCCTTCTTTATCTTATATAGTATAGGGTATCTTCTTATATCTTTATAGTAACTTTAAATTATTTACTATATTAAGGGAAATGTAATTTATATTAGCTCTGCTATTAATAAGTATATTTAGCTACTTACTCCTAATTCTAACCTTTAGTTATAGGTAGGTTTATTAGCTATTTTATTTTATAGCTATTTTTAAAGCTTTTATTAGAAGTTCATTCTCCTTTACTCTATCGCTTATCTAGCACTCTATTATAGATAGTATATTCCTTTTCCCTATAGGTAGTTATAGCTATATTCACTATCTGTGCAGTTAATATTATTAGGGTAGTTATATCTTATATTTAGCTTATACTAATATTCTTTTTCTGCTTCTTATATAAAGCATTCTGCTTTATTATTAATTTTAGGGGTAAGCTATATTTTATCTTTTATAGTCTAATTGCATTTAGAAGTGTTATCTTGTTCCCTTTCTAGCTTATTAACTTCTATAATAGTTTTATAAAGTTCCTTATTTAGGTTTTCTTTTTCTATATCCTTTTTATTTTAGACTTTCTGTCTCTATCTAATGATAGGATAAGAGTTTTATATATAATTTAGGGCTTATTTTTGTATTTTAGTATTAGCTATAAGTTTAGCTACTTAAGTCCCTCTATATCTTCTAGTAATCTAATATCCTAAGGTATTAATAATTAAGTAGGGTTTTTATTCCTTATATTCTTTAGTTTATATAGGAAAGTAATTATTTACTTCCTTTTCCTATTAGTATTATAGATAGTAATGTTAGGTATAGGATATCTACGCTATCTGCTGGTAATTTAGGTGATTTAAGTATCTTTAAAGGTCCTTTTTAATCTAGATCTATTCTTCTAGTATTATAGGATCTTCTACCTTATTCTTTATATAATATTAAATATAGATGTTATTGTCTTATTTTATGATTACTCTTTCTTTAGCGCATTCTGTATACTTAAGTGCTTTACTATGCTATATACGGTTTCCTTCTTTATTGTATTAAGGTGTAATTTCTATATTCTAGACTGTCTAGTTTACTCTTCTCTTGATCTTCTTGGCTTTAAGGTTTTAGACGGTTTTTAACGCTAATGTATAGTCTAGGTCACTGTAGTATTAATTTGGCTGTTAAGAAGTGACTCTAACTAGGATATTGTCTACTAATATATAGGGACTAGTTTTATTTCTTATTCTATTAAGGGATTATTCTAGTACTTATTTCTAGTTATATATCTTAGTACTTAGTTTATTATCTAGGTTAGGGTTAACTTCCTTTCCTTTCTTAACTATACGGATAGTGTGTCTTCTATTATCTGGTAGTGTTTCTGTTTCTAGTACTGGCTTTTATTTAGGGTTAGAATTCTCGTTTTCTTTTTTCTTATAATATAGTTTTTTCTTATTTTTATTTATTTTTATTTTTTATTCTTTTAGGCTACTTTAGTATAGAATTTCTATTATTAGCGCAGTATATCCTAGAACTAGTTATTATTCCTTAGGAATGTCTAGGTAGTATTTGTTAAGTATTTGTTCCTTGCTAAGGAATGGGTTATGTATAATAGTGTAGTTATAAGGTCCTAACCTATTATATCCTGATCTGGTTATGTTAATGGTTTTAATTGCTATTTAGGGTTCTTCCTTTTTCTAAGTAGTGTTAACTTATTTCTTACCTTTAGGTATTAGTTTATATTTTTAGTTAGTTTTAACAGGGTTCTTATATTCCTGATTATAATGTCCTTTCTTGCTATAGTTCTAGTAAGTGATTTTAGACTTATCTTTCTTAGTTATCTTAATAGTTATAGGTCCTGATTCGGTTCTATAGGAGGTGTTATTATTTCGTTTCTTTCTTTAGTTTATGTTATATTATGGTTTATTATCTTATTGATTTTTATTTTATAAGTTACAGGTTCTTTATATAAATTATTAATTATTGATTTTAATAGCTATATTAATGTATTCTACTAGGGTTACTAGTTGCCTTTTCTTCTATAGTTTTTCTTAAACTTATTCTTTAAGTATATTAAAGAAAAGTGATATTAATATGTCTTAGTCCTAGGGTAGCTTGCTTGTAAGTTATAGAAATTCTACTCCTAGGTTAGATGCTAATCCGGTTTATTTAAGTATCTTGATCTTTCTTTCTACTTAGCCTTTTTTATTAATAGTTCTAAAAGCCATTTTAAGGGCTTCTTCTATTTCCTTATATCTGTTTTCTCTAAAGAGTAATGCCATTTATGGTTATAACTTATAAGGTAGGTTTATTATATAATCATCTATAATAAATTAGAACTATTAGGCCGCAGTTTTAGTAAGTCTTCTAGCTATATATATCACCTTGGCAGCATTATTATAAAACTAGTTAGGATAATAGGTAATAAAGGCTCTACACTGCGTAATAAACGTAGGCAGTTTACTAGGAGTGCCATCGAAAGGCTCAGGTAGGTTAGGCTTAAGGATTTCTCCTGGGTCTCTTCTGTTATTAGCTGCCGAGGCCAGGTTATATATTTCCTACTAGGTATTAGTATTGCTTTGATTTTGTCGCTGCTGAAGAGCAGTAAATTCTTCTAGTATCTAGCGCATTTTATTTATTTTATTAGTGACGTTCCCGAGCTGCTCGTAAAGTCATTTAACTTCTAAGTTATTAGAGCTTTAGGAAGAGTTATCTATATCTTCTATATCCTAGTTAGTTAGTAGGTAATCGGCTTAACTAGTGTTAATAGGTATAGCAGGCTGTTATCCCTGCGGGTTGGCGGTGATGCCCTGCTAGTAAATGGGGTTAATATTTACAGATATTATGTTTATATTGCTTAGTGTTATGCGGTATAGTCTGAATAAGAGCTATTAACGTGTAATAGGGTTAGAGTCTAACTATATTAAATTAAGCTATACTAGGTTTATTATTAGCAGATTGCGTAGGGCATGTAACTAAGCTTATTAAAGTGTTATGTCTCTTAATAGTAGATTTAAATGCGGGTTAGGCTTGGTTAATATAAAGAAGTTTTATTAATAGCTGGTAAGCTAAATGCTATAAAAGTGTAAATAAGTGTATTTTATATACTTAAGGTCTCTAGAAGGACTAATAGTGTATTAGGTTTAGTCCTAGGGGGACTGATATGTTTTATATATTAGTTTATAAGGACTGTTAAGTGAAAGTTATTAGTCCTTATTTTATTAGTAGACTAAAGGGTTTTGAAGGTTAGTCTAAGTAATATGGTGGCTCTAGTCTTTATAATTGGTGAAAAATAATAGGGTGTATGTGATGTAACTGCTAGGGTTGTAATAGAATACTATTACTTAGTAAAAGAATATTTAAAGATATACCCTTAATATAATAAAACCATTACTAGAATAACTAATAAGGAAGATAACATTATAGAATAAGAATATAACTTCCTTTATAAATTTTATTTATACCCTTTATATAGACATTAAAGAGTTATAAAAATACTTAAGAGACTTAGAGAATAAGGATATAAGTTTAAATAAAAGGATATTAAATAAGTTATAAAGTAATACAACTTATATACTAGGATAAAAGCATAATAATATAAACCTTATAGATAACTATAACTACTACTAATAGTATAATAACCTTAAGACTTAATTACAATAGACTTTATTATAAAGCTACCTTTATTAGAAAAACCCTTAACCGGAATCTTCTATAATAGTATTATAATTATAGTTAATTAACTTATAAAGTTCTTATATTATTTACTATATAAAGAATCTATAGATATAAAAGAACTTTCCTATATTTTTTACTAATATATTATTAGTATATATAGCCTACCTATAAAAATCCTTTCTAATAAAAAACCTATATTTATAGTAAACTTTTAGTAATTACTTATAGTATAACTTAGATTAAATTACTAACTTATAATAGCTTTCTAACTATAAGTTAATAGACAAACTAAATAAATAAATTAAGTACTTAAATAATACTTATAGTATTATATTAATTATAAATAGAATAATTAAGTTAAAAAACTTCTAATAGCCTAACTTATATATAATACTATATATAATGAAAATATAAAGCTTACACTAACTTATATTAATTTTAGTTTTATACTAAATATATACTATAATATATAATAAGAAAAGACAATTAATCTAGTAGCTATTATTAAAAGTAAAGATATAATAGACTTATATAAGTACTTATAAATAGAACTTAAGTTTATTAGAAAATATATAAAAAATTACTATAACCTAAAACAGTTAAAGGGACTAACCTTTTTAAAGGGAGATATAGTCTACCTAGCTATAAAAAATATTAAAATAGATTAACTAAGTCATAAATTAGACTATAAATTTATTAGACTCTATAAGGTATTATAAAAAATCTTAGAAAATAATTATAAATTAAACCTACTACTAAAAATTAGGCTCTATTTAATCTTTTACATTTTATTACTTAAATTAGTAGTAAATATAATATAAGTTAAAATAGGCAATAAACTATAAGAAATCTTAAGACTAGAAATCTATAAAGTAAAAGTAATTAAAAATATATATAAAAAAAATAGCTAGAAAGAATACTTAATAAAATAGAAAAACTACCTAGAAAATAAAAATATATAAAAACTACTAAAATACCTTATTAATACCTAATAACTCTTAAAGGATTTTTACTAGAAAAATTAAAAAAAGTACCTAGACCTAAAGAATCTTACTTAGACTATTTAATAATAGTAAACTAATCCTAAAAAGAACTATTAATAATAGTACTCTCTATTACAGATTATTTACTCTACTCTACTCTCTTAAGCTTATCTATTAAGTTAAAACTATATTAAATTATATCTAACCCTTTTACTTTTACTTAATAATATTACTACCTTAAGTAAGTAATCTTAATAAACTAAATATTTATTTTATTATAAATACAAGTAGATTTTACTTAAAGCTTAATTAGCTTATCTTTAGTAGCCTCCTCCTTATACTTAAAATAACATTTTTTATTAACTATTTTTTAAGCTAATATTATATTAGTAAAACTTATAAAAATATTATACTAAAATATACTAGTTACTATAGATAAACTATAACTATTACAGGATATCCTAGACTTAATATAAGGATTATAGTAATTTAATTTTATAAGATTAAGAATATAAAATTCCTCTATCCCTTAATAAATACAGTTAGAATAAGGTATAATAGGATTCCTAAATACTATAATAAGAATATAAAGAGATTTTCAGTTCTTAATAAAGGTCTTTTTAGCCTTTACTATATAGTTAGATATTTTAGAAGATTATAGAGTTAAGTTTAGACTTACTAGGAGGTAACTAATAGAAAATATAATAAAGTAGGTCTTAAGGATAAGACCTAAAGGAAGGAAGAGATTGTATTATAACCCTAATAGACTACTATATATACCCTATATTTCTTACTAATTATTACATTTCCTACTAAAGACAATCAGCACTAAGACTTAATAATTAAGACTAATCTATTATAATTAATACTAATCTACCTAAATTACTACTAATCTACCTAAATTACTACTAATCTAACTAATAACCTTACTAATTATATATAGTTACTCTAAGTATATAAAATATATTTATTTACACTTTTATAGATTTAAGCTTACTAGCTATTAATAAAACTTCTTTATATTAATTAAGCCTAACCCGCATTAAATCTACTATTAAGAGACATAACACTTTAACAAGCTCAGTTACATGCCCTACACAATCTACTAACAATAAACCTAGCATAGCTTAGTTTAACATAGTTGGACTCCAAACCGTCACAATTATTAATAAATTATATAAAGTATAATATTAAGCTTATTAAAGTATTATATCTTTTAATAGTAGATTTAATATATATTAAGCTTAATTAATATAAAGAAGTTTTAATTAATAATTAATAAGCTAGAACTTATAAAAGTATAAATAAGTATATTTTATATATTAAAGGTTATTTAAGTTAGATTAATAAGATATAAGGTTATTATTAATTTTAAAATTATAATAGATAGGGTTTTTAAATAGGTAAACTAGTCTATATTAAGTTTATATTTATAGAATATATAGAGCGTTATATTAAGTATATTAAATTATTATATTTTTTAATAGTTAGTAATATGTATTAAGCTTATTAAGGTAAAGGAGTTATATTAATAGCTAGTAAGCTAAATTCTATTTAAATATTAAAGAATATATCTTTATATATTAATAGTAACTATAATTTAAAGTTTATAATTACTATATAATTAAACTTAGTTACTAGTAAGTATCTTAATTACTAAGTAATTATAAGTAACTATTATAATTAGGTAATAAATATATATAACTAGGTTATTTATTAATTAAAAAGATATAGAGAGGTATATAATATAAGTGCCTTTTTAAGTTTAATTATAATAAAAATAAATTATTCCTAGACTATAGTTAGTTTAATATTAGTTAGTCTTTTATAAATTAGTTTAATATAAAATAGATTATAAGGAAGCTATCTTAGGCTATTATATCCTTATTAGTTAAAAACTATAAGGGCCTAGGTCTATATATAATATAACTGCTAGGGTTATAATATAATCTCTCCCTTTTAATAGTCTTATCCTTAAGGCTTATTATCTTAACTAATAATATTTTTTTTTTAAATTACTATTAGCCTTATATAAAGCTATTAAGCCTCTAGCTTTTTAAATAAAAGCTTAAATAATAAGGCCCCTATAGTAAGCTAGTATTATAAAGGTTAAAATTAGTTAATATTTATCTACTTTAAGTAATATAATTACTACCTTAACTAAGTAGTATAAATACTGCCCCTTAGTAGCTATATTAACTTTCTTCCTTTACCTTATCTAAAAAAATACCAGGCCTAGTATATCTATCATACTTCTAAAGTATATTCCCTAACCTATTAGTTACAGTTATTAATATCTATTATAGCTACTATTATAATACTTTATAATAGCCTATAGGCTAATCAGACCTATTATATAACTAACTATAACCTTATTAATATAATTAAATTAGCCTTAAGTTAAGCTAATAGCTATAAATACTAAAAGCTATATATAATAATTATAGCTATTATAAAGAACTTCTTATTAAAGAACTAATCTAATTTAATTAAAATAGCTATTTATTATACCTTAAGTTACTTGATTAATTATATAAACCTAGATTCCTTAGGTTATAGAATATTATTAAATTAACTAAATAAAAAGCTATTATAACTAAAAGTCTTAAAAGAAGCTATAAAGTAAAGTAAGACCTTTATAGCTAATTAAGCTACTTTCCTTATTACTTTTAAAGGTTTAGCTAGGTATAAAAAGTAGCTTATAAATATAATTATTTAGGCTAAATAGGTAGTCGATATTCTCTTAATTATATAGAATTAATAAGCTAGTTATAGTCTAAGACTATAAAAGTAAAGGGATAAAGGTAGGGTAATAGTAAGGTTTAAAGGTTTAAAGGAATTAGGTTAATTTTTATATAAGTTAGTAAAAGTTAAATTAACCTAAAGTTAATAATAACTTTATTAATTAAATATATATACTAAGGTATATAACTAATTAACTTTATATCTAAGAATAGATAAAGTAATATTAATAAAGAAATAATAGTTTAAACTAGAGGTATTCCTTTTTTAATAAGGCTTAACTTAACTTTTTTATTATTATATTTTATAATATTTAACTATATTTTTAAATAACCTTTTTATAAAGATTATAAAATTTAAATACTTACACTCTCTATTAAATTTATAAATAAAAAGGCTAATATACTTTATATTTATTATTTTTATATTAGTAAAAGTAATAAATATTTTATATTTACTAATTCTATTTATTATAGTAAGTATATTTAAGCTAAAAAATCTTATAATAGTACTTATATAATATTATTATATAAATTACTTTATTAATAATTTAAATACTTTTAATTAACTTTTTATATAATAATATTTTTAATAAAATAAGAAAAGAAATTAAAAAGTAATAAAGATTAAATAAGTAAGGATCTTCTAAAACTTTATAAAAAAGTAGTTACCTTATAAATATATCTTTTTAAAGCTATTAGTTATTTATTATAGATTTATAAAATTTAAAATAAAGTAAAAAAGAAATATTTTAAGGCTACCTATTAAGGTTTATAGGAAATAAAGTAGTAAAATAACTTATTATTAATATTAAATACTTATAAGAATATATTAGTTAAAGACCTTTAAGTTAACTATATTTTTAATAATATTAATTAATTTACTTTTAGTTTAAAAGATAACTTTCTTAATACTTTACTTTTATTAAATTTTAATAAAAAAATTTCAAAAGCTATTAGGTATTAATAAGGTATTTTAGTAATTCCTATATATTTTTATTTTCTAGATAGTTTTTTATTTTATTAAGTATTCTCTTTTACTATTTATTTTATAGGTATTTCTAATAACTTTTACTTTATAGACTTTTAGTTTTAAGATTTCTTATAATTTATTACCTATCTTAATTTATATAATATTTATTACTAATTTAAGTAATAAAATATAAAAAATTAAATAAAACTTAACTTTTAATAGTAAGTTTAATTTATAGCTATTTTTTTAAAATTTTCTATAATACTTTATACAATTTAATAAATTTATAATCTAATTTATAGCTTAATTAGTCTATTTTAATATTTTTTATAGCTAGGTAGACTATATCTCTCTTTAAAAACGTTAATCCTTTTAACTATTTTAAATTATAATAATTTTTTATATATTTCTTAATAAATTTAAGTTTTATATTTATTTCTTTATATAGATTTTTAAGATTATTACTTTTAAATATAATAGCTAGATTAATTGATTTTTCTTATTATATTTTATAATATATATTTAATATAAATCTAAAATTAATATAAGCTAGTATAAGCTTTATACTTTTATTATATATAATATTATAAGTAAGTCAGGCTATTAGTAGTTTTTTAATTTAATTATTCTATTTATAGTTAATATAATACTATAGATATTATTTAAGTACTTAATTTATTTATTTAATTTATTTATTAATTTATAGTTTAAATATAATTATAAGTTAATAATTTAATTTAAGTTATATTATAAGTAATTATTAAAAGTTTACTATAAATATAAGTCTTTTATTAAAAAGGATTTCTATAAGTAAGCTATATATACTAATAATATATTAATAAAAAATATAAAAAAGTTCTTTTATATTTATAGATTCTTTATATAATAGGTAATATGAGAATTTTATAAATTAGTTAATTATAATTATAATACTACTATAAAAGATTTTAATTAAGGGTTTTTTTAATAAAAGTAATTTTATAATAAAGTCTATTATAATTAAATCTTAAAGTCATTATATCATTAGTAGTAGTTATAATTTTCTATAAGGTTTATATTATTATACTTTAGTTTATATATATAGGTCATATTATTTAATAACTTATTTTATTATTTTCCTTATACTTTCTTAATTATAATATTATTAAATTCTTTTTACTGTTTTAGTAATATCTTAATAGCTACATAAGGGGTAAATATATATATCTTATATATATTCTTCTTATAGTCTATATAATATCTATAGCTTATTATTATATTTAGGTATATTTTTATTAATAATATTAACTTTAGATCTAAATTCTTATAAGTAATAGTTCTTAACTATTTCTTTAATTTTTTATATTTAATTTTTATTAATATATATTTTAGTAATAGTTTTAACTAACTAAGTAAACTAATATTTTCTTTTAAAGTTAATCTTTAAGAGTTATTCTTTAGTTTTAATAGTTCTTATATTAAAATTAAGTTATTAGCTAATAGTTTTAATATAATTATTATTAATACTTTTATAATATACTATAGTGAAATTAAATTTATATAAGCATTTAATATAATATAATTATTATTAATTTAGCTCTTATATTATAGTAAAGTAACCTATATTCTTATAATTAATAAATACTTTTATTAAATACTTATTTCCTTTAAAGTAATATTTAACTTACTTAAAGTAATTAATAATTACTAAGAATTCTTTATTATAGTTAAAGTAGTTAAGTTTTACTTTATATATCTTATAAAAATAGAAAGTAATAAGGTATAATATATTATTATTATCTTATTATTCTATTTATCTTTTTAAAGTAAAGTTAAAAATATTAGTTTTAAGTTTAATTTACTAGTTAAAGTTAGATATAATAAAAAAAAGGCTTACTTATAATAGCTAATTTAAGCTATTTAAAAGCTTATTATATTTTATTATTTTATTATAATTATTTATCTTTTTTAATAATCTTTATAAGAAACATAGTATTTTTATTAAATCTTTTAATAAATTATTAATAATAATTAGTAAATCTTAAAAAATATTATATTTCTTTTATTAATATTAAAGCTTTTTATTTAATTATTATAGTAATTTTTTATTTATATATTTTAATTTTATTATATAAAATTTTATATTTTTAGTAAGTTACTTATAATTAATAAAAATAACTTTTTATAAGTTTAATAAATATATTATAATATTTTATAGTATTCTTAAAACCTTATAAATATATTTTATATACTTTTTTTTTTATATTAAAAAAGATAAAGATATTATTTAAATAGTAAATTATAGAGATATTAAAGTACTTTTAAAGTATATTTATAGTTATATATTAAAATACTATAAGTATATTAATAAATTTAAAAAGTATAATTAAATATTTAAGTAGTTTATATTTTATTTAAAAGGCTATTTTCTATTTATTACTTTCTTTAGTTTAAATAAAGTTATAAGTAAATTTAAAATTAAAGGTAATAAACTATTTCTTATTAAATAAATAGTTTTTAAATTTAGTAATAAATAATAATAATATTTTATTCTTTTTAGTAATTTTATTAAGTTATTAATAATCTATTATAAATCTTAGTTTATCAAAGTTAGGCTTTAATATAAATATAATTAAGTATTTTACTAAAGATTTTAATAATTTGATATATCTTTTTACAATATATTATTTAATTATTCTTTAAATATATTAAGCTTATTTTAAAATAGATTATAAATAAAGAAGAAGTTTAAGTTCTTTTTATCTTCTAATATAATTTTAATATTATAATTTATATATTAAAGTAACTTAATATTTAATTCTTTTTAAAATAGTTTTTTATAAATATAATATTTTAATAATATATTTTTAAGTTATTTATTAAAATCCTTTTTAGTAATTTATTTTATTTCTTAAAGATTTTAATTTACTTATTTAAATTATTTTTTAGAAGTTATTATTATTTATTTAATATATCTTATTTTACTTTTATAGTATTTTAATTATAGGTATTTAAGTATTATATTATATTTATAAGTAAGGATAATATTAAATACTTTTAGGTAATTAATTTCTTAAGTTATTTATTTATTATTATAGTTATAAGTATTTCCTTTTTTATTTTATATAATATAGGGTATTTTTTTATTTTTTTATAATAACTTTAAAGTATTTATTATATTAAAGGAAATATAATTTATATTAGGTTTATTATTAATAAATATATTTAATTATTTACTTCTAATTTTAACTTTTAGTTATAGGTAGGTTTATTAGCTTTTTTATTTTACAGCTATTTTTAAAGGTTTTTTTAAAAGTTTATTTTCTTTTACTTTATTACTTATTTAATACTTTATTATAAATAGTATATTCCTTTTCCTTATAGATAGTTATAATTATATTTACTATTTATATAATTAATATTATTAAGGTATTTATATTTTATTACTAGTTTATCCTAATAAGCCTTATTTACTTTTAAGATAGCTTTCTAAAGTTCTTTATTAAAAAAAAACTTTTTAATATCTTTTTTATTATAGACTTTCTATCTCTATTTAGTAATATATTTAAAGTTTTAAATATAGTATAAGGCTTATTCTTATATTTTAATATTAGCTATAAGTTTAATTACTTAAATTCCCTTATATCTTTTAGTAATTTAATATCTTAAAGTATTAATAATTAAGTAAAGTTCTTGTTTTTTATATTCTTTAATCTGTATTAAAAAGTAGTTTTTAACTACTTTAGTTTACTAATATATTCAATAATAGTATTATATATATAATACCTATAATATTTATTTATAGTTTAGATAATTTAAGCACTTTTATAAATCCTTTTTTAATTAGATTTCTTTTTCTAGTATTATAAGATCTTTTACTTTATCCTTTATATAGGCCTAAATATAAATACTATTATCTTATTTTATAATTACCCTTTTTCTAGCTAATTTAATATATTTAAATACCTTACTATATTATATATAGCTATTAAGTTTATTATATTATAGTATAATTACTATATTCTAGATTATTTAGTTTACTTTTCTTTCAATTTTTCTAGCTTTAAAGTCTTAGCTAACTCTTACTATTAATATATAGTTTAAGTTACTATAGTATTAGTTTAGTTATTTTAAAATAACTTTAATTAAAATTTTATTTATTACTAAATATAGGTTATATTAAATAGTACTATTTTATATTTTTAATAATACTCTTATTTTATTAAATATTTATTAAAAAGGTATTATCTATGCTTTAGTTAAATTTTTTAGTAGTTAGTTCTTTATCTAGGTTAAGGTTAATTTCTTTTTCCTTTTTAATAAAAGTAATAGTTTTTCTCTTAATAGACTAATACCTAGGTTTAAGTATAAGTATCTATTTAAGTTTAATAGTTTTATCTTTTCTTACTTAATATACTTATTCTTTTTTTTATTTATTGTTAATACCCTTCTTTTCTTTTTTTCCTTTAAAATAAGGAATTTTTATTATAAAAGTAGAATATTTTAAGATAGGTTATTAATTTTTTTAAAATACCTAGTAGTATTTATTAAGTATTTATTCTTTATTAAGGAATAGGTTATTTATTTAAAATTATTTTAGTTTTAATTTATTATATCTTAATCTAGTTATTTTAATAGTTTTACTTACTATTTAGGTTTCTTTACCTTTTCTAATAGTATTAATTTATTTATTTTTTTAAGTATTAATTTATATTTTTAATTAGTTTTAATAAGATTCTTATATTTTTAATTATAATATCCTTTTTTATGATAATTTTAATAAGTAATTTTAGATATATCTTTTTTAATTATTTTAATTATTCTTAATTCTAGTTTAGTTTTATATTAAGTATTAGTTTATTAAGTTTTTCTTTAATTTATATAATATTAAAGTTTAATTAATATTAATTCTTTACGAATATTAAATTAAAGTAATATAAGAATATCTTAATCTTATAGTAATTTATTAACTAGTTATAGGAATTTTACTTTTATAATAAAAGTTAATTTAATTTATTTAAATATTTTAATTCTTCTTTTTACTTATCTTTTTTTATTAATTATATTAAATACTATTTAAAGTATTTCCTTAAATTCTTTATATTTATTTTATTTTATTTAAAAATAATAATAAATTAAATTTAATATATATAAAACGGGTTTTAAATATAATTATCTATAATAAATTAAAACTATTATATAATAGTTTTAATAAGTCTTTTTATTATATATATAATTTTAATAAAGTTATTATAAAACTAGTTTAAATAGTAAATAATAAATACTTTTATATAAGTAAGAAATATAAGTAATTTATTTTAAAAGTTTTATTAAAAAGTTTAAGTAAGTTAGGGTTAAAGATTTTATTAAAGATTTTATTATTTTATATAATTAAGGTTAAGTTATATATTTCTTATTAGATATTAGTATTATATTAATTTTATTATTATTATAAAGTAATAAATTCTTTTAATATTTAGTATATTTTGTTTAATTTATTAATAATATTTTTAAGTTATTTATAAAATTATTTAAATCTTCTTTTTTTTTAGTTACTATTAGCCTTATATAAGGCTATTAAGCTTTTAACTTTTTAATCTAAGGCTTAAATAGTAAGACCCCTATAGTAGGCTAGAATTATAAAAGTTAAAATTAAAGAAGCTTTATTTATCTTTATAGCAGAATTACTGTCTTAATTAAGCAGTATAAATACTGCCTATAGGTCCCTTAGTAGCTGTATTAACCTTCTTCCTTTACCTTATCTAAAAGACTAAGATATCTTTAATTAACCCTTATAACCAGGCTTAGTATATATATTATACTTTTAAAGTATATTCCTTAACCTGACTTTCCTTATTAATTATAGTTACTAATATTAATTATAGCTACTAATATAATACCTATATAAAATAGCTTATGGCTATATAATTAAGCTTACTATATAACTAGCTATAACTTTAATATAGCTATTAGGCCTAACTTATAGGTAGCTAAAAAAGAAGATCTAAAAGAGATTTATATAATAATAACTATTATTAAAAAGAACTTCTTATTAAAGTATTAATTTAACTTTATTAAAATAATTATTTTTAATTATAGCTTAATTTAATTAATTTATTATATAAGCCTTTTTAACTTAATTAGTTTAATTTAAGTTAATAATAAGCTATTAAGCCTTTTAAATTTAAAAAGGGTTTTAAAAGAAGGTTATTTCTTTTAATTAGATTAAATAGCCTTCCTTACTGCCTTTATAGGTTTAAATATATATAAAAAGTGGCTTTATAATATAGCTAAAAGGGTTATTATAATAGAGGGGGTCCTATTATTAATATAAAGACTAGGCTAGTTATAGTCTAAGATTATAATAGTAAAAAGTATATCTATAAATAGAGTTAAATAAAGGTAGGGCAATAGCAGGGTTAGACTAAAGGTTTAAAGGAATTAGGTTAACTTTTATATAAGTTAGTTAGTAAAAGTTAAATTAACCTAAAATCAATAATAATTAGCTGTATTAATTAAATATATATACTAAGGTATATAACTAATTAACCTTATATCTAAGAATAGATAAAGTGATATTAGTAAAGAAACAGTAATTTAAACTAGGGTTAAATTAAGTTATATTAAGTTTATTATTAATAAAATATATAAAGTATAATACTAAGCTTATTAAAGTATTATATCTCTTAATAATAAATTTAATATATATTAAGCTTAATTAATATAAAGAAGTTTTAATTAATAGTTAGTAAGCTAGAATCTATGAAAGTATAAATAAATATATTCTATATACTAGAGGTTATTTAAGTTAGCCTAATAAGATATAAAGTTATTATTAGTCCTAGAATAAATCATTCCTAGACTATAGTTATTAAGTTTATTATATTATAATATAATTACTATATTCTAGACTATTTAGTTTACCTTTCTTTGAATTTTCTTTACTTTAAAATCTTAATTAACTTTTAATATTACTATATAGTCTACGTTATTATAGTATTAGTTTAGTTATTTTAAGATAACTTTAGTTAGGATCTTATTTATTATTAAGTATAGATTATATTAAATAGTATTATTTATTTTTTAATTAAATTCTTTAGTAATTAGTTTTTTATTTAAGTTAGGGTTAATTCCCTTTCCTTTTTTAATTATATAAGTAATATACTTCCTTTTGATAAGTTATTATTTAGGTATTAGTTCCTATTTAAGCTTAATATTTTTATCTTTCTTTATTTAATATCCTTATTCTTTTTTTTATTTATTTCTAGTCTTTTTTTCTTTTCTTTTTTTCCTTAAAAATAAGGGATTTCTATTATAAAAGTAAGGTATTTTAAAATAAGTTATTATCCCTTTAAGATATCTAGATATTATTTATTAAGTATTTCTTTCTTATTAAAAAATAGATTATTTACTTAAAAATATTCTAATTTTAATCTATTATATCTTAATCTAATCATATTAATAATTTTAATTATTATTTAAGGTTTTTTATTTTTATTAATGGTATTAATTTATTTATTTTTTTTAAATATTAGTTTATATTTTTAGTTAATTTTAATAATGTTTTTATATTTTTAATTATAATATCTTTTTTTATTATAAATTTAAAAAATAATCTTAAATTTATCTTTTTTAATTATTTAAATAATTATTAATTTAGGTTTAATTTTATATTAAGTATTAACTTATTAACTTCTTCTTTAATTTATATAATATTAAGGTTTATACTTCTATTGGTTTTTATTTTTTTATGAGTTATAAGTTCTTTATATAAATTATTAATTATAAATTTTAAGTATTATATTAATATATTTTATCAAGGTTTTTAATTAGTCTATTTATTAAAGTTTAGTGTATATTAATTCCTTAAGAATATTAAATTAAAGTAATATAAGATATTTTAATTTTATAGTAATTTACTAATTAATTATAAAAATTCTATTTTTATAATAAAAACTAATCTAGTTTACTTAAGTATTTTAATTCTTCTTTATATTTATATTCTTTTATTAATAATATTAAATACTATTTAAAGTATTTCTTTAAACTTTTTATATTTATTTTATTTAAGAATTAGAATAATTGAAAGTTAATATATATAATAAAGGTTTTAAATATAATTATTTATAATAAATTAGAACTATTGTATAACAGTTTTAATAAGTCTTTTTACTATATATATATCTTTAGTAATGTTATTATAAAACTAATTTAAATAATAAATAATAAATACTTTTCTTTAAGTAAAACATATAAGTAATTTATTAAAAATCCTATTAAAAATTTTTAAGTAAGTTAAGTTTAAAGATTTTACTAAAGTCTTTATTATCTTATATAATTAAAGCTAAATTATATATTTCCTAAAACTTTCTAATATTTAATATATTTCATTTAATTTATTAATAATACTTTTAAGTTATTTATAAAGTTATTTAACTTCTTTTTTATTATTTTAAGATAAGTTATTTATATTTTCTATATTTGAATTAATTAGTAAATAATTAATTTAACTAGTATTAGTAAATATATTATATATTAAGCTTAATTAATATAATAAAGTTCTATTAATAATTAGTAAAATTAAATCTATAAAAATATAAATAAATATATTTTATATACTTAAAGTATTTATATAAAAATAATAAATTATAAAGTTATTATTATTCCTAAAGTAAAGTATTCTTAAAGTAAAATTAATTTAATATTAATTACTTTTAAGGGAATTAATTTAATATAAATTATATAATCTATAGGTTATTTCTAGATATTATAATTATATTAGTTAAAAGTTATAAAGACCTTATCTATATATAATATAACTACTAGGATTATAATATCTCATAGCTATCTTTAATATCTAGAGAGGGAATTTTATTTTAATTAGGGAGGTTTTTATTAATCCTTATAGAAGGGATTTTCTAACTACTCTCTTAAAGGGGCCTGTAGCTAGCTTGGCGTTAAAGACTTTACTAATAGCTTCCTTAAGTAAAAGGTAATAAAATCTATTATTTATAATATTAAAAAGGCTTTTTTTAAATTAAATTAAATTAGCTATTAGTTTTATTAAAGCTTAATTACTTAGTGTATTTTTTTTAATTATTATTAGCCTTGTATAAAGCTATTAAGCTTTTAACTTTTTTAATAAAAGCTTAAATAATAAGGCCTCTATAATAAGCTAGTATTATAAAGGTTAAAATCAGTTAAGGTTTATCTACCTTAAGTAATATAATTACTACCTTAATTAAGTAATATGAATACTGCCTATAGGTCCTTTAATAGCTATATTAACCTTTTTCCTTTACCACATTCTCTAATTAACCTTTATAACCTTGATAAGAGTTAGAATTAATAAAGACTAAGCAGGAGCCTATAGATAAGAAGTAATATATAAGTATACTTATATACCAGGCCTAATATATCTATTATAAAGTATATTCCCTAACCTAACTATTAGTTATAGTTATTAATATCTATGATAGTTATTAATATAATGCCTATATAAAATAGCCTATAGCTATATAATTAAGCTTATTATATAACTAATTATAACTTTAATATAGCTATTAAGCCTATCTTATAAAGAGCTAATAAAAAAGACTTAAAAAAGATTTATATAATAATAATTACTATTAAAAAGAACTTTTTATTAAAGTATTAATTTAATTTTATTAAAATAGTTATTTTTAATTATACTTTAATTAGGTTAATTTATTATATAAGCTATTTTAATTTAATGAATCTAAGTTAGGTTAATTATAAGCTATTAATTCTTAAAGACTTAAAAAAAGTCTTACCCTTTAATTAGACTAAGTAGCGTTTCTTATTACCTTTATAGTCTTAAACTTAAATATATAAAATAAGTAGCTTTATAATATAGCTAAAAGGCTTATTATTATAAAGAGGGTCTTATTATTAATATAAAGTATATCTATAAATAGAGTCCTAGGATAAAGGCAGGGTAATAGTAAGGTTAGACTAAAGGTTTAAAGGAATTAGGTTAACCTTTATATAAGTTGGTTGGCAAAAGTTAAATTAACCTAAAGTTAATAATAAATCTACCAATTAAATATATATACCTAGGTATATAACTAATTAACCTTATATCTAAGAATAGATAAAGTAAAATTAATAAAGAAATAGTAGTTTAAACTAAGGAAGCTTTTTTATAAAAGAATTAAACTTTAATTTAAAGCCTTTAAAAGTATTTTTTTAAATAAAAGACTTATTTTTATAAATATATTTTAATTAAAATTATATTATTATTTAAGCTTAAGATTAAATAAAAGTTATTAGTAGTATTTTATTTTTAAATTAATAAATAAATAAAAAGAATAAATTAAATGTTTAATTAGTATTTATAATACTTTATCAAAAATAATTAAAATATTTAATTAAAACTTTTATAAATAATTTAATTTACTTATAATTTAAAAGTTAATATAATAATAGAAATCACTCTAAATAAAGCTTTAATAAGTTTTAATTTAAAATTTTATATTATTATTAAAAATATTAGCGTTAAAAGAAAAATATTAAAAATTAAGTATAGAATATAAAAACTATAAAAATTAAAAAATAAGGTTATAATATATTATTAAAATATAATAAAAAAGTAAATTAAGTATATTAATATAAAGTATTAATAAATAAACTTTAAATAAAGATAATTAATTATACTTTTAATTAAAAACTTAAGAGTTTTTTTTTTTAAAAAAAAAAGAAACTAGTTTTAAGGTTTATTAACCTTTTTAAGATTATTAAGTATACTAAATTATAAGTATATTATTTAATAGTATTAAATTAATATATAAAGATATATAATATCATTTATATAAGCTTCTTTAAAATATATTAAATATATAATTAAAAAGATAATAACTTTTTATTAATATTAAACTTTAAAAAAAAGATAATAAATAATAAGTTAGATATATTAAAAAAGAAAAAGAGATTTACAAAAAAACATATTATTTAATAAAAAATAAAAAAGATAATTAATTAACTATAATTAATAAATTATTATTATATATATAAAGAATATATTATAAATTAATATAATATAAATAGAATCTTTAAAAAAGTAAAAAAGTAAAAAAGTAAAAGTTATAAATAAAGATACCTTTATAAAAAAGAAAATAATTAAAAAAAGGTATTAATTAAAGTTTAAAAATATTAACTATAAAAATACTATTAAAAAGTAAAGTAATTATTAAATATAAATAAATCTCTTTTTATTTTAACTTAAAACCTATTAAATTAATTATAATAATAATTACAAAATTTAATTTATAATACTATTAAAGCCTTTATTATTAATAATTATAATTTTTTATTTAATTTATTAATATTTATAGTTTTTCTTTTAATATTAAAAGCTTTATTTTTTAATTTTCTTTATTTTTTTTCTTTTCCTTTTTATTTTCTTTTTTTTACTTTATAATAGCTTTTAATTTCCATAATATAATATTTATATTGCTTAGTTAATTACTATAACTATATTAAAAAGTCAAAATATCTCTATAATACTATATAAGGTATAGCTAATGGAGTTATATATAATAGAATAATATAATATAATACTTATTTTTTAATATATTATAATATATAGTATTATATACTATACTAAAAAATATAATAACCTTAAAATTAAGTCTTAAAGTTATATAGCACTATTACCTTTAACCTTATAATTTAACTAAATAAGTAGCCTTAATCTATAAATATAAAAAGAATTTTCCCTCAACTTTAATATACTAAATACCTTCTTTATTATTACTTAATTAAAGTAATTACTATTAAAGCTTTAACTTAAATAGACTATCTTAAAATAGGCTAAAAACCTTATATCTTATTATAAGATATATTACTATATAATTAATATTAATAATAGCTAACCTAGCTATAACTATCTAATTAAGGCAGTTAATGCCTATATATATAGTCTTTTAATAGATATTAATAAGCTTAAGTTTAATATTATATTAATCCTTTAATCTTTTTTAAAGTATTATAAAATTATAAAAAAATACTTATTATATATTAATAAACTATTAATAATATAATAAGTTAATTTTATAATCTTTAGTTATTAAGTATAATTATTTAATACTAATAAAAATAAAGCCTTAAATAAAGCCTTTATTAATTATATTATAAATTAAATAGAGGTATTAAAAGACCTAGTAAATTACTTAGAATAGGGTTAATACCTATTAAGGTAATAGTAAGCTTTTATTAATAGCATTATATTAAGTAATAGTAATAGTCTATATTAGTTATAGTTTATAGAGTTAAGATATATAGTTATAATAATTAAATTAAGGATATAAATATTATATTATAAGGATTAAGGGCTATTATAATATGAAAGAAAGGAAATAAAGGAAAAAAGAAAGGAAAAATAGTAAATTAAAAAATAAAGGTTTTAATATTAGGGGAAAAACTATAAATATTAGTAAATTAAAACTAGTTTAATAAGTTAATAATAGATTAGATTAGGTTATAAGGTAATATAATATAGTATAAAGAATATAAATTAAGGTAAATATAGCCAATTAATACTTAGGATAATAACTATATATTTTAACTTAAAGAACTGTAATTAATATAAATTATTACTATTACTTAACATAATATTAATAATAAAAGCTTATTATACCTTTAATAAGCATTATCTATACTTTATATAACTTAATAAGTCTTTTAAGGCTTTTATTTAGCTTATAATATAATTAACTTTACCTAAGTGTTAATTAGCTGTATTTATCTTTAATTTATATTCCTTATACTATACTATATTATATTGCCTTATAACCTAATCTAATCAATTACTAACCTACTAAGCTAGCTTTAGTCTACTAATATTTATAGTTTTTCCCCTAATACTAAAACCTTTATTTCCTAATTTACCTTTTTCCCCTCTTTCCCCTCTTACTTCCTCTCCTTTATACTATAATAGCCCTTAATTCTTATAATATAATATTTATACTATTAATTTAACTATTATTACTATATATTTTAACTTTATAAACTACTCCTAGTATAGACTATTACTACTACCTAATATAATTCTAGTAAGGAAGGCCTATTACTTAGTTAATAGGTCTTAACCCTTTTCTAGCTAATTAGTAAGGTTATTTAAGGCCTATATCTAACTTATAATATATATAAAGATAGATATATTTTATATATTAAGGAGCCTTACTCTATACTTAAAGATTATAAGATTAATTTGCTACTTTAATAATAATCTATTAATATATAGTAAGTCTTTACTTAGTATTTTCTAAATATAAAGGAAGGTATATAAATTTAGGATATAATTAAGATTAAGGTTATTAATATTAGTTAGAGGACTAGTTATATAAGTATTAGTTGCTATACCTAGGGGATTATAGTTAGGTTAGTTGTTATTAATACTAATTATATAGTGCTATATCTTATAATAGTCTTTATAGTTTTTAGCTTATTTAGAATTAGGCTTTTAGGGTTAAAGCCTTAGTATTAATTACCTTAATAAGGTGATAATAAAGAAGGCATTTAGCCTACTAAGGCTAGGGGAAATATTTTTTTTATACTTATAGATTAAGGCTACTTATTTAATTAAATTATAAGGTTAAAGGTAATAGCGCTATATAACCTTAAGACTTAATTTTAAGGTTATTATGTTTTTAGTGTAATATATAATACCTTATATTATAATATACTAAAAATAAGTATTATATTATATTATCTTATTATATAAGACCCTATTAGCTATACCTTACATATTACTATAGAGACATTTTAACTTTTTAATAATTAACTTTAATTATATTAACTATTTTCTAAAGTAACTATACTAAATAACTAAAGATTATTAAATTGATTTATTATATTATTAATAATTTATTAATATATTATTATTTTATAATTTTATAATACTTTAAAAAAGATTAAAATATTAAAATATATTTAAACTTAAATATATAAACCTTTATTAAAAGACTAATTATATAGTTATTATCTACCTTAATTAAGTAATTAAAGTTAGGTTAATTATTATTAATATTAATTATATAATAGTATATTTTATATTAGTTTTTATAGTTTTTAACTCATTTAGAATTAAGCCTTTAAAGTTAAAGTATTAATAATAATTACTTTAACTAGGTAATAATAAAAAAGGTATTTAAGTTACTAAAATTAAAGGAAATATCTTTTTATATTTATAAATTAAGGCTATTTATATAATTAAATTATAAAGTTAAAGGTAATAGTATTATATATCTTTAAAACTTAATTTTAAAATTATTATATTTTTTAGTATAATATAGAATACTTTATATTATATTATATTAAAAAATAAATATTATATTATAGTATCTTATTATATAAGACCTTACTAGCTATACTTTATATATTATTATAAAGATAATTTAATTTTTTAATCTTAATAAACAGTTAAGTTCCTTAATTAAAGAAAAAGATTAAGTTTATATTATTTACTTCAAAATTATTAAAAAGAGTTAAAGAGAGTTTAAGTAATTTATATTAAAACTATTAAGATTATTAACTAACCTTATAGTAATTTAGTAAATTTATAAAAATAAGTATATAAAATAAAGTTAAAACTAATTATTATTAGAATATTATAAAGGATATAATTCCTTTATAAGGATTTTATTTTAAAATTAAAGTTAAATATAAAAAAATATTTAAAAATATAGCTTAGTATTAAAGCAGTTATCTTTTAAAGTTATTTTAAATTAATCTATAAATATTATAGTTTAAACTTCTTAAATTAAAAACCTTGAATTTATAGTCTTTAGCTAAAAAGTCCAACTAGTTATATAAATAATCTAGGCTATAAAAGACTAATTTTATCAATAATTAAAATATTATAAAAAAGGCTATAATTTATTATATTTAATAAGGAAATTAATAAGTTAAAATATCCCTATAGTAATATATAAGGTATAGCTAACTAAGGTCTTAAATAAGAAATCAATATACTAAAATACTTATATTTAATATAATACAATATAAATTATTATATACTATATTAAAAAATATAATAAGCTTAATATAAAGTCTTAAGATTATAATATTATTTTAAATCTTATAATTTAACTAAATAAATAGCCTTAATTTATAAATATAAAAATATATTTTTTTTAGCCTTAATAAACTAAATACCTTCTTAATTATTACTTTATTAAAGTACTTAATATTAAGGCTTTAATTTTAAAGGCTTAATTATATATAAGTTAAAAACTATAATAGGTATTATAAAATATAATACTATATATTTAACATCAATAATTATTATTCTAGTTATAATTATTTAATTAAAATAATTAATACTTATATATTTAGAACTTTAATAAATATTAATATACTTAAATTTAAAATTATTTTTATTTTTTATTTTTTCTTAAGTATTATAAAATAATAATAAGGTATTTATTATATATTAATAGGCTATTAATAATATAATAAGTAAATCTTATAATCTTTAATTATTATATATTATTTCTTAATATTAATATTAAAGAAAATAAAAAAAATAAAACTAAAAATAAAGTTAAAGATAAAGATCCTATTAAGTATATTATAGATAAAATAAAAGGCTTAAAAAATATTATAAGTTACTTAATGTAAAGATAATATTTATTAAAGTAATAAAAAGCTTTTGTTATTAATATTATATTAAGTAATAGTAATAGTCTATATTAATAATAATTTATAAAGTTAAGATATATAATTAAATTAATTAAATTAAAGATATAAATATTATATTATAGAAATTAAAGGTTATTATAATATAAAAAAAAAGAAAAAAAAAAAGAAAAAAAAAGAAGTGAAAAAATAAATTAAAGAATAAAGGTTTTAGTATTAAAGAAAAAACTATAAATATTAGTAAATAAAGTTAGTTTAAGAAGTTAATAATAGATTAAATTAAGTTATAAGGTAATATAATATAATATAAGGAATATAAATTAAGAATAAATATAGCTAATTAATACTTAAGTTAATAAAGAAATATTATAAAGTAATATATCATAAATATAATAATAAATAATTACTTAAGTATATATTAATTTAGCTTTTTATATTAAAGGTAATAAATAAAAAGATAATAATACTTAAAAGAGATTAAATACCTATTTTAAAAGTATTAATACTTTTAAATATAAAAGTAAAAATATAAGTCTTTTTTATATAATAAAAAGTAATTAAAAGCTAATATAGTATATAATTAAGTTTATATTAAGTCTTAAGGGCTAAATAAGGAGTATTAATAAGAATACTATTAAGATTTTAAGTAATAATTAATATACTAATAAGTTTAAAAGCTTTAATTATATCTTTTTAATTACTTTTAAATATAATAATAAGATTAAAAATAGATTAGCTATACTTACTTAAACGGATTTAATAAAAATATATATAGTTTATAATAACCATTATTAAAGATATATTTTATATAAAATAGATTTTAAGTTACTTATATAAGACTAAATATAATATATATAGGTTTAATTATTAGTATTAAAGCTAAGAGGTATTAAAAGGCTTTTTAATTAAAATTAAAAAGATTATATAAGTATTAAAGTAATATTAAGATTAATATTATTAGATATTATAATAAAAAATGTAAAGGAATCAAAATAAAGATAATAGTAAAAAGGGTAATTAAAAATAATATTAAAAAGTAAAAAGTAAACATAAAAAGTAAACATAAAAAGTATATAAATTAAAGAGATTATATAATATAAAAAGAAAAAGAAAAAGGAAAAAAGAATTAAATTAAAAAAAAGATTAAATATATATAATAAAAGTAAAAATAAAAACTTAATAAAAGCTTAAAGAATTAAAAATAAGCTTTATAATTTAAAGCCTTTATATATATATATATTTAAAAAGTATCTTAATAAAAGTATTTAAAAAAGTCTAATAGTTTTTATAAGAAGACTATATATAACGAGATTTTTTATTACTATTAAAAAGTCAAAATATCTCTATAGTAATATATAAGGTATAGCTAATAGGGTTTAATATAATAAAATAATATAATATAATACTTAGTTTTTAATATATTATAATATAAGGTATTATATACTATACTAAAAAATATAATAACCTTGAAATTAAGTCTTAAGGTTATATAGCATTACTGCCTTTAACTTTATAATCTAACTAAATAAATAGCCTTAATGTATAAGTATATAATATTTCCCCTAGCTTTAGTAGACTAAATACTTTCTTTATTATTACCTAGTTAAAGTAATTACTATTAAAGCTTTAACTTAAATAGATTATCTTAAAATAGGCTAAAAACTTTATATCTTATTATAAGATATACTACTATATAATTACTGATAATAGCTATAACTATCCTATTATAGTAATTAATACCTATATAAATAAGCCTTTAATAAATATCTTTAAGCTTTTAATTAAGTATATTATTATTTTATAATCTTTCTTAAAGTATTATAAAATAATAAGAAAGTATTTATTATATATTAATAAGTTATTATTAAGATAATAAATTAATCTTATAATCTTTAATTACTATATATAACTTTTTAATAGTAATATTAAAGAAAAAGATAAAAAAGAAGATAAAGATTAAGACCTTATTAGGTATATTATAGATTAAATAGAGGCTCTAAAAGCTATTATAAAGTACTTAAAGAAAGGATAATACCTTTTAAAGTAATAATAAGTCTTTATTATTAATATTAGATTTAATAATAATAATAACTAATACTAAAAGTAATTTATAAAGTTAAAATATATAGTTATAAAAATTAAATTAATTAAGTAAATATTATATTATAGGAATTAAGGGCTATTATAAAGTAAAGTAAAAGAAATAAAAGAAAAAAGAAAGGAAAAAAAGTAAATTAAAAAAATAAAGATTTAATATTAAAGGAAAGATTATAAATATTAATAGATTAAAGCTAGTTTAGTAGGTTAGTAATAGATTAAATTAGGTTATAAGGTAATATATTATAGTATAAGAAATATAAATTAAAGGTAAATATAGTTAATTAATATTTAGGTTTTTATTATTATAAATTCTTAATAATATTATAAACTATTAAAAAAAGATAATTATAATAATAGCTTAGTATTCAGCCTAACTAGCCTTATATATAACTTTATAACCTCTTTAACTTATTATAAAAATCCTTTAATTTAAAATCTTATTTCTTTAAGCCTTAGTTAATATAATACTCTTATACTTATTTAGCTTTATTATTAATTACTTATAATAATAAGTAATAATAAAAAGTTAAGTAAGATATTTATAAAAAGAAAGATTTTATTTTAAATTTGAAGTAAGTTAAAAGTAAATAAAATATCTTTAAGTATTAAAGATAACTTAACTTTAGTTTTAAATAATATAAGTATTATAAACTAAAAACCTAATTTAAATATATAATTTTAAAAAATACTAAAGTTATTTATAATAATTTTTAATAAAATAGTAATTTAATGTTTATATTAAAAAAGACTTTTAGAATATAATATATTTAAGCTATTAATTAAGATTATTAAATTAACATAATTAAAAAAGAAAAAGATATTTACTTAAAAAGATAAAATATTTAAAGTAAATTATAAAAAATGCTTTAAAAAGTGAAAAATAGAAGCTAACTTTTTTATTAAATTATTATACTATTTATTACCTTAATATTAGTTATTATTTTATAAAGTAAATATACTTAATTAAGTAAATTCTATTTAATGAAATATAGCTTTATTTACTTACTAAAAGGCTCTTTTAACTGTTAAATAAAACTCTTTTTTATATATAGAATTGTTTTTATCTTATATAATTAACTTTATAGAATTTTCTAGGTAATTTTATTATATATAAACTATAAATACTATTTATAAAAAGCCTACTTAAAGGTTAATATAGATTATAGTTATAAGATTAATAATAGTTATAATCTATAAAGTATATTTATTCTTTAAATTATTAATTTAATTATTTATTAGATTTAAAGTATTAATATATTATTACTTAATACTTAAGAATAGTATTTTAGTTTAGTATTACTTTTTAATAAAGTTTAAATTAAAATTTGAGTAATAAAATATTTTATATTTAAAAATAATTAAGTTAAGTAATTAAGTATTTATTTATTAATTATAGCTAATTATGAATACTTTTTATACTAGCTTTTATATCTAGGCTTTAGCTTTAAAGGTTATACTTTTAATAAAGTTTATAACTTTCTTATTATTAGGTTTTAAGTTATAGTTAAGTAAAAGTAATATTTATATATTTAATTAATTATATTATAACCCTAGTAGTTATATTATATATAGATAAGGGCCTTATCATTTTCAGCTAATATAGTTATAATATCTAGAAATAACCTATAGGTAGTATAGTTTATATTAGACTAATCCTTATAGAAGTAATTAATATTAGACTAATTTTACTCTAAGAATGCTTTATTCTAGGAATAATAAAAACTATATAACTTATCATTCTTACTTAACTATTTAAGTATATAAAATATATTTATTTATACCTTTATAAACCTAGCTTACTAACTATTAATAAAACTTCTTTATATCAATTAAGCTTAATATATATTAAATCTACTATTAAAAGATATAACATGTTAATAAGCTTAATTATATACCTTATATAATCTACTAATAATAAACTAAATATAGCTTAGTTTAATATAGTTAGACTTTAACTATTATAAATTAATAGTTATTAGTTACTAATTACTTAAGTTTAATATCTTAATTATAATTAAAGTTAATATTATTAATTAAATGAAGTAATTAAAGTAAAGAACTTATAAATAACTTAAGTTTAAGTAGTTTTTAATAATTTTAAAAATATTAAAATAACTATTTTTAAAAGATAAATAGATTAAGAAAGGTTAAAGTTATAGAGGAGTTATAGACTTTATTAGTTAAGCTTTTTAAAGCTTTTTAGCTAATTAAATAATATATTTATTTTAATTAGAGTTACTTGAAATATTATAGCTTAAAGGTAATTTTATTAATTATTATTAAGTTAAAGCTATAAAATAAAAAATAACTTTCTTTGCTTTAAAAATAAACTTTATATATTATTAAAACTTAATTTAAAAAAAATATATTAAATCTATATTATAATAATCTTTTAATAAGCTTTTTTAACATTAAAAAAACCTAAAAGCTATTTTAATACAGTTAAATTAATACTTTATTAAAAAGTTCTTTTTTATAGGAATTATTATTAAATATATCTTTTTTAATTTCTTTTTATTAGCTACTTCTAAAGTAGGCTTAATAACTATATTAAAGTTACAGTGTTCGGAATGAGTCAGTAACTTATTAGTTATTTTGATTTGACTATAGTCACGAAAAAATTGATAAGTCAAATCAAATTAAATCAAGTTAGTGATTTGATTTGACTATAGTCATTAAAAAATTGATTAGTCAAACTAATAAATTAGCTTAAAAATACTTAAAATAGCTATATTAAATCCTATATTACCTAAATAGGAAATTAAGTAATATATATAGATTATATATACAAAGCACTATATAAGGTTATTTTTATTATCCCTATAGGGCTTATATAGCTTTTATAATTAAATACAGTAGATTTTAAGAATCTAAAGAAGTCTAATTAAAGTATTTAAGTAACCTTATTTTTAAAGTGCCTATATAAATTCTATCTATCTAGCTAAAATTAAAAAACAATACTTATAGTATATAATATAAAATATAGTATACTATAAACCCTATTTTGCTTAGTAATCTTTTTAAATAGGCTAAATAACTTACTTTTAAGTCTTTTTACTTACTATATATAAAGTAAAATCACTAAAAAAGGAATAATCTTAAGCTATTAAGTACTATTAGTAAGCAAAAGAATCATTATTATATAATAAAATACAAGCTTTATAGTATATATATTTTTTTAAGCTTTTAATTATATAGCTTAATTTAATATAAAGCTTTTAAAAATATATATATCTAAAGTCTTTAATTAGAGCTCTTTAGATTTTAAGAATCTACTTTATTTTATTATAAAAGCTATATAAACCTTATAAGGATAATAAAAATAGTCTTATATAGTACCTTCTATAAATAATCTATATATAGTACTTGATTTCCTATTTAGGTATTATAGGATTAAATATAGCTATTTTAAGTATTTTTAAGCTAATTTATTAATTTAACTATAGTCAAATCAAATCAAATCATGATTTGACTATAGTTAGGGAAAAATTAGTTAGTTAAATTAAATCAAATTAACTTAGTGATTTGATTTGGCTATAGTTACTGAAAAAGGTACGTACCCAATTAAGTCAAATCATGACTTGATTTAAGTTGATTTGACTCATTCCGAACACTGTAAAGTTATAACTAGTTATATAATAACTATTTCTTTTTAATTATAATTAGCCTTATATAAGGCTATTAAGCTTTTAACTTTTTAATTAAAGGCTTAAATAGTAAGGCCCTTATAGTAAGCTAGTATTATAAAGGTTAAAATTAGTTAAGGTTTATCAGCCTTAAGTAGTATAATTACTGCCTTAATTAAGTAATATAAATATTAGCTATAGGTCTATTATCCTTTAGTAGCTATATTAACTTTCTTCCTTTACCCTATTTAAAAGAATACTAGGCCTAGTATATCTATTATAAAGTATATTCCCTAACCTAACTATTAGTTATAATTACTAATATTAATTATAGCTATTAATAAGATACCTGCTATATATAAAAGCCTAGAGCCTAGTTAGGGCTATTATATAACTAATTATAGTCTTATTACTATAATTAAATTAGTATTAAATTAGCTTAATAGTAAAGATTACTATAAGATCTATATAATAACTATAGTTATTATAAAGAACTTTTTATTAAAAAGCCTATTTAGCCTAGTTAAGATAGCTATTTTTAATTATACTTTAATTAATTTAATTAATTATATAGATTAGGCTTTTTTAAGTTATTTTATTTATTTAGTTTAATTAGTTAAGAAGTTATTTAGATTACAGAAGCTAGGAAAGGCTATAAAGAAAGGCTTACTTTTTAGTATAAAAAAGGTAGTTTTCTTTATTATATTACTAGGTTTAGCTTTATATAAAAAGTAGCTTAAGAATATAATTATAAAGGCTAAATATCTATACTATATTTTCCTACTTATATAGAATTAAGGATAGTGTATCTATAAATAAAGTTAAATAAAGGCAGAGTAATAGTAGGGTTAAATTAAAGGTTTAAAGGAATTAGGTTAACTTTTATATAAGTTAGTTAATAAAGGTTAAATTAACTTAAAGGTAATAATAACTTTATTAATTAAATATATATACTAAGGTATATAACTAATTAACCTTATATTTAAAAATAGATAAAGTAAAACTAATAAAGAAATAGTAATTTAAACCAGGATTATTATTTATATAATTATTAATTATATTAGTTATTATTAATTTAAGCCTTATATAGCTTATATTACTTATTATTTTTTTTACTTTTAAATATTATTTTTTTATTTTAAAAAATATCTTTATACTTTTTATATATAAATAATAACTTAAGTATTAATTAGCTATATTTGTTTTTAATTTATATTCTTTATATTATAATATATTCCTTTATAACTTTAAGTATTATTTAGATATATTTATATTTAATATATATTCCTTATATTATATTATATTACTTTATAGCTTAATTTAATCTATTACTAACTTATTAAGCTAGCTTTAATTTATTAACGTATAATAAGTCTTTATTTATAATATTTTAATATTAAATAAAAGTATATAAATTAAAGATATTATTAATATTAAGATTATTAATATTAATTAAATTATTAATTATATAAAGATTAATTATTATATCTAGAGGGTTATAGCTAGGTTAGCTATTATTAATATAGATTATATTATAGTATATTCTATAATAGTTATTTAAGTTCTTAGCTTATTTTAAAATAATTTATTTAAGTTAGATCCTTAATAGACTAATAATAGTAATTACTTTAACTAAATAATAATAAAAAAGGTATTTGGTTTATTAAAACTAGGGGAAATATCTTTTTATATTTATAAATCAAGGCTATTTATTTAATTAAATTATAAAATTAAAAGTAATAATACTATATAACCTTAAGATTTAATTTTAAAGTTATTATATTTTTTAATATAATATATAATACTTTATATTATAATATACTAAAAAATAAGTATTATATTATATTATCTTATTATATAAGAATTTATTAGCTATACTTTATATATTACTATAGAGATATTTTAACTTTTTAATGTTAATTATATTTAACCTTAATTAATAAGTTAAACTTAAAACTAATACTTTTAACTTTACTTTAAGGAAATAAATAAAATAATAAGATAATAAAAGTATATTATATTTTATTACTTTTTATTTTTATAAAATATATAAAGTAAAACTTAATTACCTTATTTATAATAAAGAGTTCCTAGCTATTATTAACTATTTTAAGGAATTTTAATATTACTTTAAAAAGAGTAAATACTTAATAAAGGTTTTTATTAATTATAAAAATATAGCTTACTTTATAATAATATAAAAGGTTAATTAATAATAATTATATTATATACAATATTTATATAAGTTTAACTTTACTATAATATACTATAAAAGTATTAATAATAGATATATTAATATTATTAGCTAATAACTTAATTTTAATATAAATACTATTAAAATAAAAGAATAATTTCTAGAACTTAAGTAAAAAGGAGAATATTTATTTATATAACCTATTAAAACGATTATAAGGATAACCTTTTATAATAATAAAAAACTAATATATTTAAATAAACTTACTAAATATTAAGAAAGAAAGTGTAATTTAATAATAAAAAAAAAAATAAATAGAGAAAAAAAGTAAAATAATAAGGAGAAATTAAAAAATAATAAATACCTTTTATTAATAATTAACTTTATATTTTCAATAAAGTACTAGAAAAATGTATTAAATACTTATACTAGATTATTAAATATAAAGCTAAACTTAATAATTAATATTTCTAGCTTTATATTTATAATAATTACTTTAAAGGATTATTAAGAAAAATTAATAACTAGGAATATTATAAAATATATTACCTAGAATATTATATTCATAAAACTAATATAATATTAAAATAAGAATATAACTTCTTTTATAAATTTTATTTATATAGATATTAAAAAGTAATAAAATATTAAAAAAGTCTTTAAAAATAAGAATATAAAGTAAAAAAAAAAAGTTATTAAAAAAATTATAAAATAATATAACTTATATATAAAAATAAAAATATAATAATATAAATATTATAAATAACTTTAACTATTACTAATAATATAATAACTTTAAGACTTAATTATAATAGACTTTATTATAAAGTTACTTTTATTAAAAGAACTTTTAACTAAAATCTTTTATAATAATATTATAATTATAATTAACTAATTTATACAATTCTTATATTACTTATTATATAAAGAATTTATAAATATAAAAGAACTTTTTTATATTTTTTATTAATATATTATTAGTATGTATAATTTACTTATAGAAAACCTTTTTAATAAAAGACCTATATTTATATTAAACTTTTAGTAATTACTTTTAGTATAATTTAAATTTTAAATTATAAGTTAATAGATAAATAAAATATAAAAATTAAATACTTAAATAATATTTATAGTATTATATTAATTATAAATAAAATAATTAAGTTAAGAAACTTTTAATAGCTTAACTTATATATAATACTATTTATTAAAAAGTTAAAATATCTCTATAGTAATATATAAAGTATAGATAATAGAGTCTTATATAATAAAATAATATAATATAATACTTATTTTTTAGCATATTATAATATAAGGTATTATATACTATACTAAAAAACATAATAACTTTAAAATTAAGTCTTAAAGTTATATAGTACTGTTACCTTTAACTTTAGTAAGCTAAATGCCTTCTTTATTATTACCTAGTTAAAGTAATTACTACTAAGGCTTTAACTTAAATAAACTATCTTAAAATAGGCTAAAAACCTTATATTTTATTATAAAATATATTACTATATAATTAATATTAATAATAGCTAATCTAGCTATAACTATCTAATTAAAGTAATTAATACTTATATATCTAGTCTTTTAATAGATATTAATAAGCTTAAGTTTAATATTATATTAATCCTCTAATCTTTCTTAAAGTATAAAATTATAAAGAAAATACTTATTATATATTAATAAACTATTAATAATATAGTAAGTTAATTTTATAATCTTTAATTATTACGTATAATTATGTAATATTACTAAAAATAAAGCCTTTAATAAAGCCTTTATTAATTATATTATAGATTAGATAGAAGTATTAAAAGATTTAATAAATTACCTAAAATAAGGTTAATATTTATTAAAGTAATAATAAGCTTTTATTAATAGTATTATATTAAGTAATAATAATAATCTATATTAGCTATAATTTATAAAGTTAAAATATATAGTTATAATAATTAAATTAAGGATATAAATATTATATTATAAAAATTAAAAGCTATTATACTATAAAGGAGGAGAAGTAAAGGGGAAAAAAGGAAAAAAGGTAAATTAGGAAATAAAGGTTTTAAAATTAAAGAAAAATCTATAAATATTAGTAACTTAAAACTAGCTTAGCGGGTTAGTAATAGATTAGATTAGGTTATAAGGTAATATAGGATAGTATAAGGAATATAAATTAAGGATAAATATAGCTAATTAATACTTAGGATAATATTATTTATAATAAATATATAAAGCTTATACTAGTTTATACTAATTTTAGATTTATATTAAATATATACTCTAATATATAATAAGAAAAGATAATTAACCTAGCTATTATACTTAAAAGTAATAACCTTAAAAACCTATATAAAGAAATAAAAATAAAACTTAAATTTATTAAAAAATATATAATAAACTATTATAACTTGAAATAGTTAAAAAGATTAACTTTTTTAAAAGGAAATATAATTTACTTAGTTATAAAAAATATTAAAATAAATTAATTAATATATAAATTAGATTATAAATTTATTAAATTTTATAAGGTATTATAAATTTTTTTAAATTATAACTATAAATTAAATCTATTACTAAAAGTTAGATTTTACTTGGTATTTTATATTTTACTATTTAAATTAATAATAAATATAATATAAATTAAAATAAATAATTAATTATAAAAAATCTTAAAACTAGAAATTTATAAACTAAAAGCTATTAAAGATATATATAAAATTAATAGTTAAAGAGAATACTTAATAAAATAAAGAAATTACTTAAAAAATAAAAATATATAAAAATTATTAAAATACTTTATTAATACTTAATAACTCTTAAAGAATTTCTACTAGTAATATTAAAAAAAATGAAAAAATTAAATAATAAAGAAATATTAAGAAACTTATTACCTAAACCTAATATAGACTAGTTAATATTATTAAAGATATAATTAACTTAAAGATTATAAATTAAAGTATTTTTATATATATTTAAGTTAAAAAGAATTATATTCTAATTTACCTTTTAAAGATTATAATAAGTAGCCTTAAAATATTCTTCCTTTTTATAAATATAAATTTTATAAATCTATAATAAATAACTAATAACAAGAGCTAAATAAGACTATAAAGCTACTATCTCTTTATAAAGCTTTAAAAGGTCTTTATTAACTTAATCTTTATTATTTTTAAGTTTCCTTTTTTATTTTATTAAATTTATAATTAAAAAAAAAATTAGTAAATAAAAATTATATAATACTATTAAAAAGTCAAAATATCTTTATAATAATATATAAAGTATAGCTAATAAGGTCTTATATAATAAGATAATATAATATAATACTTATTTGTTAATATATTATAATATAAAGTATTATATAATATACTAAAAAATATAATAACTTTAAAATTAAGTTTTAAGGTTATATAGCACTATTACTTTTAACTTTATAATTTAACTAAATAAGTAGCCTTAGTTTATAAGTATAAAAAGATATTTCCCCTAACTTTAATAAGTTAAATGCCTTCTTTATTATTACCTTATTAAGGTAATTAATACTAAGGCTTTAACTTTAAAAGATTAATTTTAAATAAGCCAAAAACTATAAAAACTAATATAAAATATACTATTATATAATTAATATTAATAATAACTAACCTAGCCATAATTACTTAATTAAAGTAGTTAATAATTATATAATTAGTCTTTTAATAGAAATCTATATACTTAAGTTTAAGTATATCTTAATACTTTAATCTTTCCTAAAGTATTATAAAATTATAAGGAAATACCTATTATATATTAATAAATTATTAATAATATAATAAGTTAATCTAGTAATCTTTAGCTATTAAGTATAGTTACTTTAGAAAATAGTTAATATAATTAAAGTTAATTATATTATAAGCTAAATAGAAGCCTTAAAAGACCTAATAGCCTACCTAGAGTATAGCTAATAGTTATTAAAAGTATAATAAGCTTTTATTACTAATATTATATTAAGTAATAGTAATAGTCTATATTACTTATAGTTCTTTAAGTTAGAATATATAGTTATAGTAATTAAATAGGGGATATAAATATTATATTATAGGAATTAAGGGCTATTATAGTATAAAGGTGAGGAAATAAGAGGGAAAAGAGGGAAAAAAAAAAAAGTAAATTAGAAAATAAAGGTTTTAGTATTAAGGGAAAAACTATAAATATTAATAGATTAAAGCTAGTTTAGTAAGTTAGTAATAGATTAGATTAGGTTATAAGGTAATATAGTATAATATAAGGAATATAAATTAAAAGTAAATATAGCTAAATAATACTTAAGATATAATATTATAAAAACTTATAAGAAAAAACTATATAAGTACTATTATAAGATTTTCTAGCCTAAATATACTTATTATAATAAGTAAAGTTAGTAAATATAAAGTATTTATTACTTTTATTTATATAAAAATAATAAGTATAAGATATATTAGCCTTTTTATTAATAAAGTTAATAAAACGTATGAGTATATAAATTTTATAATTTTTATAAGAAGTTTATTTAGAGATATAATTAGATATTATAAAATATCTTAATAAAAGGTTTAAGTTAGATTTTACTTTAAAAAAAAAAATATTAGTTAAAGTAATAGACTTTAAAGATAAGACTAAATAGAAAAAGGAGATTATATTATAACTTTAGTAATTATATTATATATAAATAAGGTCTTTATAGTTTTTAATTAATATAATTATAATATTTAAAAATAATATATAAATTATATAACTTATATTAAATTAATTCTTTTAAAAGTAATTAATATTAAACTAACTTTAATTTAATAATACTTTATTTTAATAATAATAATAACTTTATAATCTATTATTTTTATATAAATACCTTAAGTATATAAAATATATTTATTTATATTTTTATAAATTAAATTTTACTAATTATTAATAAAACTTCTTTATATTAATTAAGCTTAATATATATTAAATCTATTATTAAGAAATATAATACTTTAATAAGCTTAATTATATACCTTATATAATCTGCTAATAATAAACTTAGTATAGCTTAGTTTAATATAGTTAGACCCTAACTATTACACAAGAAGAGACCAAGAAAGACTAAGAAAAGGCATAGCAAGAAGACTATCAGGTCAAGCTAGGCGGAGGCATTTGCCTCGCCTAGGATGACGGCCTGTCAGCACCAGGGACTTGTAGTAAGCTATTACAACCAGGTCTTTTTTACTATAGAACTAAGTAGACCAAGAAAACTCAACCAGTACAGGATTGTGATCTGACAGAATATTCCCATCAGGCTGAACAAAGACCTTAGGAACATAGTTAAAACTCTTTGCAGTAAGCTTTACAGAGCTACCTGAGCGATAGCTATAATCTCATTAGCATATTACAAGCAAGACATTGAACCGAAAATGAGGATGGCGACTTACAAAACCTTATCAACAATCTCACATGTGTTATCAGCGGCAGGGACCTTGCATGGGTTTGCAGTGGCCCCGGCTGTGGGAAACTTCCCCCCCTGAATGAGCTGGACCCAAGAGTCGCTGAAGCCGGCATCGGTCAGTTTGTTGATGCTTCGACCTGCATTTGTCCATCTGTCATTAGTATCACCAGCCACGATGACGGCCCTTCCCTTGGAGTTTGCGTTTATGTAGGCCAGGATTTGGTCGATACCTGCTGAACGAGCATCGACATCACCTTGGTCCGAGCTAAGTGGGAGATGGTCAGTTTCCGTCCAATATACATCAATCGCTTTACGTACCCAGCATCAGCATGAAGGTTGTAAAGATCAACCTCAATGCTCTGAATCTTCATGCGCATGAAGCTGAAACCCTTGGGGGTCAAACAATCTCCCGAGTTCAGGTTGCACTTGTTCCACTTCTTGCGGACAAGACCAGTCCAGTCATAGTTGGCGACAGTGTTGAGACCATCGCCAAACGGAACGCCTCCAGAGGTAGGAGTACGGTAAGGATGGTTGTCAGTCGCATAGATGTAGGCATGATAGTTGAAGTCCTCCTGCATATGAACAATATCATACTTCTGGGTGGCAAGAACGGTACCAATGAGGTTGGCGTTGGTTCCCTTGTCACCAGGAACCTCGTTGTTGTTGATAATAGCAGGAAGTCCAGCGACGTTGTAGGTAAGGAAGTTGAAGTTTCCAGTAGTCTGTCCCACTGAGAGACCACCAAGAGCGAGGGCGGCGGCAAGGAGCCGGCTGGACATGGTGCGGATTGACATGTTTTCTTGGCTTGTAGGTAATCAAGACTGAAGCTGCGATGATTTTTCTTGTGTTCGCCGTCTATTTATAGGGAGAGCGACATGAAGAGGAGAACAGCATTGGTGTCCTTTACCTTTGTGCCCTGGGGGCTGAAGCCTCTTTTTAAAACCCTAACCTTATCACAGAAGAGAACAGCGAGTCCAAGCTTCATGAGCCGATCTGTCATGTTGCATCGTGATCAGCATAATACCTTCCTGTCAAGGGTTCAAAGCCGGACCTCGTGAAGTGATATCGCGGCTTCAAACTACAAAAGCGATTGTTGTCCGAAAAGCAGCTTCTTCTTTCCAACTTCATAAACCGCGGCATATAGAAACCATCACATTTACACACGACATCAGTGAGGCACGTCGATTGATTCCTTTGTTTTACTGGTCTACTACAGCTCTTGAAGCATTTCCGAATCTGGCAATTGGCCCGTCTTTACCGAGGTTTGACTTTTCCACCAATGCGTCGATGGATACCAAGCATCTTAGCATTATGCGACCGAATAAGTTATTCCCCAGAGAACACGTGCCGTACTATCCCCCTGCTAGGGCCGTTCGCTATCGCGGCACAGTTGATAGATCCCAATTGACATCGAGCGGAAGGGCGGAAATAGAGACTCTGGATGACATTCAGTCTATACAGAATTGGAGTTTAATTTCCGGGTCGAGCAAGGGCTGTCGTAGTTTATATATTTCTCCTCATTGATGAACGTTCAACTTTCCTCTTTGCTTGTCTATCTGTGCCCTCGTTCCTAAAGACTTTGATCCATCAATAGAAGCAATATGAGAGGCCCACTTGTTGCTGTCGCCCTGCTAGGCTCATCATGCTCCGCACGCAGCGCAGGAGTCGGCACTTCGCTTGATCCCGTCGAAGCTGTTCTATTGCCCGATGGCGCTTCGGCAAAGAACCCTTTGGCCCATGTTGGAGCCAACGGCCCATGGCACATTGGTAGGTGGCATCAGACTGGAGTTGAGTCTTTCGTCTAACAGATCCAGCCGAGGACTTGACCAAAATATCCTCAGCGGTCCCTGAGGGATGCCAGGTCGACCAAGCTGCCTACGTGTCGCGCCACGGATCCCGCTATCCTGACCAGGGCGCTCACAATGGCTGGCTTGAGATGGCTCGCCGTGTAAGAGATGACAACAGTTTTGATCACGGAAAAGTCTGACCAGCAATTTAGTTCCGAGAGTCCAAGTACACCGCAACGGGACCACTGTCTTTCATTCACACTTGGGAGAGCCCTCTCACCAACCCTGAGATCCAGATCGCTCAGCTTAGCAAGACTGGATACAAGGAACTGTTTGATATGGGTTACACCATCAGAACCAGGTAAGAGCTCTGCATTCTTAGCTTTTGCGAACTTGACTGACTCAAAAAGATACCCTGAACTGTACCAGGAGGGCGAGGACTTCATTGTGTGGGCCAACAACTACACAAGAGTTCTCCAGACCGCAAAGCTCTTCCTTCACGGGTTTCTTGGAACCAACTCTTCCCTGGGAACAGTTGTTTCCGTGACCGGCAAAGGCGTCCCATCTCACCTGGGCGACACACTTGCTCCATCTGATATGTGTCCTACCTTCGTGGATGACAGCAGCAAGCAGCAGGACGTATGGCGTCAGCGATGGCTTCCAGGTTTCAAGAAGCGCCTGTCCAAATACATCAAGGGCGACCTTCAGCTTGACGACTCGACATGGAATGACTTCCCCTACGTCTGTGGTTTTGAGTCGCAAATCACGGGCAAGCTGTCGCCATTCTGCGACACCTTCACTCAGAAGGAGCTGGAAGCATACGAGTATCAGCAAGATCTCAGATACTACTACGGTGTTGGACCCGCCACCAAAGTTGCTTCAAAGATGATGGTGCCTTTCCTTGAGTCACTGATCGAGCGTTTCGTTGCTGGCCCTGATACTACGGGTAAGAACTTCGATGGAAAGCCTTTCAAGCTCCCCAAGATCCTTATGAGCTTCTTGAATGACGGCCAGCTGAACGAGTTGGCTGTTGCTACTGGAGTCTTTGACAAGCAAGCTCCTCTTCCTCCGGATCGTATTCCCAAGGACCGTATCTGGCGCAGTTCCAACATCTCTCCCATGAGAGGTACCATCGCCTTTGAGCGTCTCAGCTGCGGTTCCAACAAGGCTTACGGCTTGAAGAAGTTTGTTCGAATCCTGATCAACGATGTCGTCTACCCAGTGCCCTCTTGCCAGGATGGACCTGGAAAGTCATGCTCTCTGTCCAAGTACTCCAAGTTTACCAAGGACAGACTCAGGAAGAATGGCAACTTTGCCAAGCTATGCAATGCAACTGACCCTGCCACTCCAAGCAAGGTTCTCGGTGCCAGTTTCTTCACGAACTTGGCGCAGTCGCACTTGCAAGCTGTTAAGCCCTAAATTTTGCATGATACGAAGGAGGGCTGAGCTTATAGATAGGATCGTGAAGCAATCAAAGTTGGGAGGCGGAGCTTTTAATAATATTTTAATTGAACTTTCTTCACTTAGTTTTGGGACCACTATCGTTTGTGACAGCTCGATCTGTATCTGAGGTACAAGCTCAGGAGAGGCCAATGGGGGTGCCTGCAGCATCGCTCGAGCTGCGCACATAGCCCATGAACTGCGAGTCGCTCAGTCCAGAAAACTTACCAGATTACCATGGACTTGATCTGTATTCAAAAAGACTTGTCGCCCTGGAATGCAGAAACGCTTTATCTGCGGTCCAATACAGCGTTGGCCTCTCGGAGCTCATCCTCAGTGGGCATGTTAACGACCATTAGATACAAAATGTCCTATACAAGTTAACTACCACTTTTAGAGTCTTGGGCAAGCGCCAGATATAGTTACCTTGTTGAAAAGAAATTTCCTTGCCGCCTTGACCGGCTTGTAAGGCAGCGGCAAACCGGGCTGTCTATCACTACGTGCTCCACTGGCTTGTCCTTGGTTCTGGCCCTCTGGTGCTTGGCCCCTAAAGCCCCGGCGAAGCTTCGTTGGGTCGACATATCCGCCAGTGAGTAGGGAGATCAAGGAGCCATTGTTGGAAGGATGGCTGGGATCAGCATATCGTGAAGAGAACTTTGGAGCTTCTTGTTGGTTAGCCAAGAGGTTATCCGGTCTATTGAGCGCCTGTAGTCGGGTTTAGTGCAAACTCTCATCAGCTATCAACTTCAATGACTTACGAACTGAGCCTGGGCCCTCTTGTCATAGTACTCCTGGATGTATGTTCTCTTCTCACCAAGGCTCTGCTTCAAACCCCTCGATTCCTCGCTATCAGCCTCAGCAAGGACATCGAGGGTCGGAAAGATGAGAGGGGCAGTCTCGGGGAGAGCAAAATCACCATAGGTCTTTCCGCTGGAGGTTTTGAACTTGTTGGTAAAGGAAGAGTCATACGATCCAATCGAAGAAGCGACCGTTGATGTCAAGTCCACCACTTCGTGAGACCTCCCGGAATCTGGTCGCCAGGTCATGATCAGACAGCATAAGCCCTTTGGATAGAAGTATTGCTCATTCATCTGAGAGATGAACTTGTTTGACCTGTATGCTTGGTAAGCTTCTGCTTGAGATGGGGCGATGCTTTGATAGAGAATGTTACCTTTGTCTGCCTTGGACATCTTTCGCAACCTCAATTGTCTTGTATACGGCTGCACTGATGGCGATGCTTGGCGCAATCGGTACAAAGAAACCGCCCAACTCTGCGAAGTTGATGACCTCGATCCACGGTGATGCTCGAGTAGACTGATCGAATTTATCTAGAAAGTCTAGCCATGCGGCCTGGTCAATGCCGACTGTCTCAAGCATCGGAGCATATCCCCAAACAAAGCCACGGGTTCGATCTTTTGGTCTCCGCTGCGCGAGAATGACCGGCAACTCCAATTGAGCACTGGCTCGGCCAGATGAAGAGCCATGCACCCTCAAAAAGCTGGCCACAAGATCCTTGTCAACTTGAGTCTGTTGAGCGGTGTCGGCACCGTCTTGGGGACTCGAGAGTAGCTCGGATTGTGTTTCGTCGAGCTCCCATTGTCTTTCAGTCGAGTCCTCATGCTGGCTTGGCTGAGGCTCATAGTTCGGTGGCGGCTCGTTTCCGACAACAATGCCGCTTGATTGAGGCTGTTGGCTTGACTCTGAGGATGCGGTGGTTTTCTCCGCTGCTTTCTTGTCTTTGTAAGAGCTAACGCTCTCCGACACAAGCCCAATCCCGCCTGCTACGCCACGGACCGCTGACCCTATCAACCCCCCGCCTCGACCACCTCGACCACCTCGACCACCGCGCTGGAATAATCCGCCTCGACCGCGTCCGCTGTTTGACATGATGAGGATGAAGTGAAGTTTGGAGTTGACAATCTGAACCTTGAGGGTAATGAAGTCTGTTTTCACTGCCGCATCAAGTGTTTATTAGTGGAGGCCGCCATCAGCCCTGAAAGACGGGTATGCGGCACCGTGACATCTTTGAATGGCTCAGAATAAGACCTGTAGCGGGGTCCTGGACTCATTTTGGGCTAAAGGACAGACTTATCAGACAAGGTTAATTTCTAGTGTCTCATGCGTGCCACTGCAACAGCCTTCAACAAGCAACAGGCCTGATTTAGTGCTGACAATCCGAATACAAACGAGAAATGGATCGGCAAAGGCTAGGCGCATTGTATTCGAAAGATTGGGATGCTTGGTAAGAACTATGATGCCGTACAACAGCCACACAGCATTATCGACAATTCCTGGACATAGAATCTAATATCTAGGCTTCACCCTGACCGGCAGTCGCGATATCCAATTCTTGACTGCAGGCGTGAACCCTTCGTAATACGGCATGATATCATCATCAGATATGCCGGCCTCTGGTTCGATGCTCATCTCGTACCTTCGGAAAAGGCTAGCAATAACAAGCCGGGTCTCGATCCATGCCAACTCAATTCCTGGACAAACTCGTGTTCCTTTGCTGAAAGTCACTAGGTATCTGTCGAGGTCCGCTCCTCCACTGAGCCATCTTTCGGGCTTGAAAACAGAAGCATCAGACCCCCAGATAACCTTATCCGAGAGAACATCCGGAATAGACATGCTGATAATTGTGCCCGGGGGTATTTGCCAATCGCCATATTGCTCGATGCCGCTAGGGTTGACGCGACTCAGCCGACAGAGCGCACCAGGCGAGAGACGAAACGTTTCCTTGACTACAGCAGTAAGGTATGGCAGGCCCTCCAAAGTTGTGATCTCGGGGGGTTCAGTAGGTTCTTTCCATGCCTCTTTGAGTTCCTGGTAGAGGCGCTGCTCAACTTCTGGATTCTGGAGTAATTGATATGCTGCCATGGTCAGCACAAATCCAACCGTGTCCCATCCCCCACTCCAGATAGCCACTGCTTGCTGAGTGAGAGGGCCCTTTTCCTTTTCTTCTTGAGGCAATGAGCTGTCTAGAAAGTCATCAAACACAGTATGCTGGGAGATGCTTTCAGAATTTGCATTTGAATGGCTGTGTTGAGCCACGACCTTTTGCACCAACTTCTGGGCGAGCTATCATTCACGTCAGTCTGTGTATCATTTAGAATACAATAATATTTACCAAGAAGTAATCAAGAAATGCAGAACCTGGGTCGTTGAACCCTAGAGCCCTCAGGATCAACTGACGAAAGAGAGACAGAAAAAGAGGTATCTCTTTGGGTATGAATCGACCCAGATGTGAGAACCCGAACAATCTGTCCATCCTTTTATCGTAAAGGTTCTTGGTGGTCTGCACATGTTGCAGAAACCCATATTTCTGGCCGAAAAGATACTTGGTTATGATTTCTGCTGGAACAGCCCGAAACAAGAAGCTTGGACGAGGTTAGCGATCATTTTGCGCAGGTCAGGATAAACGTACGCCAGATCAACAGGACCTCCATCCTTGCTGTTATCCTCAACCCAAGTGCATCCTTTTTGGATCTCTTCGTTGATTTGGTCCTGTATCTTGGAAAGCTTTGTTCGAGAAAACGCATTCCCAAATGCAGCACGTTTCTTGACATAGGTCTTGTAATCCTCGACCCCGAATAGAGCATGGTTGATCCCAAACTCTTTCGCTGTCATGGCCTCTTTATTCAACGGGCGAAATCCGAAGATTGCATCGAAGTACTCGGAGTCTTCGATATGAACTTCATTTGGTCCAATGCGAACAATGGGCCCTGGATGCCTGTCAGAGAATGCCTGGGGAATGAAATAATGCCATACCATAGCGCCTGTGAAGATCCGGCAGCTTTGCCCACAATCGGCCATGTTGGTACGAGTCCCAGTAGAATTCATACAGTCGCGACGCCGCGCAGATTCTTGGACCCGGGAATCTGGATAGCGGATGGAAGAAGAGTCGCTGTAGATATGTGATTGTCTTAAAAGAAACCAAGAAGATGATCGCGTATTGGAACAGCTTTGTCCTGTCAATCGACGAACTAATATCAGCTATGCGAAACATGGTCAAGCAATCAGCAGTACATGTGCCGAACTATAGGAATTCACTGCGGTCCAGAAACGGATGGCTCGAATTTATCTGCACATCACATACGAGTACTCAAAAGAGACCAGAGCTCCTAGCTTGAGCCGCTCCCTGAGTGCGAGCAACTCAGTCCGAGCCCCAAACCAACCAAGGACTCGTAAAGATAAACTAGGCCCTATCATGCTTGAGACTGCGATGCATCTGACTCAGCTTACGCCCCTCTTTTGCGGGTAAAAGTGTGCCGGCAAAGAAAAAAAGGGAATGATTTGCAGGCTTTTTATACTGAACGGGTGTCTTTTAATAGGGCTGTGACGCTGTTAGGCTGATCCTACGATGGAGTCTTACTCTACCAATGTGACGAAGGAAGCGGGGTTAATAGAAGCTTTCTTATTGCCGCCCGCAACAATTCCTTCGTCACGTACCGTTCGCTTAGGCCATGCTCAAAACCTTTTAATGACACTAGCAACGATTTTGGATGGTAATTTCTGAGGCATCACCCAAATGCAAGTTTATTTGAGTCAGGCATGTGTCACCTGGCAGCTCGAATCAGGTGAAGCTTCGCCTGACAGGAGCATAAAGTCGATGTACACCAGGGAGAGAGTTCCAGGGCAGCACAAGCATATCTCTCCCTGCTGGTAGAACATGAGGTCTCGATCGAAGATCATCCAAGCAGAGCTATGCCATATCTCACAGCGCCTTGCGAAGCCCCTCATGCTTTACTACCCACCCGCCATCTTCAGGAAACCCAGGCGCATCGCCCTTCGATCCATCCCATCCTTTAGCCATATAGGCCACTGTGGACAGTGTCAGTGAGCGCCAATCTGTTCCTCGAGAACCATGCAAACTTACCGGCTAAGAGGAACCCAGCATTGCCAGGCATAAATGGGGGTGGCGTGTTTCCGTCACCACCACGAATGGCAAATCCTACAGTGAGATGACTCAGTCCCATCCTACCCATTTCCATAAGCGTACGACCTTACTTACCTGCGTCATCAAACTTCCAATAATCGTATGCTGTCAAGTGATATATCGCGCGCTCAGGATTCCCAATGCGAGCCGAGTTGATTGCCAGTACAGGCCGCCCCCATCCCCGGATGTTTTGGTCAGTCCAGACGTCCCAGATCTTATCCGCCGTTCTTCGAGCAACCTTCTTGCCCACTGCAGGCGTGTCAGGTAGAATGCCTTGTAGCATGATCAAACTTCTCGGGTCTCGGTTGAGTGCCGGATCATCCCACCAGGTCGAGTTGAGACCCTCGTAGACTGCGTACAGTCCGCCGATCTGAGGAGGCTTCGCCATGTTCTTTGCAACAGTCACCCAGTGCCCAGGTACAGGTAAGCCGAGTCTCTGCTTCCACTCGCACGCGACATCAAGGCCGTATCTCCAGTATGCAACTTCGTAAGCAAGATCGAGTGTGTTCTCTGGGGGCGTGTTTTCAGTGACACCGATTGCACTACCATGTTATCAGAACGGCGTTCATGCTCTGCTCAGGTTTCTGATTACTTACGGCGGACCCAGGTCATATCTGCCAGACGACTGGTTGAACCATGCATAGGATGCCATATAATCCGCAGTCGCCTCCAAGACCGGATCCCAGCGCTTCAACGTCTTCTTTGTTGGCTTACTCTTGAAAGCAAGCATGGCCATATACATTGGGTGCGGCTGCTGCCACATCAGATATGCATTGATACCGCCAGGCGAACTTCGACCGGTAATGGTTTCGGTCATCTTTGGCCAACGCGCTCCCTCCCATCCCATCTTCTTCGCCCTGGCGAGTGACGTAGGCAGAAGCTTCTCATATATCGCAGGGAAGATGTTGTGAAAGTATCGATCTCGGCCCCATGAGATCCAGTGAGCGCTGTGCCATACAACCATCTCCATGTGGAACTTGCCTACTTTGGTCAGTAAGTTACCATGTAAATAAGTCAATCTGCACCTACCATACCAACCGTTGTTCATCAAACCGCTCTCCTGGGGAGGCTCACCATCAGCAGCACTGTTAACTCTGACATGGTACTGGGAGGTAACGATTCGACGTTGAAGCTCAGTAGCGTTGGGGTTCGTGGACTCGGTCAAATCCACAAAACCCCCTTGACTCCAGTAGTCTTGCCATCCAGCTCTGCTACGTCTATCAATAGTAGATGGCAAGTCGGGTACTCTCTTGTCTGGAGAGAAGTGTGCCACGAAAGAAATGGCCTTTCCGTGTCTCGATGAAAGGATATATCGATGGGCTGTGGCCTTGGTAGAGCCCTGCAGGCCGAGGCGTTTCAGTTCCAGTGAAGCCTTTTTGGGCCAACGAAGGTTCACATAGTACTTGGTACCCATGTCATGATAGATGTGCGCCGTATTACCTTTAAGGTTGGCTGAAAGCTTTGTAGAATGATTGGTTGGGAAGTCGTAGACACCAACAAAAACTTCGTTCTTGTACTTTACTGTGTGGATTGGAGGGTATGGAAAGTCGAGCTCTACCATGAGTTTTCTCGACTCGATCAATTGTGAGTCAATAGTGAAAACAACTGCGTCTGAGTCAAAGTCTCCTTGCGTGACAACCTTGACCTTAACGCCATCGATCGTGAAAGTTGATGTGATGGCTCCGTGCCATAGGTCTAGCTCCTGGTGGGTACTAGATATGCTGCTTGATGACAGTGTATCGTCGTTGAATCGCAGTCCAATGCGTCCAAGATTAACACGGTTTGGATTTCCAATGAGCCATTGAGAAACATCAGGAAGATTTGGGTCAGGCAGATCATAGGAAACGTTTCTACCATGTGTCTGTTTCTGTATGCCGTTATATGCGTCTACTGGACTACTAGCGGTTAGCAGCCGAAGCAGTTCCCGTTCAAGGTGGGCTCAACTTACTCTCCAGCTGGTTCAGTGTCATTATGCCATGCCCAGCGTGACATTGTGTTGAAAGGGAGGTATGTTTGCATTCCTGTCGTATCCACACTGAACGCAAAGTTACCGTTCCCAACTTGCAGAGGCGTCGTTTCATTGGTGATCAGCCCTTTGCGGATGATATTATTCTCCGTTACGATTCGTTTTCTTTGAAGTCAGTGGGATTCAACCATTCCCCAGAGATGACGTTACCTGTCAATGACCGCCAACGTGAAGATCGGCATCAAGAGCCAACATAATAATCTTGAGGGTGACATAATGTTCCTCTAGTCTTAAGGGTAAGGAATATTACGTGCAGGGTCTCACTTTGATCCCATCTTCGTGGCATAAGTTTGCTTTACTAACTGACAGCAGGTGTCGTCTCGCTAACAGCAGGACTTTTATTACCAACAGCGGGGTCTTTTGTTTAAGCAGCGGGGTTTCTTATGAACAGCAGGAAAGTCTACCATAATGACGCCCCCAAAGTCCGGGGTAGAAGGCACCGATTCTAGTCATCGGGCTTTATTACCCCGAGCACCTCCAGCCCGTTTGGTGGGTGACACGACGATCTTTCTCATGCAAATATGTTATTACATGCGAAATAAACAAAAGACTGTTTTTAAAGATTGCATACTTCCTCCTTGTCCTCTGACACAAATGTCGCAATTCCCATGCAAATACCTCCTATGTCTTCACAAAAGAGCCTGCCCTCAATTCCCCTTCCCTCATCCTCCAAGATACACCTCTACTCTATTCTCCGACTCGTCAAGATCCGACACAACATCCAAGACTTGAGCAGGTGGCCAGCCGAGCCAAGGCTCAACGAGGTCAGAAGAAAGGTTCGAGAACAAAATAGAAAGGCAAATGTACATGAATTCAGACCCCCTCATATCTTATCCGCGGCACAGCAATGACGTCTCCAACATGGGGGGTCTACCCATACGGGACATCACGCCGGGTCGGGAGAAAGACAGGTGAGGGATACATGACCCCCAACTCTCCAATGCCTCATGCAATCTTTCACCACTCAACATGGGAGCATGGGTCATCTCGGAGATGGCGTGCAGATGAGGGCGCCATGGCCCTTCTACGACCGCTACAAGACTGAAACATCAATCACGTTTCAAAACTACTAGTTTAATGTGTAATAGAGAATGGTTCTCTTTGATTCCTCGTGATGTTCTTTAGCTGCCCTGTTAAGTCATATTTGCATGATTTGTTAAGCTTCTAGATGGTATCGATGACGTCCCTGACGCCGCTGAATCCCTGGTCAAGGAGAATCAGGTTGCCCAACAGTGTGAAGCTCTGTAGGCTGGATAACTGGCGCAGAGACGTAAACACTGTATACAGTGGACCCTCAACCCTACTTGACCAACCGCGGTCAGGGAACAATGGGCGGTTACGTAGTTTTTCGTCTCCTTCAGAACTCGAAGGACAAATATATCTTGGTTATTACAGTTTCTGTAGAGGCAGAGGCTTCCCAACAGAGAGCGCAGTGTTGGTGCCTCGGTATCAAAGCAATGACGAGATGGGAATTCACTTAGCCGGTAAAAGCAGAAAATAATGTTTTCACCAAGTGCAATTGCAGAGTCCCGTAAGTAAGTCATGGTCAGGAAATATCATATATGTCTAACTTTGCATTTTCCTCACAAACGGCAGATCATGCTCCAAGCTTCACGTGTAACCGATCCTCAGTCAGTAACTTCTGCAATGTCTGCCAGTCTTACGCTGGGCTATACCTTCCCAGTGATGATAGCGGCTGCCTGCTCTGAAAGAGCATAGAGAGGCGCTTGAAGATGTGCGCTCAGTGGTACAGGGAAGACTGATGCGTCAACAACCCGAAGCCCTTCAACGCCTGCAACGCGAAACTCTGTGTCAACCACTTTCCCCATGGAGCAAGTACCTGAAGGATGCCACGAGGTGCCGCCAGTCATAGCTATCCTCTGATCCAACTTATCGTCACTATCATCCAGTGCAAGAGCTTCCACGGGAAGTCCTTTGGGAATAGATTCTCCGATAATCTGATCACTGAATTTGGACTCCAGCATGAATCTCGTCAACTGGCGCAATCCTTCTCGGAAGACATGCTTGTCAACCTCGGTGGAGAGATAGTTGAGATTCACTGCCCACAGTTAGTGACACGAACATGCAAAATATCACAAGATCGAAAAGGATTAATCACCCTTTGGATGTTCGCCAGGCTTCCCAGACTTCAATGACACAGAGCCCGTCGAGGTTGGCAGAAAGCTCACCAACGCGCTAGTAATATGCTCTGCATCCATGGGGACACCAGGAAACGGAAGCTTAGCAAACATGATAATGTTCTCGACAAATGTTCTATCTTTCGCGAGAAGAACATGCTCAGATTCGCGCGGTTTTGTTCCTTCGTCTCTCTCAATAGCTTTAGCGAGGCCCTCTCTTGGAATGCCGGTATTGACGATCCAGTCAAAAGGTACACCTTGCGAGTATTGGGGTTGTTGGAACAGAGGGTTGGCGGACCCAATAGTATGCCCAGCAGAAGGATCACGTAGCCGCCAGTGCTGAAAGAATATCATATGATCGGATAAGTTCTTGCCAACCTCTGGAAGATCGACGAGTGGCTCAATGCCCAACTCTTGAAGATGGGTTTTCGGGCCGATACCAGAGAGCTGAAGGATCTGAGGAGAGCGGAATGCACCAGCGGAGATTATGATGTTCTGACCATTGACAACGCTACCGTCGGCCAGCTCAACACCAGTTGCTTTGAGATGCCCATCGATTTTCTGGATGACGATACGGTTCACAAAAGTCTCGACACGAACTTGGACTCCATCCAATGAATACTGATTGGCAGACCACTCTCGTTTGCCATCAGATCTCGCCTCGCAGATGTAAGCGCGCCCGAGGTTATTCCCGCTGTTCTGGTCGCCGTCTGGCAGGGTTGAAACGCCAAGCTCTTCCCATCCAGCAGCGGCTTTCTCAGCGAGAGGGAACACGCGATTAGATGCCTTGGCGCAAGTTACACGGATGGGCCCATCTCTGCCGTGCTGATCCGGGTTCTTATCATCGAACCAGAGCTCGGACTTCCTGAACCATGGTAGCTGGCCCTTGTAGCTGTAGCGGTCATCACCAACGAGGGTTGCCCACTCGTCGTAGTCTGCCGCAGCACCACGAGTCCAGCCCCCTGCACAACATAACCGTTACTCAACGACTTCACCTACCATTCAAGAATCATAAACTCACCTGAGTTGATAGCTGAGCTGCCGCCCAGGCCCTTTCCAGCGTTGAGAGTGATCCGTCGCCCCATAAGTGCTTCAACGGGTTCTGACTGATACTGCCAGTCCAATTCGCCGCCTAGGTTCAAAACCTGCATATTATGCACGTCCGAGCGGCCACGCGTTTCTTTTCCAGCTTCAATGAGAAGGATCTTGGCTGCATCATCGTACTCTCGAATGCGGCTGGAGAGAACGCAGCCTGCAAGGCCACCTCCAACAACAATATAGTCGTAAGTTGGTGAAGCCATTGTGAATTGGGCGTCGTTTCAAGAATGTATTTCGTGCTGGCAATAGTTCAAGAGAGATGAAGAGTTCAAAAATGGTGCACAATGAAACGAGAAATATTCGCGCAAGCGGCGGAGCAGCAACAGCTGACGTGAGATTGGGATCCATGGAATTGACATGCCTTGCAGCTGTAAAACGAACCTAACTACTTATCTAGAAATTGGCCAATGTAAGATTAGGGTACTAGTTCCATAAATTGAATAGTAATATCGATCCTTACAAGGATCAGAAGGCCAAAAGCGCGTTTATGCGTTCAGCAATATGTTCATGACAAATTGCGGGCAATTCCTATATATGGGACTGGCTTTTTTCTGATTCTTGCTCTACAGACCGCATTGCCGCGACATGAACTTCATAGGCATGAGATTCTTTCCATACAAGTACGGACAAAGACAGAATCACACCTAGCAGCCAGACAGAGCAATGGATGGGGAATTACTATACATGAGAGGTTGAGTTGAAGTTGAAGCGCCTCTCCTTAACGAGAGATGTAAGTTTTCAGACCACCATAATTTATGTAGCATCCTTCGCTTTGAGTTCCTCGGGACGCCTCAGAGACCACTGAAACATCAAGTCTTCAAGGACGCTACAGAAAATCACGTTATGCTCTGTATCTTTACTGGAAAATTCAGCTGCCATAAGAGTTCTTGCAGTGTTTGTTACAACAAAGGTTCAAGCATTCAAGGCTCAACATATCTCGAGATGATATGACCTTGAGGGGATATTCTTATCGTTAACACTCTAAACTAGCAGTTATAACTCAAACAGAAATTGCTACGTCACAGATAACAACGATTATTCTTCTCTCATTGAAGTTGGGATTCGATTCGTGCAAAAAATAAACTCAGGCTCCCGAGATGTTGTATACTTGCACCGACAGCACTCAACGCTATACAAGATATGTATCGTCGGACAAGGAGGGATTTTCGGTTGCGCATGATATGATGAAGTCACCAAACTCGGGCTTCTCTCAGTCTTCGGCCTTTGAAAAGGGCCGTTATTGCGCGAGGTCATATATGATAAGAGCGGTGCGGCACTCGGCCGGCAATCTTCCCTGGACTCGTGAATCATTTTTCGGAAGTCGCTCTTTGTAATGCCACGCGATACGGTCTGCTTGACTCGAGGGTTGCTGGCGAAGTGGAGTCATCCTCAACCGTATCTGCATAACGCTGTCGATTATTACATAACGGCCTGGAGGTTCGCACTTGAAAGTTCCGAATATTCACAGCAGACAATGGCGCTGTGCCTGGCATTTGGAGAACAAAAGGATTATCTTTCACTCTGCCTTGCCCCTGACGATCGGGTGTGTAGGACAGCATAAAGAAGAGGACCCTTGACCAGACCAGGCCTGCTGTTGCTCGTGTCACGGAACACAACCGACTGAGTTTCGCGTATCTTCTCATTCTACTAGACTACGATGAAGATCTTGACAGGGAACAAATCCTCCGCTTACACATCCGGATCGGACATTTTGGAATTGCCGTAGAAGCGTCTCGCATGAATGTCTCGAGTGATCAACCAATGCCGGTATCGAGTTTGAACCCACTTGGCACCACCTTGTATGCATGGCGACGGCCCGGAGCGACGAGCCAAGTGACCGACAACCGAAAACACCCTTGTATGTGCCTGTGACATCAGAAAGCAGGCGAACTGCCAGTTCTCTTCCAGTTCGACTTGCTATAAGTACTTTATCAATGGTTCAGTCAACTTGGTTTAAATCCTCTGCTCAGGTTCTCATACTATTATATCAGAGTCAAATACATCTTATTTTCTGAGCTTCAGCTGCTCGACTTAGCTCGCTACTTCAAGAATTTCCTAAAGAAACATCACTCAAGATGGCTAAAGGCGTAAACTCTCCTCAACGCCCTCGATATTGGCTTCTTACGTCTCCTCGTACTGCCTCCAACCTGTTGGTCAAGATGCTCAACCTAGGCGAGCAGAATGTACGCCCTGCCACACACGGAGGATACTTCTTCCTTCCATCTTTGCCCAAGCACTTCTTGGTAGCTGAGAAGCCCATGGACACATGGACGGAAGAAGAGAGTGCGACAGTGAACAAGGTAATCCAGGAATGCTCTGAAAGATTCCAAGATTATATCGCCGCGGCTGAGAAGGAAGGTCAGATTATTTATGTCAAGGAACACTCTATCATGTTGAACCATCCTCGTTGCGAGGACAGTTATGTCAACGGCTCAACTGGATCCCAGAAAGAGGCGACACCGCTTCCCATGATGGACATCACTCAACCAACACGATCACCTCTCAATCTCACGCTATTTCCGGATGAGTTTCTCAAGACTTGGAATCCAACCTTCCTCATCCGCCATCCCGCTCTGATGATCCCCTCTCTTTACCGCACATGTTTTGGCAAGATGGAGTGGGAGGGCTTCAAGCGCCCCAGAAAGGAACCCATGGCAGCAGAGGTCACTACGAGGTGGCATCGAACGTTGTATGACTTTTACTCCGAGCACTTTACCAACGACAGTATCTGGCCTATCGTCATTGACGCCGACGATGTCATGACTTGTCCTCAACTGGTAGGCAAGTATGCGCAGCTCACTGGTCTTGATGAGAGTAAAGTCCGCTACTCGTGGGATAAGGCAGGAGAGGAAGAGCTGAACAAGCTGAGCCACATGGAGCAGAGGATGCTTAGCTCTATCAACGCCAGTACCACGATTGACCAGAGTAAAGTTGCTGGGAAAGTTGATATTGATCAGGAGGTAGTCAAGTGGAAGGCTGAGTTTGGTGAAGATGGGGCGCAAAAGCTTGAGCGATGGGTGAGAGACGCTATGCCAGACTATGAGTTTCTGCATTCCAGGAGACTCAGGTTGGAGCAAGAGTAGAGAGCACATGGTTGGTGGTTTAAATGGGATGGAAGGTATCTTATCGGGTCTTTCAACTCGACATCAGCTCTAGAGTCGTACCAGGTAGTGAGTTCAACAAGATGTCTGGAAGTTGGAGTTGGCTGAGCTTTGCTATATTCCACTACGCCGAGTTTCGAAGAAGTCGTTACAAGGAAGGATCCCAAATACTGAATACAACAGATCTCCTGTGATTCCAACGCCTGCTATCTTTCGTTTATCAGGTTGTGCCCGTGGGGTCATGCGAGAGTGATACGGGGACTTTCCACATGGCGCGATAATAAGCAAGCTGCAATCCATAATCCGTTTTACATGAAGTCTATGTATATAAGAATCATGGGAGCAGAAACTATGATCACAATTTGGCAGTCAGATTATCACTGTTTTTTCTCTGTGACTGTTATGATCAAAAATAACCATCGATCTGATACTACAGACTTTATGACATTGGAAATTCATCAGAAGCAAAACCGACACAGCACATCACTTCTGAATTTTCTCAAGTCGAGGGAGAATACCAAGATCAGGCGAGGCAACCTACCCGAGACACTTCCGGCAGCTTGGAGAGGCGTCCTGTCGACTACAGGCAGTGAGAACTGCAAAGATAGGGAACTGGTGGGTGGCAGTTTCTTCTAATCTGTTTCGGTACCAACTTGTGAGATCCCGTTGACGGAAATGGAATTGAGGCGGGAATAGATCGAGTCTAGTGTGGCCCAGAGCCGTCGATATGTCTCGGTTATTCCATATTCCCGACTGGCCCTGTCGGGTTGGGCCGACATTTGAACCTGGTGGGGGCTGTTTCTGCGGAGGAAGCCCTTGAGAGCAGCGCTTTACAGCAGCGTAGGAGGATGAGAGGTAAGGATCTACAAATGACATAAAGATGCCACCGACAATCACAGTGGTGGCAAGATATGAGGTCAATGCAGCTGAGATCCAGACATTTCGGGAACTTGATGGATCATGATGATGATGTCGTTGAGGGTAAATCAGCCATCCAACTACGCAATACCAACAGAGATCTCCAGTCCATCATCGATGATTCTACTCAAAACCCAATCGAGGCCCTGTTTGCCCCGGTCATGGAATGAGGAGTCCTGAGATCGAGGGTCCTGTATTTGAGAAACAGGTCCGGAAAGCGAAGGGACTAAGCAAACTTGTCCCTGAAAAGGCGCTGAGGAATTCCGCCCGGAGTCTATTTGCGTTGATCGGTCATGTATTCAGGAACCACCAAAGTATGAGTATGCAGAGTGCTAATCACCCGAAACTTTAAATGTACGACATCCGGACCTTGCATATTCGTCGATAAGGTTCAGAGCTAGTGGCGTCGTGGCTACCGATGGGAATGAGAGTAAGCCACAAAGCGGTGCCTGAACGTGGAAAGATTGACGCTACGTCTGGTATCGTCGAGTCTGGATCGGAGGGCAGATATTAATGGTCATGAATGGATGGCATGGGGATAACAGTATATAACTCCCTCTCAGCTCCCTGGGAATGCACTCATTCAATCACTCACTCACACTCAAAAGCTCTTTGACATTTAACAGGAACAACAATCTTTGTCTCGCAACCACTCTTGAACAACTCAACTTATACACTTGCAAAGTAATAAACACTTACTACAACATGAAGGTCACTCTTCAGCTCATCACCGCTGCCCTTGCAGTCTCTGTTGCAGCCCATCCTCAAAATGGACGGGGCGGTGGAAAGCCCACCACTGCCGCCGCGGCATCTTCGACAACCGCTGCTCCCGGCCGAGGAGCCATGTCTTCTCTGCCTTTCCTGCCAACCTGGCTCTTCAGAGATTCCAACACCAACAAGTGCATCAGCACCTACAACAACTGCTTGATCACCAACTCATCCAACCAATCGGCATGCGCTTCCAACTACGCAGCATGCATCAAGGGCGGATCTTCTTCTACCGGTTCTGTCACATCAGCCCAGACAGCTACTACAACAGTTTCAAGCGCTGGCGGTCCTCCTACTCGGACCTTTTCTCGACCCTCAGTCTCTGGTCTTGCCCAGTGGTGGAGAAACGAGCAGACCATCCGACGATGCAACTATGCCTACTACGTCTGCCGCAGAAAGTCTGGCTCTACTCAGACATCTTGCGCTTCTGACCGAACTGCGTGCATATCTTCCGCCAGCGCCACTGGAAGCGCCACGGCTGTGCCTACCAGTGTTCCTACCAGCATCCTAACCAGCCCGGCGACTACTACTGCGACTGGATCAGCAGCTACATCATCGGCCGCGTCCTCTTCGACTACTGTCGTCCCTGCGGGTACCGGCGCTGCTGATGCCGATGCTCCTCTCAACTCGGACGATCCCTCATTGGATGACGAGAACTTCGATGCTGATACTGCTTAAGATTGTCAAAAGCGCACGTCAATGTAAAAACATAACGCATCAAGCAAAATTTCCTTACTGTTAACTGGATTTCTAATACCTGAGTTCACTGGGAAGATGTCCCGTATTTCCATCACTGGCATCGCATGTTTATGCGACAACATTCCCTTAGTATCGATTACTACTGTCCTTTGATGCAAAGAGCTAGAGTATATCTTAGACAAAGAATGATAAAGTTGCTTGCCAGTAATATTTGTTTCGAATGTTCATGTGCTGTGCCATGTCTATTGTTGACTTGAGAGTTTTCGAATGCAGTTCAGACTCAGTCGAGGCTTTGCGTTAAGTGATCTAGGCCAGTCGATTTTACGCGAGTCCCTCGGTCTTTCAGTGGCAGACCACCAACGTTTAGCGCATCATGACAGAAGAGAGCAAGTGTTGGGCAATTGGCTTGCGAAATCCTACGGTGGGGTTACGGCGGGTAAAGGCTGATTGCAAAGTCACTGGCAGCCCAGAGACAGAGTCGCACGAACAGTTCAGGGGTGAGCCATTGAGCACGCGAAAGGAATTGTTAGTGCTGACGCGTTGAGCGTGCGACACGCGGGGGGGCTCAACGACGCGTGCGCCTGCGAAGACGAGAATTTCGCGCTGTGACTCTATGGCTCTCCGTACGGCGCCTGAACCTGTTAGAGCGTGGGTGCACAAGCTCTGGGCTTGCACTTGGAAAATGAAGGGGCTGGTGTGTGTGCAGTGCACAATTATTTATCACAGCATAACCTGGCATGGATCTTTATGCGTCAGTTGGCCTTTTCATCAGTGCTTGTCATTACTCCGTATGAGCTTGCTTATCGATCTTGCTAGATTTATGCAAAGCGTATCAGTGCAGCCAGCCCTCAATTCTCCCAATCATACTCTGGAATTGGAAATGCTTTCGCATCGCCAAAGCCAGCGCCAATGTACCGCTGAGCGAGCTCGACGAGCCCTGTCCACGCGACAAAGGCGAAAATGTTGTTGCGCAGCCAAATACCCCAAGCTGTCTGCGGCGCCAGAATTGTCGTAATCAGCGGAGGAATCACCTGCATCTTGTTGATCAGAGGCCTGATCTGTTGCTCATAACCCTCAAGACCAGCTGTGATATCTCCCTTGTGTTTACTCAGTTCTCCTGCCAGGATGTAGGCGCCTGCAAGGGCGAGGCTGGTTCCACCGCCTGTGAGACCTGCTGCGTATCCTGCATCGCCAACCAAGACGAAGCGCCCCTTAGACAATGTTGGTGTTTTGACCTGTACAATTTCACTCGCGTAAAAGTCCTCAGAATTCATCATTTCCTTCAGAGCGATACTGCTTTTCCATCCTACATCACTGTAATGCTGTGCAATGTACTTCTTGAGCGCGTCGTTCCCTTTTGCTGAAGCCTCCCGAAACGCGTCGGCGCTCTCTGACTTACCTCTCGGGTTCATGCACATGAGCAAAACGCGACTGAAGCCTGCAGGATCCGTTCCAATGCTGATATTCCGCCCTCTCACTGCGTTGAATCCCTGTCCAATCTTACTTCCGCTGAGGATATCTTGGGGTATCGAGAAATAGGCCGACCAGCAGTTGGTTGAGACGACGTGATCGCCGACATTACATCCCAGTCCCAATGCACGCGTCCTCGACGTCGCGCCATCGCAAGCGATCACCAAGTCGTACTCCGAGGCTTCCGTACCGTTTGCAAACGTGACTGTGATAGGGCCGGCAATCTTTTCACCCTGCTGCATCGACGCTATCTGCTCATCAAATATGTAGTTGATGTTCTTGTTGTCCTTTGTCATATCGAACAGAATCTTGGATAAATCCCCGCGCAAGATCTCGTACTCCGAGACAAGCGACTGTTGGTCCGGGTTCCCGGTTGGTCTGATAACTCCGTAAGGCGTTCCATCTTCGCGAACAAAGCTGATCCCTTCTTCTTGCGTCGACTTGGCTCTCACAGCAGCTTCCAAGCCAGTCATCTTTCGCATGACCGAGACACCAGCTGTGCGGATGTCGACGGCTTGTCCGCCGGTACGCAGAGCGGGAAAGCGTTCAATCACTGTGACCTTTGCGCCAGCCTTTGCGAGCCAGTAGGCTGTCGCAGGCCCTGCGATTGAGGCTCCCGACACGAGGACTTTGAGGCCTGACATTTGGTTGGAGCGGCTGAAAATACGGAATCGTCGGATGGTTTACTCTGCAATCAACGATACATCGCTCATGTTTCTTGGCATTCAGTTCCAGCTTTAATATGAATTCTCAATTGCTCAGATGTACCTCATTCCGGACAATGGAAATGTAGATAGCGGACAACGGAGTATATTGATAGTCCATTTTGACTGGTAAGCGCTACAGTTTGGGCGGAGCGACGGTGCTGTTTGCTGGGGCAGAATCACTGCGTCATAGAGCTGGCTATGCGGCACTGAATCTCAGATAAATGTATTCCAGGGAGGAAATCATAGTATTTGTCTCGAGTAAATTGGCAAAGCATAAAAAAACATGTAATTAGCGGTAAATAAATGTTGAGATCGTTGATTGAGGCATGTCATTGTTGCTAGCGTTGTTCACATTTTGGGTCTTCATAATCGCCAGTCCAAAAGATTGATCACCTGGGAACAAGAGCAGGCTTTTCATCCAGCATCACAAGAATCATAAGTTCTAGAGCAGAGATGACCATCTTTCTCACGCTTGTAAGATAGCAACTCATGAATGTATAGGATCTCAAACGAAAAGTGGGAGGAATTTGCACCTTTGAGAGTCATATCGACATCTGCTACCCTACACCCACTATGAAACCCGGCCAGTCTGTAAAATCTCCGCTCGGTGATCTCGGTAGTGGACGAGGAGGCTTGCTCCGTCATTGCCCTGTAAAATACCGACGAAAAACACAAAATATTGTAAGCATATAAAGAAAAGGAACAAAATATATCTTGGATCTTCCTATGTGCTTCTATTCATTTATCTGAATGATTATTTAACTGCAAGCTTCTCGATCTTGACCATGACTTCATCACCGGCTCATTCGGAGACCAAGACACAAACTCCATCCGTATCGATAAGCTCCAACGACTGCCAAGTCCACGGACAGTCTGAGACCCCTCATCTCGACAGGCTTCTCCAAAACCGCCCCAAAGCCGAGCTCCAAGGTCTCGCCGACGCCGTTGACAGCCTAACGCACGGCGATCAATGTGCCAAATGCGCCGTCCAAGCCGCAGTCACAATCGTGACCGGTTTTCTTCAAGAATTGTACACGGCTAAAAAGACCGGAAAAATCTCCAAGGAGGACAAGAAAGCGCTCAAATCGGAAGTCAAGGGATTGGTGAAAGGGATAAAGGGGCATGTCAAGGCAAGGAAGAAAGAGATCAAGGGCCAGTGAATGGTATCTCTGGCTTCATCGCTGCACCTCTGATGTAGTGACAGGGTTTATGCTAGTTCAGAAATATTCATGACTTATCCCTCGGAGAACTCTCAGGCTGATCTGGAGAGAAGCCCGAGAGGAGTCCCAATCCTGATGATGATGATCGTGCTGTAGAAATTTACCTCAATCCACCCCGCACAGAGCATGCCCCTCTATTCTCCAATACCTTCGTCCCCCATGGGGTCCGTGGAGACTTTAGAGGCCCAGTCCATCCCAAGGAAAATTACCAACGCATTATCTTGGGCAGAGTGACACCACAAAAGCCCAGTCCAGATGTTACGTTGCGTAGGATAGTGGGGAATTACCCCAATGCCCATGGGGATAAGGCCTTCTCCAACCTTCTCCCCGCAAGTGCTTCCCATGCGAAGACTCACTAGCAACGGCATGGTTTCTTGTTGCATTCGGCCCGTCACCAATGTCACACGCTTTCGAAGCCGAAGAAGTGATCCCATAGCCCTAGTGAAACAACCCGTTGGTCGATCAGAGCCGCAAGACTCGTACACTGCCCGATACGGGGGTCAGCCCGGCTTATGAATAGCTGGTGACGGAACTTGCCCGCTGCCGTATTGCCGAGTCAACGTTACGCGCACCTATAGGATGCAAAGAATAGTAAGTACAGTATCTTACGAGAACCCCACAACTCCACCTATCTGCGTGAGACAAGGTTTGAGCCAGAATGCGGAGAGTCGTGCTAAGAGATTATGTATAATTACCTTAACCGTCACCAGCTTTCTTGGCTTCCGATGACTATCTTGGCAGATGCAATTGCAGGCCAATTATCAACATGTCTGAACAGATTCTCAAGCCAAAGGAGGAACTCGGTCATACCGACTTTGACCATAGCGAAGTCTTGAAGAACAATGATCTTATGCATGATGCCTTTGATGCTGAACAGCGCGAGCATGAGCAGGGTGTTTGGGCTGCCGCGAAGGCCCATCCCTGGGCTTGCCTCTGGGCATTCATTATGTGCTTTACCATTGTGAGTCAACCTCAATAGTCCTCATTTCTAAGTGGCTACTGACGTTTGTTCACCCAGGTCATGGAATCGTTCGATATGTTCCTGAACGGAAATTTTGTCGCTCTCCCCGCCTTCCAGAAACACTACGGAGTCCACGTCGAGGGTTCAGGTTGGACCATTCCAACAAGATGGCAGAGTGCTCTCTTCCAAGCAGGACAATGTGGTGCTTTCGTGGGTGTCTTCCTTGCCGGACCCATCACCAACAAGTTCGGCTACCGATGGACAACAATCTTTGCCCTGATGCTCATGAATGCGACCATCTTCATCTCATTTTTTGTAAGTCGTCAACCTACCCCAATCCCCAGACGGCGCCTGACCAGATTTGCAGGCCAACTCGTTGGAGCTCCTCGTCGTCGGACAAGCCCTGGAAGGTGTACCATGGGGTTTCTTCATTGCCAACTCCCCTGCCTATGCTTCCGAGATCGTGCCCCTTGCCCTCCGTGGTGCCTGTACAGCGACCCTGCAGATGAGTTGGTCTATCGGGTCCATCATCGTGGCTGGTGCTACTTATGCCTACAATAAGAGAAATGATCAATGGGCTTGGCGTGTGCCTCTCGCTTTGCAATGGCTTTTCCCAGTAAGTGATTCTCGAACTTCGTCAATCATCCCCGACTTCTAATACTTTGCCTGCAGACCCCTCTCTTGATTCTCGTGTTTCTCTCCCCTGAGTCTCCATGGTGGCTCATTCGCAAAGGTCGCAAAGAGGAGGCGCTGCGTTCGATTCAGCGCCTCGGAAGTAATGACAAGGAGGTAGCTCACCAGAAGCTTGCTATGATGGAGCGTACTGTCGAGATTGAGGAGCAGGAGGGTGGCAACCCTTCTCTGCTCGACCTTGTCAAGGGTACCGACTTGAGACGAACGATCATTACTTGCCTGATCTACGCCTCGCAGAACTTTGCCGGTAACTTGATTGCTAACCAAGCCACTTTCTTCTTCGAACGTAAGTGTCACTCATGATCGTTCCCGCAAACCGCTTTGCTGACCTCAACTTCAGGAGCTGGAGTCTCAACCGAGCGTGCCTTCCAGCTTAACCTCGTCAACTCGTGCCTCCAGTTCGTTGCCAACATCTTCTCTCTCCCCATCACCAGTTCCTTAGGCCGCCGTACCATTTACCTCTGGGGAACAATCATCAATGTCGCCTTCTTGTTCATCCTCGGCATCGTCGCTACAATCCACCAGACCACCGCTACCAACTACACACAAGCTGTGCTTGGAATACTGATATCCTTCGTCTATGCTGGTAGTCTTGGACCTATCTCGTACACAATCATCGCCGAGACCTCGTCTGTCCGACTTCGTGCTCTGAGTACTGGTGTTGGTCGTGCTGCTTACTACATTGCCGAGATCCCCATGATCTACTTGGCCTCACGACTCCTGAACCCTACCGGATGGAACCTTGGTGGCAAGTGTGGCTATGTCTGGGGAGGCACTGCAGTTGTTTGCTTCGTCTCGGCTTACTTCTTCCTTCCCGAGCTCAAGGATCGATCGTACCGCGAGACTGATATCTTGTTCAAACGCAAAGTTCCTGCAAGGAAGTTCAAGTCGACTGTCATCGATGTCAGAGACAACGAGTAAAGACACAATTAAGATCTATAGTTTACGAGGTTATTTGTCGGAAACCGTATGTCTACGGGTAGCTCAACTTGAAGCACCTTTGTTAGACTTTGTATATTAGCCAAAGAGAATTTGAACGACGAAATGATTATGCCTGACGGCTGCCTCTAAATAATATTATGCTTTACCAGCGATTTCTGGTGTACTATTAAAACATCCATACTCGCGATAACCAAAATACTTGTCAGAACTCCCATAACCAGTGATCACATGTCTGAACACCTCCCGCCAACAGCCACTGGTGCTTTCTTGTTCCGATTTTCAGTCATATACTCATACTCTAAGCACTATGACATAATTGCAAGTCGCGGGTTTAGCTCAGTTGGGAGAGCGTCAGACTGAAGCCAAACTTCATCACCGATATCTGAAGGTCGTGTGTTCGATCCACACAAACCGCACTCATTGATTGATTCCCAGAAATGGGATCCCGCTTTTTGCATATTGACACAATTGCCTAGAATCGTCCTTTTTTTCCTCCTCACCGCATGCTAGCAACCAATCTCCTCGCTGCAACTTAGCATTTACCAGACAGCACCTGAAATATTTATAAAGGACACCGAGGAGATAATGATCTTGAACTCATTTACTACTAACAGGTAGGTAGGGCTTTCAGCAAGTCCCCGCACATTAAATCGATCTCTATGATCGATCCCATACTAGGTAATCTAGGTCTACTAGTCTCTATGTACGAAGTCCAACTTCAAGGAACTGGTGCACAGATCCAGGAACTTCAGACACATAGGTGAAAGTCAACCGCTCATCTGCTTTTGCGAGCAGGTTGATCCAGTCCTGCAAGCTGCGCTCCTGAGAGTTGAAGAACTGCATCATGTGCATGTCTGCAGCATTGAGCATATGGCTCAGCGTTGCAAACGGAAGTGCGGCCGTGTCCGGAGGAGCCACAGCTTCAACGAGAAGGACTCGCGAACCACGCTCAAGGTGCGGTACCAGATATCTGAGGATATTTGCCGCATACTCGTCAGGCCAGTCATGAAGAACCATCTTGAGCATATAAACGTCGCCTTCGGTGTTTTGGGCTTGCAAGAAATCGTGCGGCTCAAACTTGATCCGAGACTTGATCTCGGCAGGTACTTGCTCATCGAAAGAGGTCTGAAGTTGAGGAAGATCTTGGACAATGAACTTTAGGTTAGGGAACGCCTGAGCAATAGTGGTAGAGTCATGTCCACTAGAACCACCAATCTGAGAGATGTCAGTCAACCTGACCAGTGCAGCTCTTTCCAGTGACTTACATCAACCACAGTAGCTTCACCAAGCTTATTCCAGTCATAAGCGGACTTTAGCAAGTCATCAGTCTTGATGACAGAGGCCGATGCTGCCACTTGCATGCACTCGGCGAATCTCGCACTACGCCAACCTTTTGGCTTGCCTTCAACTTCGCGATTGACATAGTCCCAGAACGTCTGAGGCTTGTCCAATTTGTCGATGTTAGCTAAAGCAAAGCCACTCTCAGCTGGTTCCTGACTAGGCTCCTGTTTGCCGCTGCTGAACTTCCAGAGTGACTCTGCAACATGAAGTGAACCAGGACCGGCCTCCTCCAACAGATGTCGAAGCCAGTTCTGATACAGACGGTTCCGGGCAGGAAGAGCAGATATAGAAGTATGACAAACGCTATCAGGCTGATCTTTGGCACTGGCGAAGATCCGAATTGAGATAGCATACTTGAGGACGCGGCGCACGATACTTTCTGGAAGTTTGACCTGAGCAGTGATTTCAGCATATGTTGCCGACCCGTCGATTGGTACAGCGCTCCAGAAGTTGAATTGATTCAGAATGTTTGTGACAGATGCATCATGGAATGCCTGTATATCAGCTATCAGTTCTACTTTTCGCAAGGTGGATATGGACTCCACGAACAAGAAGAGGACCCATAAACGATGAATCAGTCGGCCCAAGAGCAAGGCGGTAGAGGTCAGTGGTGGCATCGAGCAGCTGCATGCGAAGACCAATGATCTCAGGATCCTTTGGGTAGTCGGCGAGGCCATCTTGTTCAAAAGACGGAGCAGGAAATCCGCCTTTCTCAAGCTTCGCTGCCAAAGCTGTCGCTGCTTGTGATGCAGCTTCGGCGAGGCTAGTCAGCGATGGCGTCGTAGTTGTCATGTTGAACTAGGTGAGATGGTGTATCTGCAGTGCAAGTTTCTCGAAGTCTATCATGGTTACTCCTCCGGCATGAATGAATCTTGCTTAAATAGTAAAAGCTGATGAGAAATACTATGTCATACTCCTACGGACTTCATCTCCGGGGGATCCAAGAGCGTTGCACTGGATTGTGAATGTCAAGCCGACTGATGACTTCGTTGACCCTAAATAGACAAGTGCTGACGCTAGTAAGGAAGCTGTCTTTCTATTTTCGGGCTATCAGGACTAAGGTCGTCTCACTGATACCCAAAGGGTCGTAGCAGACTCAGATTGCAAGGATCTGACGCACCGAAGGACTTCCGATGTCCGACGGCATTTGCTAATTGGAACGACTAGTGATCTCCAGGCCTAAAGACATGATGTAGCCTCGTCTCTCATTATTTACAGAAGCAACGAAAGTCGTCTGGGAATTTATCTCACCACAATGACATATCGACATGCACGTAACTTGCTGGAAACTTCAATCTGAAGCCGTGGTCAGTTTTATGTCGATCAACCACAGAGGAGTATAGCACAGCAAGAAATTTAACGCTCGATACAACGATATGTTTACATATATAATCCGCCTGGGAATGTTCGCCAGTCGCTTCAAGTGGAAACCACGCCGCTTCCATCATGAGACGAGGGATTTTCAGGCGGCCTTGAGCTTCACTGGTAGTCAAATACTCCAAAATAATCTATTTCTTTTCCGTAAATGAGGAATCACTTTCTTCAAAAGACTCACGTATCAGGAACTTCTTATCGTTGACATGGTGATGTCGAACCCAAAAGATGATGGTCTGGACGAAGAGAGCAATTCCAGGAGCAGCCCAGGCCCACTGTGAAGACTACGTTAGCAAGTGACCAGAGTAAGGATAATCATACTTACGATGAGGTTGGGATCTTTAATGGAAGGAATCAAAATCTGAGCTAATGCCGAAGACAGAGCCTGCATAGCCAAGTTGATGGCGACAACAGTAGACTTCATACCCTCAGGCGCCCTTGCATAAGCCATCTCGTATGCCGTGACTGCAGTAAAGAGCTCACCAATAGCCCCTAGCATAACAGTAGGCAGCTGCCACCAGATAGAAACGGAGGACACACTATCGCATGTTGAAGCCTGATATCCGCAAGGCGAGGTTTTCTAGACCCTCCACTGGATAACTGCACCGACAATGCTTCCGATGATGGCGGAGGTGTAGCCGACAGTCATGCGACTAATGGGGCCAAACTTGATGTGGTATCTGTTCAAGAGAGGGTATAGAACAAACGACATGATGGGCGCGAAGACCATCAGTGTGAGTGGGTTGAAGTTGTGAATCAGATCGTTGGGTGCACCTTTGGTAGTTATCGACGCTCCTTGATTAGACAAAACGGTGCCAACACCGCCGTTATTGAGGTAAAATAATGGCTGGTAGAGAAAGATCTGGCACGCGGAGAGGGTTCTGCGAGCATGTTCGACTGCCTGACTATCCCAGGAAGCTGTCTTGCCCTTCGCAGCAAGAACAGATGGCTTGACTGAGTCAAAGAAGTTTTTAATCCAAATCCTGCCCTTGTTCTCTTTGATAGCCAGCCCAACGATCTTGAGAAAGTTATCGAGATCAGATCCTTGAGGCGGTACGCGCTTGAGGCTTTTGTATCGCCACATGAGCAGCACTGGCAAGAGGATGTAGATGATGCCTGGAAGGAGAAAGGCAAGCCAGAAGCCAACATACTTCTCGATGTAAGTTGTAGCGATCATGAAGAAAGCACCAACGTTGATGCACATATAGAAGATCAACATGATCCTCTGAATAGTGGTCTCAGGATCAACGATGACATGCTCACCAGACTTGAGCGTCTTGACATATTCTGTCTGGTCGGAGTATTGGTCGATGATGAGAGGAACAACATGAGGCTTGAACAGACCGGCTCCGATGACGAGAAGAAAGAAGCTGACCATGAATGGCGCAAGCCCATTGCCGGCTTTGAGAACAGCGGGAGCTGCGCCTCCAACCATGATAACGTGTGCCACGCCGCCGATGATGACTCCATACATGATCGCTCTGAAACGGCCGGTCTTGGTGTCGCCGAGCCACGCACCAAAGATTGGGATGACATAGGCAAGGAAGTTCAACAGGAGAACCATGGCCGAGGCAAACTGTAAGCCTCGGTTTCTACCATTGGGCTTGGTCAGTCAATAGTTCAGTTACATATCGAAGCAACTCACAAAGCACCAGCATGGCCGTTGGGGTCGTTCTTAGCAACAGCTCCTGCTCCATTGCCTCCCTTTGGCAGCGGAAACTGGAGGAAGTTGTTGAAGACTGTCTTGCAACCATAGAATGAGGCTCGTTCTGCAAGCTCAACGATGCAGAGAAGATATGAGACCCATGGGATACGTCCTGCTATTTTCCGTAGTTTCTGGTTCTCTTCGGTGGTTGGGGCTGATCGATCCGGAGTACTATCAGAAAGAGACACGACATTGGCCTCGGGGTCGAGTGCTGAGCTCTTGTCTTGAACAGCCTCAACTGAGGTTGCTATCAACGATATATTAGTCGTGCTTGAATTTGGCCCGAGGCTATTCACCCATGTTGTAGCTGATAATAGCCACTGAGAAACAATAGGCTACTCGGGCTTGGGATTCAACAGACGGATGAGACGCTGAAGGGTACGGACTAGATATCTTGTTTATGATGGTTTCGTAACACCATGCTTCGCCCCGGGAGTGATGTCGCCATCATCTCAATCTTCACATCATCGACAAATTACCTAAAAAGAGGACCTACTGTGGGTTGTCCATGTTTCATGCGACCACTTTTGAGTGTATTGGGATCTGTTGGTTTGGCATACAGGCTTGGAAGGAGTAGCTGGCATTGTTGGCCACGACGTCGGAGTCGGGCCGCCCCGATCCCACGTTACAGCCCGGGAAGTGGGTGATGAGTTATTAATGAGCAAACCGTCAATCGCCAAACTACCAGGTAGTTCGTCGGAGGAAGTAAAGAATAGTTCGGAGATTCCGAATAAGGTGCGAGAAGGTTCAAGAAGAATGGAGCAAACAACGCTACGATTCGTGTATTGGCCGGGCAGAGGGTTTGAACTTGAGCATCGACGATCGCGATCGTTGCAGTGGAGTAGGTTTAACTTTATCCTAGCCCCATATCTCGACAATCTTTGCTGTTTTGCTATATCAATAGCAAGGAGAGTCGGTTTTCGAGATATTGCGTCACCGGCGCACGGCTAGAACGGCATCTCAGACTTGACCACCGATATAGATTCCCATCTACGGATATATTAGGCCTATCTGAAAACGGGCTGTTTCTCTCATTGGAGACGTTTCTGTTTTTGGTCTGTGGAAAGGTACTTGAACTTTCGAAAGGTCTTCTGGAGAACAGGCCAGTGCGTTTGGTTCTGGAAATACGGGATCCTTGCAGTGGATGCATAGTGGGTGACAGCGCTGTAGGCCCCTTTGAACTCGCGAAGCAACTGAACGCGACTTCAATGACCTAGTTAGGAAATCAACACCATGCCGACATAGCAAAGGCCGTTCAGTCACAAAAGCCCAGTATAAGAAATGTCCCTTTATTTGGCACATCGCTGTTTAACACGTGTCCGGCGTGTAGTCAGCCATGGAGTCAATCTATGTAGCTTGTTGTTGATACTCAATGCGTACCTTCACCTTGAGCCATCAAGACACCCAAGATCTGGCATCGAGCTGGCATACTACCGAAAGGGCTTTGGTGCACGAATAAATGATCAAATCAAAGTTTATTTAAGTATCAAGCTCTTCGCAAGCAAAGTACCTATGTTATGCAGATCCCCATCCCTAATATGCTTAAAATTCAACTGCTTGAGTCTGTTCTTTTGCCACAAGGCAAGTTCTTCGGCCGAACACCTCAATATTTTCCCAAGCGCGCGGGTTATGAGGTTCTGGCGGGCTGAGGAGGAGGAGGGTCAGGCTTTGGGCAGGGCTTAGGGGGTCTGGGTCGAGCTGGGGCAGACATGTTTTCTGGTTTACGTGAGTGAGATTAAATTCGGTTGGTTGTGCTTTTGGATGTTGGAAGGCTGGAAAAGTGTTATGTTCGTGTGATTTGAGAAAAGAAGAAATGCAAATTCTCCAGTCGAAGAGCCTTTCTTTTATAGGCATTGCTCTTGTTGAATCACGGGGACAAGCAGTACAGGGCTGATTTGCTACTCATTGCTGCAATTTCAGTGAACACGGTTACAAGATAACACGGGCAAGAGAGCGTGAATAACAGATGTCGAGAATATATGGCCTCCAGTGCTAACAAGATTTGCTTCTAGTGTTATCACGGCCGATCAGTGCCTTAATGTGACTGAGTCTGTGTTTTGATTAGGCTGCGACAAGTTGCCGGAACTCAACCACGAAAGCATAAAATCAAACTATCGGCATTGAATACCATGACTGCATCATCGTTAAGGGAGAACTGCTTGTGATACGAAGTAATTGCTGTTGAAAAGAAGAAGTGCCGTTGGCAAGAGGAATTGCTGCTGAAAAGAGGAAATTGCTGTTGACAAGAGAAATCGCTATTGGAAAGAAAAGCTGCATGCGCAAAACTGAAGTACAAACCCTCAGATTCATGTGGTACCAGTATTGAGTGTAGGTTTCATCATGCCCAAGGCCCCATGGTCAAATGCCACTGCAGAATACTACCGAGTGTGCTCGATATATTTCCTCTCTCGATACCGATCAATCCGGTCTTTACCATTTTTAGTGTCTCATCATTCTTGTTGTATTAAAGCACAAAAATGATATATGAATAATGATCTATCAACCATTTCCTGCCTTGGCCCTGACTAGCTCTGGTATTCCTCATACGTATCTAGCAGTTCATATACTCGTCCTTATAGTACAGGCAGCAGTTCAAACTATTTCACCCTCAGAACGTGCACTCAACTTTTCAGGGTACTAAATAAGTTCTATTGTTCATTCTAGACAATCTTGCTCCAGTTTCTCTGACATCGCCGTCCTGTTCAACTCTCTGACCTTCTCTTTCATCCTTTCCTTCACATCAACACACTCGCAGGCAAGAGCCATTTCAGCGATTCTTATTTCTGGCATTCTCTTTCCTTTCTTCTTGATCTTTGAAGCCTGTTCAAATCGCCATGCTTTAAGATCTCGCTCAAATGCTGTAGCATGGTATGGTTCATCGAACTCAATTCCGTAACTGTAGTTTGGATCGGCTGGTAAGACTCTGCTGCAATGACGGTGTTCATCGAAGCCTTCGACCTCCTTTATCTTGACAAGTGTGATGTTCTGACTTGGTGTGAAGCCTGCAAATAAGTCTCGATAAGCTGGAAATTCGGTAATCGCAGCGTCGATCATGCCATTCACTTGAAGACCATATGCCAAAGCCCAGAAAGGATTGTTTCCAAGTTTCCATTTCTGCTGGCTTTGGAATACTTTCTCGATATAGAGGGTATCATATGGGCTGCAGTAGCCATATGGTATTGTACCATGCTTATCAAGATTGAACGCTGTGTTCAGGGGGAACCGCGTCATGTACAAACTCGCAACATAGCGTGATTGCTTAGACACTGAAAATGCAATGGGTACAGGAGGACACTTTATACTGAGATATCGGGCCTGGGGGTTGACAAGTGCAGGGACGAACTGTATGTATTCGACGTAATGCACTCGAGAGCTAGGGAGTGTATATTCCCAGATGAGACGCTGGATCACGGGGTCCAGTTTCTGAAATTGTGGAAACAAAGTACTCTTGTCGGGAAAAGACAGAGATGTTGCATGCTTTTGTGCGTCAGGAGACATTCTGATGGTATTTTGAAACGACTTGTGAATATTAGTTGGTGTTGGATGTGAATCGGTAGTTGGCTAAGAGATAAGTATAAAGTGTTTCGAGCGGAGGCATGATCATGATTTATGAGTGAACGAATACTATTCTTGGTGAGCATAAACAAGTCATGGACCGTGAGTGTTCAGACACTAGTATTGAGGCCGGGCATGGAAAACATTCAGGAACTACTGAACATGAGGACGGTCAGTTGGACAGCCACCAAGTTCATGCTATTTGAACAAAGAGCATCAAGCTTGTTCAGTGGTTCTGTCCACCAGACTGCTCAGAATCATTGACTGACTGCTTTTTCCAGATTGAATCAGTCAGTAAACGCACGTGCGCTTCATCTTTGTTTTGACCTGAGGTTTGTGAAGCAGCGACAGCTCTATCTACAAAATGATTTGAATAACGTCAATGCTGTTACATGTCTCAGTAAATGGAATCGCCACATTACTGCTGGCTTGAGTGGGTAAGATATTGGTGCGCAAACGATGAGTGACGCATAGGAGCTGGCATACCTAGTATTCAATAACTTGGAAGGGGCTTCTTGTTAGTTTTGGTGCATCATCTTCGGCTACAGAGTCGCTGTAGAAAGTTTTCACGCCCAAGCTCTGCATGGCTGTGAGTATACAGATACGGCATACGGCAAGGCAAGTAACAATTTGGGTAGGTATACCATCCTCTGCATTCTCAATTCAGTAGCACCCACATTCCCCCTCCGTCTCTGGAACAAAGCACAGGGGGAGGGGGCTTTCCTGGCGTAGGTGCCTAACCAGGTGGCTTTGGGGTAGGAATACTAATCATTTGGATTTAGATGCCGTCCTCGGCTGTGTTGCAATGTGAGATAAATCATTAAGCGCCTGACCGAAGACAATCCTTACCGAATTTCACCTGGCAGGATCATGTTCCTGGGCGTTTCCCTTAGCGCTTACGCTTAACAATTTGTCTAGCAACAGGAATTTGGGCAAAATTGACAAATGTGGATTGTTTTTGCAAGGGTAAAACTAACCGATGCGACTCATCTTCAAATAGGACGTCGGAGCTGACATAAAAGCCTCAAAACTCCGAGTCCTGCCACCTTTTGGCAGGGCTGAAATGGTGGTCCGCAACGTAAGATCCCTGTTTGAGGCTGTGCTCCGAAACGTGGAGTCGTGCATTTTGCCCACATTGCTGGTATGCCATCATGTTCCGAGTCGTCGGTGTGCTGCTGCTTCAAGCACTGCAATATCTCGACTCCGGCCAGCTGTGGTTATCGTACGCTTGGGGTTCAGACTGAGACTTTCTTCTGTCCACTTATCTGCGATGTTTTTGGCGATGGCATATTGCATTCGTTTACTACCATGTTCAGTGGGGAGTGAAAAGTTACTGGGATCCCGCTCCTAGTATGGTTATGCCTCAAACGATCAATTTTGCCCAGTTTGAAGCCTCTACTCCCTGCCCGCCTGTGACTTATAGCCCCCACTGTGATAACATGCATGGAGATGGGGTAGGCAGACTACATTCATAAATACACAGCCTGCCCACCGCTCGGTCTCGCGACTATTGTTGTCTATTCTGCCGCGATCGAGGAACCATGGCCGAGAGATCGACACCAAAATCGCAGCCTCAGTACGAGCCTGTTGAGTCGGATGAACATGAACTGCGTCACCTAACACAACACGACGATGCTGGTTTCGGAAGCGCATCCGCCGGCGGAAACAAAAATGCTACTGTATTCTCCTCCGACAGCCTGGAGGGACAGTCCGGGAAGACAAACCCATCGAGTTGGAGGCTGAAGACAATCTTGAAGAAATGGCGGATGCAAGCCCTCGAAGCATCGATCCGAAAAAAGAAGAACCGACAGGTACCCATCGTCAAAGACCGTCTCACTGCAGTGTTAGCTGCTCTGGTTCATCTCCCTGCCATCGCTGGCATCATCACGTTGAGTTTTTACATCTTCAAGAACTACTACATCGGCAAGGAACTCGAAGGCAAGCCCGATTACGATGTCGAGAAGAAACTCGGTATCCAGTTTGCTGCGAAGCTCATGGAAATGTTCATCGTGCTGTCACTCAACGCTATCGTCTTTTCCATGATCCGGCACGAGTTTACGATCGGCCAGTCTGTTCCATACGGCGCTCTGGTAGCTGGACAGCAAATATCCGAGATCAGCTTCCTGTGGTCCGAGGAGTTCTTCAGTATTGTCAAGGGGACGTTCTCTCAGACCTGGAAGAAGATCGGCTTCATAATTACAGTGTTTGTCTGCACAATCATGGCGCTGGGCGCCTCTTCGCTCAGTGCTGTTGCCATGATGCCGCAGGAGGGTGATTGGAGAGCGGGCGGCAGTTTCGTTTACTTCAACGGTACCAGAGATGAAATGTTCCCTGGCGTCCTGACGGAAGACCACACAATAGGATCTGCCTGTAATGTTACCGGAAATGAGCGCTGTCCTTCTTGGCAATGGGATGTCATCAACAGCCAGCTCATCTCCAAGCTTCCTCTATCAGGTGAAGTGGACAATGGCTTGTTCATCAGACGGCCACCGAGCGAGATTCTTGTCGCCGGATACTCTTCGACGCTGGTCAATCTCGTAGTGGATGTCAGAGAGAAATGGTTCAACCTGAACAGCCCAAACCATACCGTCGCTAGAATGCCTCATCTCGGACCCGCTGAAGCATGCATCACAACGTCCCTGCACTGGGAACAGGCTGCGGACGATTCGGCCAAGAGAAAGCAGACTCGATTCAACAACTTCCAAAAGCTTGCCCACAAGCTCAATGCACCGATGCCAATCACCAACACGAGATGTGAGCTGACGTCCGTGACCGATGCCAAAGCAAAGACAATTATGTTCCCCGACTTTGTGGCCTTCCCGCCAACAACGCTCAATGTCACAAAGGACGTCGTGAGCGACTGGCTATCAGATACTCTACCTGACTTGAAGAAACCCGAAGTTCTGTGGTTTGACTCAGCACCAGTCATTGCTAACAGCTCTGTTGGTGTCGTGGTCGCCGTACCGTCCAACAAGTCGCGCGAGGCAGCCGATATTTACGGATGCATGATCGACGCACGGTGGATTACCACTGAGCTGAGTGGTGATGCAGTCTCGCTCGCCAGCAAAGGATACCCGCCATTCTCAGGACCTATTGCCACAGCGCTTGGGGGCTCTTGGATTGGAAGCCCGGGTTACGGTCAGCGCGTCCATCTTGCACCGAGCTTCGCCAAATACCTGAACCCTGTTGATTCGAGAACGAATCGAACCGTCATACACGAAATGCTCCTGAATAGTGGTGTATGGACAAATGATGGGAAGGGTTCGAAGTCCACGGCGCATCTGGAGGCGGTTCTTGGATCGTTGGCGGCTAACGGCTTGGGCCGATCGACTCCGAACGTCACTGCCATTACAACCTTGGCTGATCCCGATGGTGAGTGGTGGAGAAGCTTCATGCCGCAGGACGGTAAGGTGTTTGGTCCTGGAGGCAGCCCATATGCTATATCAGACGATGAAAAGGCTCGTTTCTTCAGTGCAGAGATGGAGACATGGGTGACTGGGTTCGCGTTTGCTGACAACAGCTTGACCATGCGCGGAGCCATGGCCGTCTTTTACGTCTATGCACTCCTTATCATCGCGTACTCGATCTGGTCCATCTGGTCAGGCATTACTTCATCCTCATGGGAGTCTGTGCCGGACCTTCTCGCTCTCGCTCTTGCAGATCGAGGATCGGGATCTGATTCCGATGGAATTGGCAAAGGAAGTCCGGATATTATGAAGGAAAACTTTTGTATTTCTGCGGACGGAAACACGCTGAGGCTTAGGGCGACTCACGGTCTGGTGCCGCCCGAGAACCGCGTCAAGGCTAATGAAGCCTATGATTGAGTATTGGATAGGATTGTACGCGATACGGATGATGTTTGTTTTGAGCGCAGCAAATATACGACATGTTCTCTCTTCTCTCTCTCTTGGCCCTGCGCCTCTCGATCGTCAGCCAAAGTAAATAAATGTTGCATCTGAGACGTTGACGTCACGAATACGTCTAGCTCCGCAACCTCCGATTGGTGCCAATAGGCTGAGGGCTCACTCACGTCGTATGTCAGCAGCCGAGACAGATCTCGCCCGACAATTTCTGTTGGAATTGACATTCATTCATCACTTCCCTACAAGGCTAGACCCAGATACTAACGTTAATACGTAATACGCACGCTACGTGTTTTTATCCCTGCATTAGATCGCGACTTGACCTAGTCTGGCTCTTTTATTGGACGCAGATCATCGGCCTTATCTTGTACAACCCTGGCCAATCGTGGACAATGCCTCAGACCGACCTCCAACAATCATCATCAGCTCCTAGAACTGGTCCCTTGCGCCCTCTGTTACCAGCAGAAAGAGGATCACAACCGCTGCCGCCCCCTCCAAAACGCATTGTAACACAGCGCAGGCTCAATCCTGTCTTGGCTGCCTGCGAGCCATGCCGTAAATACAAGGTCAAGGTACCTAGGCGCCTCATACCCTGAGCGGGGTCTGACTGACCGCCATCGTTAGTGTTCTGGAGAGAGGCCAGCATGTCGTCGCTGTCTTCAGCGCAAACTCGCCTGCATCTATGTTGCGCGACCAGGCGAAACTCGCTCACAGGCACTAAACCGATGTTCTCACGAAACCTGCGACGGCTCGAGTCAACGCTCAAGTGTCTATGAGGAGCTCGTTGGGTTGCTGAAGAACTTACCTGATCAGGATGCCCAGACCATCCTGCAAAGGCTCAGGTCCGGGACAGACGCGGCATCAGTTGTCAATCAGGCCAGAGCAGGTTGTGTATTGCTTCAGATGGCCGTCGTTCCCGAGACACGATTACGATACGAGTTCCCGTACCGATCGGAGATGCCCAAAGAGTTTGAGCTCAACAATCCTTATCTGAACTCAATGGTTTATGAAACAGCCTCTCTCTATTCTCAACACCAAACATCAGGGACAAACCTACCCGGACATCTCGCCAGTCTAGGTTCCGAAGAGCAGAGGAGCCCTTACTTGAAGCCCTTTCACGCAGCGCAAGTGTTCGATCCTCTGCTTTCCGACGTCAAAGTCTCAGCGTGGACCAGCGTCTGTGACGACGATAATCTCATGCGAGACCTTTTAAGTGTACTTTTCCGTTGCGAGTACCATTTCACAGCAGCCTTCCACAAGGACCTATTCCTAGAAGACATGGCAGCGCGTCGCAAAGACTTTTGTTCTTCACTGCTTGTCAACGTAACTCTCGCATATGCTTGCGTAAGATACCACTCGTAATGGCGTAGCCAACATTGCTGAGATGCTTATTAGGTCTGTTACCCTAATTTCACCAACCGTGTTGAGTATTGGAATCCGAACACTCTTGCCTACCGCTTCATTGCCGAGGCCAAGCGGCTATGGGAGCTGGAGGCTTCTATCCCGCGTGTGACTACCATCCAGGCAGGTATCCTTTTTAGTGTATTCCATAATCTCTGTGGGCTAGACGAAGTCGGGAAACCTTATAGAGTGCATGCTGTGGCTTTGGCAAACCAGCTTCGCATCTTCGACACCATCGACATTGATCAGAGCAAGAGGATACAGAGGGGCACTCAAAACCTGGCATGGGCTATGTACAACTGGGAAACGTGAGTACCTTTTCAGACCTTTGACCGTGTACTAACAACAGGAGTCTCTCTGCTTTCTCGTTCATGCTGTCGCCGCTCATCAAGGAGCCACCAAACTGGCCGCTTCCAGATCCTTCAGAAGACCCGTCGTGGTATGGCGAAATATGGGTCAAATACCCATTGAATCACGGCCTTTCGTCGATGTGTTTTGGAGAAGTTATCCATGCTCGGAGCCGGTTCCGGATCATCATGAATGAGTATTGCGATGCAGCATACTCAGAAGGTTCCAAGGTAGGAATTAACTTGGCCTATCAGTTTCGCGAAAGGCTGGAGGAATGGTACGAAGACCTACCCGCATCTCTAACTCCAAGGAGGATTGTTCTTCCTGGGCAGCTACAACTACAGTAAGTGCTTCATGTGCTGCCTTTCACTTTTAGTCCAACGTGACTTTGAATATGCATGAAGTGGGTTGCTGACTGCGTCGCAGTATGTACTATCACCACTTACTATTGACGATCTTTGAGCCTCTTTACGATGAAGAAACGACTCGAGAGCCTTCTCCACAGCGTATCGTAGCCGACTCGAAGAAGAACATGCAGACACTTGTCAGACTGTACTATCTCCGACATGGTTTCGAAGCAATGGACCTCTTCATCGTCATCCCTTTGATGGTGATGGGTTATGATAGTATAGATGCCATCAAAGAGGATACGCCGACAGAAGAAATCGAGTTGCTACGATCGACTCTCATTCTGATAGCCCAAGGCCTCTACTACCAACGAAAAAACCACTACTTGGCGCAAGCACTTTTCAGAGTCATCCGAGGCAAAATGCGCCCGCAGGAGATTGGCTTGCTGAAGAGTTCCATGGCGCTGGATAGATACGAGGCTGATCCAGAGCCGGAGATGGCAGTGGCTGTTCGAAGTCACTGGCCAGTGAGCGTTGTTAAGAAGCATGAGGACATGGAGTCACACATCCTGACCAATCTCGTGGAGAACTTTGGTCGTGTCAATGTTGAGGAAATCCCATGATATCTTTTGGGCTGGGACGATAGATGGAACGCAGGGAATGGATATAAGAAGGAACTATGTACTCGATATTGGGGAACTCTATGCTTTGGTTATGGTAGATATACAAATGCCTCTTTATATTCATATAATGTCCTGGAGAATATTGAAACTGACGATAGTGTCGGCAAAGCCAAACATAAAGTAAGCTAGCTGCATACGCTGCCTCCTAATGCTTTGACGGCACTTTCTATATACTAAATAGCGAGGTAGGAGTAATACCCTCCCTTCAGCCATGGGAGCTTTATTTACCCTTGCTCGCCGTCATCCATGCCAGGTGTAGCCGATGAGACAATCCTTTTAAGCACATTGTCGACAGCCTCCTTCTGAAGTCCGATTTCGTGCAGCTTCTTCACCTCACTGACATCGACCTTGCTTTCAAAGTCTCCTCCACTGCCCTCCTGGAAATGAGTAAGGAAGAACTTGACAAATGGGGCAGTCACGTCTTTCTGCTGAATCTTGTCGTTACAATCTTTCAGCCCATCATTCACATCTTGGTAGTCTATCTCCCAGTCCTGGTCTGCCGTCCCTGTTGCCTTCTAAACTGCTAGTAGAAGCTCCTTCTGGCTTAGGTGAAATGAGGGGACATAGAAAGCTTTGTTCTTGTACCTGGACAAGTCCTGTTCAGGGAGGCTCAATACTGCAGCTGTAGCTTGACCAGTCTGACAAGGTGAGGGAGAGGCATCAGGAGCACGACAGCATCGTGTCCTTGGAAGGTGCTCGCCAGGAAGGACTCGTCCTTCAGATCACCAGATTTGACGATCACTTCAGGTGGAAATGTGCTTGTTGCTTCGATGCGTTGGACAGCAGTAATGGTGTGAATGCCAGATGCGAGAAGAGCCCCGACAGTCGGCCGTCCAACCTGGCCGCTGGGGCCGATAATGGCGATTTTGCGCCCCTGTACTTTGCCTGTCATGGTAGACTGATATCTGTTTGTGTGTGCTTGGGCTCTTTCGCTCAAGGAGTGCAGCTCGAGCCTTTAGTCTTCTCTCCTCAGACACCTCGAGGCATACGTCATCGACCCACGTCGTGTTCGATATCACGAAGTTGCGGTAGGAAAAAGGTCTGAACGGATTAAAGCAGAATAATACAAGTCAAAAGCTAGATCCAGAGATATAATCGCCCAGAATTACCAACAATTCATAACTCTATGGAGCGATGTTGCGAAGAGACTACCCTGAAGTCTGAAGTGGAATGATGAGGATTGTTAATGAAATCGATGAAGGACGACTTCAACTACTTCTATCTCCACCATTTTAATGTGCATAGATGAGTACCGTGCTGTTCCACCTTAATATTCGCTAACAGATGTGCTCATGCCCCGCCTCGAGCATACCCTGATGCGGGGATGACCATTCGGGTTGATGACAATGCGTTAACTCCGAACTCATGATATAAAGGCCGATCCTATGAAACCTGCTTCATAACCTCTGTTCAACTACAAAATTCACCTTACTTCGAAGCCTTGGTTTATCACGACCCAAGCCATTGTCTAATACAGCAAAAATGTCCCCAACCGACGTTTTCAGCCCAGGCTCTACTGCCTTGATCACCGGAGCTGGCTCAGGTATCGGTCTGGCCATTGCCAAAACATGTCGCAGCAAGGGCATGCGCATGTTGCTCGTTGATAACAACGAGGAAGCTCTGGAGGCTCTGACTAAGACGCACTTCCCCAATGACTCTGACGTCGTTACCTCCAAGGTTGATGTGTCATCGACCTCGGACTGGCAAGCGCTAAAGAAGCTCGCCTTGGACAAGTTTGGCAGCATTGAGTTCTTGGTCTTAAACGCTGGCAGAGGTTTGAGGGGCACCTGGGGAGATGATGATTACTTCAGAGATGTACGTTGGAAAATGCAGTGGTGCGACAAATGCTAACAGCCAAGACCCTTGAAACCAATTTATTCGGTGTCATTCATGGCATAAACACGTTTCTCTCGGTGATTCAAGACGCCGCCAAGTCAAAGCCAACGAGCATCGTCATCACTGGTAGCAAGCAGGGTATTACCAACCCACCTGGGAGTCCAGCATACAACGCCTCCAAAGCTGCAGTCAAGACTCTTGCTGAGCATTTGAGCTGGGACCTGAAAGACGCAAGCACCAGCGTGCATCTGCTTGTGCCCGGATGGACCTACACTGGTTTGGTAAGAAACCGTTGCTGTGTTTAGAGTAAATGACTGACAATGCTTCACAGACGAGGGCAACGCCGGGTGGTGTGAAGCCAGCTGGAGCTTGGACAGCGGAACAGGTGGCAGATTATCTGTACGAGAAGATGGGGAAGAACGAGTTCTACATCATCTGCCCTGACAACGATGTTACAGAGGAGCAGGACAAGAAGCGTATCACTTGGGCTGCAGGTGATGTTGTTCAGAGACGGCCGCCTCTGTCTCGATGGCGTGAGGAGTGGAAGCAGGAAGCTGAAGAAACCATGGCCAAGATGGATCTCTAAGATTATGGGGTTCGAAGTGGTGACCGATTCGCAAAGATGTAATATCCCCTGTCATCAGTGACGATTGGAGGAGCTACTCTGTGCCTAGTGTGAATCAATTGAGTGTTCAATCGAGGTGTCACCGTGCAGTCTAACATGAGTCTGTGATATCAACCAGCAGATCATCTTCCAATTGTATATCATAGGCAACAATGACTCATGAGAATGCCAACCAAGGACAGCCCCACAATCCAGAGGCCCTCATGCCAAACGATGCTGCAGAGTGTCGTGAATCTGCTAAAAAGTCAAAAAGTTCGCCAAACACATCCTGACGATCCAACCATCAAAAGGTTCGATACACCAGGGACTCGAACCCTGAGCCTTAGTCTTAGGAGGACTACGCGCTACCATTGCGCCAGCGCACCGGAGCTATTTTTAGAGGTATTTGTGTTGTATTTGCGAATATGTTGGTGTTTTGATTGGAGTCTTAGGTTTGCGCCACCACGTCAAACTTTGACCTCAAATTGGAATTTTCATGCAATAGGCTACTTGTTACTGGCTAGTTCTAGTTATTCTGGACTCCTAAATCAATTCTCTGTCTATCTGATGCTGAATGTCATGCGTGCTACGTATGCTGTCGAACTCCACTGTGGACCGAGGTAGAAGTGGCGTGGAGCCTTCGGCCAAAGCATTGATCAAACTGAGAAGGCTAATACTTGAATTGGAACAGTTGAGATTTCCCAATTTGGTAGCGTCAGTAGCTCCTCAAGATTGCATTCTCTCAATTGTGGCAGGCAACTCCTCCATCCCCTCCAGAAAAGCACCAAACTCTCCCTTCACCTTGTCCATATCCTCATCAACATCATCCGTCCATCGATGAATGTAAATCGTCTTGATTCCAACATTTTGAGCTCCTCTCAAATCATATGCGTGAGCCGCAACCAACACAACTTCTTCGGGCTTGAGCTTTATGAGACGCAACGCCTTGTTGTACGCCTCGGGATCTGGCTTGTACGTCCCCAACAGTTGGCTGGAGAAGAGCATGTTGAAATTGAGCCCAGCAAAGCGAGTTAGGTCAAGCTGCAGACGTGTTGTGCCATTGGCATGAACAAAGACTTCCAGACCAAGTTCTTCTCGGATCGACTGGATTGCTTTTCCAACTTCTGGCCAAGCTGGCTGAGAATGCCAGGCAGTAATCAATTGTTCTTTTACCGGTGCATCGAAATGTTGCTTATACTCTGGTGAGTCTTCCAGTACGTTGTCAAGCACGCGAATGAGCGTGTCGTCTATGTCTTCGGGCTCAAGCTTTTGGGCAAGGCGCTCACTGTTGGCGATGAAGTAACGCCTCCGCCATTCAAGAGCGAGTTTGGAGGCTTCGGCTTCGGGAATGGCGGGGGGTAGAGCCCGCACGACACTACTGTGCCAATCGAGGCATGTCCCCATGAAATCAAAGAAGACTGCTTTTATTTTCGTTGGTTGCGACATGATGCTGAAGCTTTCTAATTATTGCAAGATTGCCAAGGCAAGCGGAGAGAATTTAGCATATAAATATTGGAAGTGCTGCGCATGATTGTTGGAGATGAGCGCTTATGATATGACGTGATTAGAAATCATGGAACGACCTTCTTATTTTGCTCACGGCGGTACGCCCTTTAGATGATTGGTTGCATCGCAAATCGTGATCTGCAAGTCAGCTCAAGCTCTATACGATGGCATCAAAGACTTGGAATAACATCAAAACTGTCAATAAATCGAGGCATTATTGGAACTTGAGTCATGGATCTATCGATTGACATAAATTTGATACGAAAACAACTTTTCATCCACATGTTTATTATCAAGAGCTTATCTATCCGTGTGTTGGCTTGATATGTCTCGTTGAGGCGTCATAAGCTTTAAGTATCAATCTATACCACCGTAGTAGAAATAAGCTCATCCACTTGCAAGCACTGGAGGTAGAGATAGCTCGTGGTTCTTGATGATAACATCCTATAGCGCCGATAGCTCGCCACTTGGAAGTTTGTCATCTCCCTTGATCCTTCGAATATCATGAAAGAAATTATCACCATCGGCTCTTAAAGTTCTCGGTATCGTCTCCATGTCAGGGAAGTTGAAGAAGGCTACGATGGACACTTTGGCTTCATTCCCACTGATATCAACATCATGAAAAGTCGGGATGAACTCATTGGCCCAGCGATAGAGCGTTGAGCCACCCATCATAATGGTGCCTTTATGTCCGGGAAAGCGCACGGTTCCATCGAGGTCATAGACCCGAAGTCCTGGCCCGTTTGTGATGAGGACAGAGAGGAGGTTTCCATCTGGATGAATACCAATGCCACCGGGAGCGCCAGCATGAGGCGTGTACTTGATAGCACGGTAGCGAACTGTACACCGCTGAACCAATTCAGGGTCAATGCCAACAGCCATACTGGTCGTTACCAAAGCGCTGTCGAGCGCAGACTTCAGACAATGCGCCGATTCCCGAGTCCTGGCATCATGCAACGCTTGAAGGCCCGTAAGGCCATCTTTGAGATCACCGTCAAATTTGGCAATGTCGGTCTCGGAGTCCAAGAAAGGATGACCGATGCCTTGGCTGGCAAACCAGCAGGACTTGCGCCATACCACTTTCTTATCAGTACCCTCGTAGGAGAGCGAGTGATCAAGATTGCTGAGCTACGAGCCGAGGTCTTGCATTGATTGTTCAATGCGTTGTTCTTCTTGGCTTTCCCAAGGACTACATATTCTTTGCCCGCCTTGAAGGCGGTTTGGATGGCATGACTTTCTTTTGCTGGATGGACGTCAGTTTTATGAACCTCAGTGACAAATTTGTGCACCACAGACACATTGCTCCTGTTTGAGAAGTAATTGGCTGATCGAGGCTCGCGTGATGGCTAGAGCCGGGTATCATGGAATCGAGCATAGACATGGTGATGTTGGATGTGATTGAGGGAAGCTGGTATGCCCATCAACGTCCAGCAGATAATTGTTTATTTAATCCTGCTAGGCCATGCTCACCCTAGTCTGGCATCACCCCGCCAAATTTCTTTACCGTCTCCGTCCTAATGCGTGTCTCACTGCATTCGTCTATCCGCTCCAGACACTTTCGGCACAGCGCCACACCGCGACGATCGTGAAACTATGCTGAACTGCCGGTTTCCCCGAATCACAAATGTCATTGTACAGCTACATACATGTCTACTCTGTGTACCGCGAACCCCGCCTTCGGCGTTCCTTACTCTGCGGCCTCGGCGATCTCTTTGAGTACCACGTCGATGCTGTCCATCGTCAATGACCTTATGTGTACATCCCTGCTTTTGAAGAGTTCCGCCAGCCTTGGGCAGTATGTTTCTAAACCCTCTGCTAATTGTGCTCTGGATAATGCCTGTCCGTTGTCTGGTAATCCGTATTGAAGTAACCAAACTTGTTTGTCTGGAGGGTCATTTGTCAGTTTTGAACAGTCTGAGATTGTGTCTCTCTTCCGCTCACCACTTCTGAGACTCATCTCCCATTCCCATCGATGAATGTCATCTGGATTCGTAAACCTGTCCCAGTCGCCCGGGGCAGCGAGAATAATAATTTGAGACACGGACAAGAATGTGTTGGAAATCCTCTTGGTCACCTCTTCAGCTTCCGTGCTTCTCGTCATTTGGTGTTGGTCAAGCCATATGCGACGGCTCTTCTTTTCGATCATCTCGAAACCAAACGCGCCATCACTCGGCCCCTCTTGTATAATTCTGGTGATAGCCATCGGTAGAAAATAATGTAGTCATATGCGTATGTTCTTTCAATGCCTGCTTGTTCGTGTCAGTAGAGAATCCGAATCGTGGCCAGCAATTGAACTCACTCAGACAGCTCTTGGACAAGGAGAAATGAGCCTCCATGGCAACAGCCGGCTTGACACTCAATATTTTCACCTAATATTGTCCTTGACCCCAAAATGAGTAGCTTTCAGTGCGTGCATCAATAATTATAAACGCAAATTCGATCCCATGGAGATTGAGGCACAAACAGACGTGTAATATTCTTGTCTGTCTTGAGTTTTCAAGCTCTCATCTTTCAGTGTCTCTTTTCTTATACCGCTGCCCTACAGTAACGTACACAGTACATATGCCGGAACCAAGAAAATTCACAGCCGGCATATGCACTGACTTCAGCAACCTCAAGGTCACAGATCATTGCTTGTTCTGTGATATCATTCCAGTCCCCGTTGTCCCCATCCAATCCAGTATCGAAAATGGAGAGTACGGGATAATTATGTCTCAGCTGCACACGATCTTTTACCGCTTGTAGGTTGTTGTCTTACGCTGTACGCCAGCCACTCTCAGGTGGACGGGCCAACCCGTGCATTAGTGTATGCAGAACGCCATACAATGGGTAACGCGCAGTAAACTGAGTTCGCGTTGTGGAAGGCGGGCTACGGAAGCTGAGGGATCTGCAAACTGTATCTGAGCGGTTTGCGGTGTAGGGTCTAGATGGACAAGATGGACCGAGATGACTCGTCGATCGATCTCGGAGCTCAGCTTTCGTGGAGTAATGTGATCCAACGATTTGCAGCTTGGCAGAACCAGAACCCAGGTTCAAGACACCATCTTCCTACTGCAGTTTGGAACATCACATATATTTCAGAGTTTTGAAAAAAATAAAAAATAAAAAAAAGGAGTTTATTTTTGTTCAATTAGTCCACCTGGGAATGTAGGAGCGCAGGATCGCTGAGATATGGACGCATTGCAGGTCTTTTCATCGCGTCATGCTTCAGGGTAGCATCTCATTCCTGGCCATGGTGTTCACGGACAGCCGATGATTGTACAGAGTGAGTTGATGATGTGACTGCCCCGAATGCCATAGCACCAATTCAAAACACTTATTATGAATGGTAGAAGAAACTGGCTTGAAAGAGAGTTTTTGTGATAGCGTGATGAAGGGACTTGTGATGCAAGCTTTCCGGTGACAGTTGCGCGGGTCATCTGGAAAGAAATGTCTTTCCGGCCTAATATCCTCGAGCCATTTGACTTGAGCCATATTGATGTGCCCAAGTCATGAAATTCTTCGCACTGCGCAGACAATTTGTTGACAAGCTGGGTCCCTTCACGGGGAGTGCTTTTACGATGCCAAGTCGGCTGTTAACCAAGCTCTCAAATTTAGTAAATTACCATGACCCACGAAAGCGCAAATCTCGGGATTATTTTTCGTAATCACAAACATACAATAGTGCGCTGTGCTCTGAGTTGCTCATGTACAGCCCTTTCGCAACATTGGGGTTCTCCCACGCAAAGCAGCTCCAGCCAGCTGAAGGCCGGGATCAGGTCTCGATGGTCAGCGCTTCGGCAGTCATTTTGACCGCTTGCACGGTCGCTCGACAACTGAAACAAAAGTTGCGGTTGACAAGGACTCGACGTCTCAAATTACACCCTGCTTTCCGAGACGTCATCAATCTCAATCTTGAGACCTGGGTAAGGGGTATCTAGTCCGCCATTAATTCACCGTCGCGATCTTCCAGATTCAAATGCTGGACTTTGAAGTGATCTTTCGGCATTTCTCATGGGCAGGTGTCGGTGAGTCGGTGACTGCCAGAGTGAAGTAGCTCACCATTGAGGCGTTTGGATAGTAGTAGTCTCCTCCCTGCAGACAGGGGGATCAGACAAGGGTAAACAACTGCCAAGGAACCGGCAGGTAAGGCTGGTAAAACACCAACACTCGATGCAGACACGGTCTAGTCTTATTTATCCCACTTAAGCACTCACTCACTCATTCATCCCACGAGTCAAACCCCATCACGGAAAGTGGGCGCATGCTCAATTACCGCATTCGGCCTCCAATCATCAGCTGAAGACAAGTTCCCCTGTCTTGAACAGGGCTTAGGTAATGTTGACGCAGAGACTTACGCGTCAATTGAAGCGATTATTGATCAGAAAATTCACAAATTTCAAGGCTACGCTCCTTTAGAGTTTGCTAGCTCCACGGGATGACGAAGGTGGTCGGGTCAAAATGCGCGCCCACTTCGCGGCTCGGAGCCGAAATCGATCGGTGCTATGCATCAGATCAGACCTGAAGTGATTGAGTTCGGCAGATGGACATAGACATGCCTGATCAACAGGTTCAGTAGCATCTAAACTATAATATTCGTACCAAGATAGTTTCTCTCTATCCAAGACAATGCATCATCGATGCCCAACTCACTAAACTAGCAGCATAACTTACAGGCCTCAGAATGCCTCTCAAACACTCCCGTCTTTGCCGTTACTTGTTTTCCTCTCCCAGCTAAAACGTTAGGCCCATCGCTGTAGATTTCCGAAGAGCGCCACTGTCTGTCTCCCTTGCTGGGCCTACGCGCCTGACTACGACGACCTGACACGATGTCGCATGCTGTCCCCTCTTTAACCTCCGTGCGTCGTCCAGGGCTAGACTGATTAGGCATCATCGAATGGTATTTTTCTTTTCATGCTTCTAGGGATGACGCATCGATGTGACGATGCTTCGTTTCGAGCACTATCTTGATAAACTGCCGGACCGCCGATATGTTGATCAATTGCTTGGCCGGAACTATCGTGACTTACTTCGTTTACTGTCGCCATTGATATCGTCAATTAGGACACCATGATTCTGATACGGCATACTGTTGGCTTAGCTTTATTAACCTCTCTTGGCTATGCTACCGATGTCAACAACACCGATCTCGAGCCATTGCGGTTTACCAAGAATGGCACTTTTCAGATCGCCATCTTCTCCGATATGCACTTTGGACAATGTGAGTTCTCCAATTGATTGATAAGGATTGTAATTGACCCTTGTTCATAGATGAATCATCAACAGGTCCTGAACAGGATCGCAATTCTGTTGAAGTGATCAGCAAAGTCCTCGACTATGACAGACCTGATCTTGTGGTTCTCAACGGCGATCTCATCAATGGAGACTCAACATTTGCTCACAACAGTACGCATTACGTTGACATGATTGTTGAGCCAATTGTCAACCGCAGTTTAACCTGGGCATCTACATATGGCAACCATGACCATAACTACAACATTGCTGGCGATGATATTCTCAAGCGCGAACAAATGTTCCCCGGAGCGCGCACACAGAAAATGGCTAACAAGAAGTTGTCGGGCACAACAAATTACTATCTGCCTGTTTACCCTTCTGACTGCACCGACACCAGCCATTGCAGCCCCAGTCTCATACTATGGTTCTTCGACAGTCGCGGCGGTAACTATTATCAGGGATCGTATCAGCCAAACTGGGTTGACCAGAGTGTTGTTGATTGGTTTAATGAAACAAGCATCGAGTTGAACGACAATTACAACAAAACCCTCCCATCGCTAGCATTCGTCCACGTTCCAGTCAACGCCACAGTTGCACTTCAAACGGAGCTTGGAATCCGGAAGAACTACCAGCCAGGCATTAACGAGGATCCTCCAGTGTTTCAACAAGGAGCAGGCTGGTGTGAGAACGCTGATCCCGATGAGACTTGCGATTACGGAGGCCAGGACGTGCCATTTATGGAGGCTTTGGTTACTGTTCCCAGAGTTATTGGTTTGTTTTCCGGTCACGATCACGGAAACACATGGTGCTATCGCTGGGACAAGAAACTCGAAGGAATGACTGTCGAAGGCAACGGTATTCATCTGTGCTACGGACAGCACTCTGGATATGGCGGCTACGGCGATTGGATCCGTGGTGCACGAGAGATCGTTGTCACAGAGGATATGTTGGAGAAGGGCGACGTGGAATCCTATATCCGTCTCGAATCTGGCGATGTTGTTGGGCGTGTGACGTTGAACTCAACCTACAATGACGACTACTATCCTGCTACGCCAAACACCATGACCTATATGTCAGAAGCCTTAAGTGGTAGTAGTAGCGATAGTGAAAGTTCTGCGAGGAGCATTCTGTCAGGGTCTGAACTCATGACGGCTGTTGGGGGGTCATTGATTGCGATTGCTTGGTTGTGCTTTTAATTTTGAAGGCGTTGTTTAGATGAGTCACGACGATATGGATACCCATGTTCTTTTCAATACCATAAAACCAATTCTATAAATATGACACATACCTCAAGTTTACATGCTGCATCGTATACTCGTAAGTTTCCTAACTCTTGCGTTCACATCAGTTTGGCTTTTGTCTGACTAGAGCCATGGACCTCGTTTTCATAGCTGTCGCACTAGTCTTTTACGGTCAGACAGGATCACTATGTACAGCTACCTTCTGTTTGGTTCGTCTGCTTAGTATTTCATCTTAACGTAGCTTCTTTTATGCATTACTTTCGATGCTCCTCATCAGAACTTTCAGTCTCGATCGACTGCCGCAACATCTCCACATCCTCTTCGTCAATAGACTGCCCTCTTGGAACTGACTCCTCATGATGAGTCTCGTGACTATGCAGTCTCATGTTGACAAACATGAACCAGAGACCCAAGTCATACATGATTCGCAGGATGCCACCCACCAAAAAAGCAATCCAGAACTTTCCAGATTCAGCAAGTCCTCCAGTCAGTGAAGGACCAGTAGCCATAGCCAAAGTTCGAAGTGTCGAAGTAATTCCCATCACAGCAGTGCGCTCTTCAGGCTTGACAACAGCCGCGATGAAGGCTGCTCTGGGTGCTTGATCCATGTTGTTCAGACCCATGCGAATGAAGAGGAGTATGACGGTCAGAACCAGACCACTGGGTAGAGGGAAGAACAGAACTGAAATTGAAGACGGCAGATGAGTAAATACCATGGTGTTGATAAGACCTAGATGACGAGATAGAGGTCCTGCAAAGACTGTTGAGACGGTTGCCAAAACCTGAGCTGATGAGAAAATGTTTCCGAGGGTAGTCTTGGAAGGTGAAAACTTGTGATCGAGGAAGTAAGTCGTGAGAGATTCTGAAACCATTCCATCGGCCAGAGAATCGATGGTCAGGAGAAACCATAAGCGGTACATGACAGACCTGGTACCAGACGAAACGCTTGAAAAGCGACTGGCTGGCTCAGGAGGATTTGATGTCATGGACTGTCTCCTCCTACGAGCGTCCTCCTCTTCCTCTATCGATTCGCGCAGCAGCCCTTCAGCCAGTTCGTCGGAAGCTTCTGAAGAGTCATCGTGATGGGCTTCCGTCTTGTTGCTCATGACAAACGCAAACAAGACATTCAGTGCACCCATCAGGATGTACACCCAGAAGGTTGCGTGGTATGCCCTCACGAGATTCCATCCCTCTCGTTTTGTCATGTTTTCGACAAATCTTCCTGCCAATGCTGCACCCCCTGCAGCACCAAGACTCGAACTGGTGATGTACCAAGCCAAGACATCAGCTCTCGTTTTCGGAGTCGTGATGTGAGACAGCATAGATTCTTCGATAGCTCGGAACGGACCAAAGTCGCTTCCGCTCGCGCTGACCACACCAACGACAGCAGCGAACAGGAGAATCCAGAAATTCTCAAAGACCGAGAATATTGCGCCCGAGACAGCCATCAAAAAGCCGCCCGCCACCAATACCCTCCGCCGACCAAGCCCATCGGCCATGAGCGTTATAACCAGACCGAGCACAACATCACCCAACAGCGTCAAACTCATGAACAACCCAATTCTGAAATCAGAAAAACCCAGTTCCGAGAAGAACTGCGCTATCGTAAGCGTGACAGCCTTGAATGCAAACATGCGACATGTCCGTGAGAGAATAAGCAGCCAGGCATCTCTACCAGCAGAATACACAGCAGAGATTCCCGACTCGTGATACAACCAGCCAGCTTTTTGACCAAGCGAGGATCGTTGCGTTGCCATTGTGAGGGCGATTGAAGTTGAGAAAGAGAATATGATCGCGTGCTCGAATCGATATGATATGGATGGTTGGTTGCGGGGTGTCGCCGATCGGAGTTATCGGCACCGTGGTCGGCGGTGTTTTTCACCGAGTTACTAGTTCTGGCATCATTGTGACCTCGCTTACATTTTCGCATTGGGGAATGAGTCAGTGTCAATAGGAGGGAAGAGGATTTCCGGGTGATGATTCGGAAGTAGTACTCGGAAATGCAGCGGAGATCGAATGGCGATGAGGACGTTGCAATGCTTTTGACGTGAAAACCTTGTTAGCGACAAGGTTACTTCGGTGAGGCTCTATTCAGAAGGTCAATTGCGCATGGATCAATGAGACTAGCAGAAAGATGACTAGTGAGAGTCACAGCATTGCATCAGTTGACTACAATTAACCATATCAATGCCGTATGGGACCCAGCAGACTGAACCTATTGCGATAGTGGATGGTCAGAATGCTCATTTTGACTTGTTGCAATTTCGTGTTCCGGGAACATTGTGGATCGCGTTTGCAAATCTCCTGTCAAGAATCCAGACCTTCTCCCCGAATAGCTCAGCTGGAAGAGCGTTCGGCTGTAACTGATATTGCCACCGAAAGGTCACTTGTTCGATCCAGGTTTCGGGGATTCGTTTTTTTGCCTTTCTTTTTTTTTTGCACTGCGATATATGTTGTTCATCATTTTTTCATCCCTGTCACTCATTTTACTTACCCAGTTCAACTCTAAAGCCGACCTTTGAGGTGCTCGTAGAGGTCTCATTGTAGGCAGCCAAAGCGCTAAAATTTAGTGCACCTCATTACTGAATTGCTGGCCCCGCGATGCCTGAGTGCCCCTCAAGAACTTTTATCACCCATCATCTCAACAATGACTTCATCTTCAGAATTACCTACTTGGTACCATCGCGTTTCTGAGGTGGTCAAAAAAATAAATGGCGTCATACTCTGGGACTTTGATGAAGATATCTCCGACCTTGATGACAATGGGCCTAATGCTGCAGACTACCATCGCTTGAGAGAGAAGCGGGAGGAACGTAAAAGAGAGCTTTTCCGGCGCAAAGAGACTATCAGAAAGCGTAAGGACGACGCAAGAGAAGAGGAGAAAAATAAGATTGAACAAGTGCGGGCAGCATATTAAGCTGTTGAGATTTCCGTGTCCAGAAACGAATCAACTCCGCTAGGTCCTATCGGCAGCCAGTTCGATCTCTACTCTATGGACTACTTTGACCGTTTTTATGATCCCAGTCCGCACAGCTACCAGAGGAGATACATCAGGTTCGAATACCAAGATAGCGGCGAGGCGCACAGCGATAATCTCACCGGCCGGTTCTGGCTCAATCCCAAGGTCGACTTTGAACTTGTCCCATTCAAGGCCCCGGAATGCTCAAGCCTCAAACATCATGAGATCTGCACCACTGATGGCAGATTTTCTATGTTACTGCAGTTCATTGACAAAGATCACTTGATCCTCAGAGCAAGTCGAGATCTTGTCTTCTGGGGCACTCCACAGGATTCAAGAGGCCCTGAAACATTCATATTCATGGGCGTTCGCAATGACTGGGGGAAGCAACTTCAGGCGTTTGCAAGAATGTTGCACCCATGATAGAAGCTTTCACGAGTCAATCAGTGTGATGGGGGTTGCGCCTGACGTACGTTGTGAGGGCAGGCCGGCTAAAAGTTGCCGAGCTTCGCCTCACTCGTCCTTTGAGCACTCAACTTCTGTCGTGTCGCAAAGGCCACAAAAACAATTTGCAATCGTTGACAAATATGACGACTCTAACCTCCCCATCCAGTGCTCTTGCACCGCCAACGAAATTTCTCTCGGTGCAAGATGAGACACTTTGTGAATTTTGTCGCGATGATGAGCTCATTCACCTAATCCGCACCAGAGCTCTCTCAGATCTCACTGGATCCTCGCGTTACTGCAAACTTTGTGCAATGTGGCTTAGGGCCCTAGATCATTCTCGTCAAAACTTGAAAGTTCGAGGCCAAGTTGCCATACTGAGACAGCATCCATTAGAACAAGACATTGACGATGTGACGCTTGTATCTCTGAGTTCTTCATGGCGGCCACAAATTGTATGGCCGCACATTGGATATGTGTGGGCGACTCTCGATACGATCAATACCGATGGTTAGTTTAGGCTTGGACGGCCAATGTGAGATACACCGGAGCTGACTGGTGAGTATAGGTGCGAAAGACATTAACTTAAAGCCGTTGCCTAGATCTGATCAGGCCGACGCTACTTGGAAGTCGGTCAGAGAATGGCTTGATCGATGCAAGAAATATCATAAAGACTGCAAACTTCAGAGGACACCCACCTGGAAGCCAACTCGACTGCTCTACGTCTGTAATACACAGGCTGCGCTTCAAGTCCGCCTAGTTGAGAGTCAGGAATTACCCGACGGCACTGAGTATCTGACCCTGAGCCATTGTCTGGGTGTAGGAAACACTCTTCAGCTTGCTCGCAGCAACATCGAAGCCGTCAAGTCCTCGATTCCTGTTGATGAGCTCTCCCGCGTCTTCGTCGATGCATGTAACACCACAAAAAGGCTGAGTCACGAATACCTTTGGATCGACGCGCTCTGTATAATCCAAGACGACCCTACAGATTGGCAACATGAGGTTGGTTGCATGGCTTCCATCTAGGGGAACTTATGGCTCAATCTCTCGGCTGACGGAGATGATGCGGCTGACCAAGGGCTCTTTTGTCCTTCCAGCAAACGAGCCGGCCATCCATGGTACACAGTATACATACATCGTGAATGGGGCCATGGATTGCCTCGCGATTATTGCGTATCCGAGTATCACAACTGGTGGGAACGCATCTCAGACTCGGAGTTAAATCGAGGAGCCTGGGCTCTCCAGGAGAGTGTTTTATCGCCAAGAGTACTGCATCTGGGACTTGTCTCGAGTGCTGCTCAAACGTAGTGTGCGAAAGACTGCCATATGGTGATCCGACAATAAGAGAGGATACCGCCGTACTTACTTCACTGAAAAGGTTTGTTCTGGACGCACGAAATAGAAATATGTCTTGTTTAACTCTTGAGAATGCTTTTCGGAACTGGAATCAAATAGTTCAAGCTTACTCTCAGGGACAGCTCACCATTGCGACTGACAGGCTTGTTGCGCTATCAGGCCTTATTGATGTGCTGTACCCCGTCTTTCAGCAGATGGTGGAGCCAGAAGATGAAGTCGGAGATCGCCAGGGTAGAGGGAGTACACAAACTGAGGCGGATTCATTGTGTCATAGCTCGACAGGGCTTTTTCGCGCTGGGCTATGGCGGCCATATGCCGAAAGACAGCTGGTATGGCGAGCGATGTCTCGCGATTATCCATTTACATATGATGGCAACGCGTCTTCAGTGCCTGGGAAGCGCTACGACGAGTACATTGCTCCAACGTGGTCGTGGTGTTCTGTCAAGGATGCTGCCATCGAACCACAGGAGTTAAGGTCAGGTAACATCTACTTCACCAAAGTCATCGACACAAATATCATCCCTGACAGGAAGCTAAATCCAGCAACACCTTTGAGCAGCTTGAGCTACTGCTCCTCACCCAGTTCATTTCTCCGTCTGCGGTGTTCTTACCTACCTATCGTGGAGTTGGGGCCGGTGAGCTGCATGAAACTTATGAACTTCAGAGCCACGACCATTGAGGGAGGCCGTGGTGATGGAGCATTCGAAGTTCAAAGCAAAAACTACTGGGACGTGGAGTTTGGTCAAGAGGCTATAAACTGCAAGTCACCCATTGCGGTTCCCATCTTTGCAAACATGGCGTACTTCACCAACCCCGTACACTGCCTCGTTCTGGACGAAAGTCAGGGTGAGAATAGGAACCGATGGTACATACGAGTGGGGGTTTCGTGATCACTCACCCTGAGGATGTGCAGAGGTTCTGGGAGGGGATTGAGGACTTTGATGAACGTATACTGGAAGAGTGTGAGAGGCATGATACGCTCTACAGATTTAAGGAACTGGAGAGGGGCAGGTCTGCGTACGTGAAGATGGCTGAGATTTGCAGCGGGTCGTTGAGGTCAGGTAGCATTGTTTCTGCTCATCTCATGATACTCAAACGAGAGTCAAAGGGATGTGAATGTGCACTACAAGGTTTAGAAAGTCCAGGGGGCAACAGAGCAACGCTTATTTTAGTACAGTGGAAATTTCTGCATTAATGCATTCAGCAAAGTCAACAATATTCAATAGTGATACTAAATAGTAGTAAAGGGTTCTCGGTCCTCCCCATATTTACTCGTCCTTGTAAGGATCGAAGCCCTGAACACCATCACCAGCAGCCGCCTTGAGCGAGTCACCGAATTCGTCATCCAGCTTAGGTCCAACACCACCACTCCAGTTCTGCAGCATCTTGTCTCGCAGACCAACATCAGGCCAGTTATCCCAACCAACAAGAGGGGCCTTGAAGAAAGAACCAGTAGGGTTCTCGGGGTTGGCCTGGTCGTCGTCGTTGGCGAAGCGGTAGCAGTGAGTTCCAGCACCGTCCTTGTGATAAACGAGAAGAGGGGTGCTTCCGTCTCTGGGAAACTCGTTGCTTGCGCCGTCGTATTTGCCGTGGCAGGAGGGAGCTACGCGGACGACATTGTCGCCTTGCGTGAAAACGACGATGTTCTCCCAGTCGTGACGGTGACCTCCAAGAAAGCTGCCACCAACGGCTTGGTCTTTCTCATAGTAGGTCTCATACCTTTGAGATCTAATGTTAGCATGTACACCGAAATGAAGAAGCCCTCGTTTTCTAGGTTGAAGAGAGAGACTTACATAATGGCACAGAAGCCATTGTTGCAGCGCTTGCGAGAATAGGTGTTGCTGTTATCAAGCTGGGGAGGATCGCGACAGTCTCCCTGGGGAGTACCAGTGGCACCATGTCCAGGGTTCAAGTTGCCAGAAGGATCGATGGCGGCGGTCTGGTAGCAACCGTCGCTGTCGAAATCCAGAGCAGGCTGAAACTTGTTCTCAATGTCAGAAGCGCCTCCAGGAAGGGCTGTGAGAACGTCTCGCTTGGAGACAGAAACGGGAGATGCCTGGACTGAGGCCATGGCACTCAGAAGGGTGGCGGCGGTGATGAACTTGTTCTGCATGGTGGCTGTTGGTTTGATGTTGTTGTGGGAGATGTTGATGCTGATGAGATGGAGTCAAAGTGAGAGTGGGTGATGTCGTATTTATACTTGTCTGGAGCTCTTTTGGGGACAGGTTCCCGTCTTGAATAGATCAACATTTTACGATTCGCAATTTTGATCGTGGCTCGTCCATGGAGGCTCAGCTCAAATGCACATCTTGGGCAAGAACGTTGCATCCATGTTGATCATAATCTTGTCAGCGGCGACGTCGCAAGAAACTTATGCAGTTCTCGGGTATGTTGCTCAAGATCCCCTGCCGGCAGTGCTAGCGGATACGATTTGTGAGCTATATGATAGACCAGTCAAAGTGCATCCTTCCAGCCTATTCGCAGTACTTCTTTCTGGAAGGATTGTTTCAGCACTGCCTGCTTGAAACGGATTGGAAAGTCAATTACATCATGGCCGATTCTCTGCTGCAGAGTCGGGTTTTCTATGCTGAGGCGGGTTGAAGCCAAGACTGATCGACAGGCACGTGGGTCGATGGGACGTTTGTGAGGCTGCGTTGAATTGGGGGCAGTTTTGCTACAGCACAATCCTTTGCAAGAGCTATTATTGGAAATGTTATTGTATAGAATGTCTTAGGACCATCGAAATAATGCGAGCTCCATGCTTTTCCATAAAATTCATGTCTTGATGCTGCCGTTCTTTTGGCTGGTATATTCTTTGCTGCACATACCGACCTCCCTCCTTGGTGTTAGTGGTCTGCTGTACGAACAATCAGTTCTGCCTTACAAACTGATCTGACGTCAGAAGTAAGCGGCATAGTCAAAATAGGCAAGTCGTGTTCTGTTTCAGCTCCACTCCCTCGCTGATCAGAAGCATTGAATGTCACTCTGCAAGGGACCTTTTTATCCCGTTCCAATTTGGACTAAACACGAAGGATCCTGACATTCATGCATAAACCTAGACCGACGGCAAACAGATTTATTGTCCGACGTCACAATCAAGGCCACGATCATCGTAGGATTCTTTTGTCGTACCAGGCAGAGATGCTTCGGTCAGCATCCCCCTGATTGATCGGCATCAGCTGCACAGCCTTGTGAGGGATCGGCAGATACCTGGATGGATGCTCGGGGCTGAGAGCTGTGCCGCCCTGTGTCCTGTTCACGATGTAACCCATGGCGATCGATCACTAAGCTTAATGCTTGATATTGACAGCATTCTAGCTTATTCTGGCAATTCAGTTACCATTCCATGTCTACAAGTATGCAGCTTCTTCAACACGCAGAAACCTGTTATTTTGTGCATCGAAGATTGTGTCTACAAGCCTCGTAAAAGGACCAAGCACCAGTGGCAGGTCTGGGATTGACGCCTCTCTCTGAAGTCTAAGCCCCGTATTGAGGTACAGGATTATGTCAATAGTTTAAGTCAATGGTGCTCCAGAAGCAGCAAGAGTAGCATAGAACAGTTTTGTCCTCCCCATGATAACCATGCGTCCTTGGCCAGCGAATTGGAAGTTGGCTGCATTGATTCCTGTATATATCTTGCCAATGAGTTTTCCGGAGCGATTCCAAACATGCACGCCATCGCCGCAGCCCGCGTAGACGTTGCCATTAGAATCACAATGGATCCCTAGTCAAAAGAAATTAGTATACCTCTCGCTTCATGTAACAGGATCTGCTGGCAGTAAAAGATATCCTTATCATGCTTACCATCCGGTAGACGAGCTGCTGTGAAAGCAAATGTCCTACGATTCTCCCAAGTGCCATCTTTCTGTACATCGAATCGGTAGCTATTATGACTATCAGAGGTCTGGTCGTTACTGCTAAAGCCAAGACTTACATAGAGGCAGGACGAGTGTAGTTATGTCCGAATAGTGCATTGCTTATGCCAGTGTCTGTAACATAAGCGTGAAGTCCATCAGGCGAGAAAGTGAGTCCTGTTCGCTAATCGTCAGCAACAACCCACGTAAATATGGTAAGGATTCCCGTTGCCTCACCATTTGGAGCGACGAAGCCATCCGCAACAACGGTCAACGCTCCAGTCTTTGGGTCGAAGCGATAGACTTGATTCTGCAGTCCAGGCTCGGGGCGAAAGTACTGCCAGTAGCCGTACATGGTATCTGTGAAGTAGATATCGCCGTTGCGCGGATTGACGGAGACATCGTTGAGGGAGTTGAATTGTCTTCCAAAGAAGTTGTTCACAAGTGCTATAATGACCCAGTCAGTAGTTTTCATGGAGCAGATATTCGGACGAGTCCTTACTTGTTGTATTATATGGTGCTTCGGGGTTCATCAGATACAAAGCGGAAGGTATCTTGTCGCCTTGCCCTTCGCCTGCGAAGATGATCTGACCCTTATAGTTCGTTCCGCCTGGGGGCTATGAGCAACGGGGAGTCCTTGACATGTAGAAACTATACTTACCATTGGGGTTGATGACTTGTGGATCAGAGTCAACAACCGTAATCTTGACTTGACCCTCGGTGTGCGATCCATTCTTCAGAGCTTGAGCTTCAGCCAAAGAAATCTTTTGGATGACAGATGACTTTGCGAGTCCTGTTCCAGCATCTGGATCGCCTGCGTTCTGCACAAAGAAAACTTCTTCAGTCGGAGGATTCCTATATAGTCTTGTGTTAGTTGTTGAATGCTACGTCGTGCACGGGGTTTACGAACCATACAACAGCTTCATGGAAGATGGGATCTTTCTCAGAAGTAGCGAGAAGAGTCAATGTTGGATGACTTCCAATTATATCGAGGAACTCCGCATCATAAACATGAAATGGTCGTTCAGTAAGGGATTCGTAGGTAACTCCTGGCCAAAGGAACCTCTGTCACTGTGTCAGCACAGGTCACAGGCCTGTTTATGCTAACTCACAGTTGTAGCATTGGCTTCTTTTGGCGGAGGGACATGCTCCAGAACATTGAAGCTCTTCTGGTCGATTATCTGGGCCGTAGCTGGTAGTTTGGCAGGGTCGATGACAGCAGGCTTCGCCTGAGCCTCGCCGAAGAGGCTAAAGCTGTAGGGAACCAAGACACCAATAGCAAGTACCCCGATGGCCATAGTGGTAGTAATTAGGAACGAAGATTGCTGTGTTTTGCTCGTTGCTTGTGACCCAGAGTCATCTCGACTCTTTATTGTCGATGTACCCCGCTTTGTCGACATTTCTGAATCCTTGTTCTGCGTCTTCAAAAGATGTATTCGGGATCGCGCCAATTGATCGGCATGAACAATATACAATGATGATGCAGGGCAGTCAGGCTTTTCCGTGGATGCAGCAAGCTGTTGGTCTAGTTAATCTCTCAATCGCTGTCACACAGAAGTGAAGCCAGCGCGGATTCGACGATACTGCGGGGAAGCCTGATGGGTTCCAGCAAGAGACTATGAACTCGAGAATGCTTCACAAATGGTTACCAACTATTGGACTTCCATAGATATCGACATGAAATCAAGAACGCAAAGCAATGTCAAGAATATTGAGGATAGATTCGAGGTTCGTTCGGTTCATACGGAAAAGCCCGCATTCCGACTACCGAACCGAAACAGCGGAAAAAGCAAGACCGGGCATTTCCGATAAAGATGAATCCAACAAAGAGAAGTTAGCGATATTTCATTATATAATTTATAGCTAACATCGTGTTTCAAAACACATTGTATTCTGCTACACGATCCTGAAATATTGGTCTCTTCGTTATCGCTAGTTTTTGCTCATTGATGTTCAGTGTTATCCTCTATTTCGAATGTGTCCCCCTACTGAAGCAAGCTGACTATATCCACGGTGAGAATACCGCGATCGCGGTTCGTCTCATGGCTCGTCATGGACGGAAAGCACGCTCAACGAAGCGCAAGGATCCCATACTGCTAAGAAGCAGCAAATGACACGATACTCTCCAGTAGGGTGCTGAGGCACGTCGTGAGAATTTAGTCTCCTCTTGGCACTAATTCGACAACATAAGCGACGATCATGGCGCAGCGAAAAGCAAAGAAATGGGCTGGGTTGATGATGATGACTCCAACATCACATTACCCGTTTCTGCGCCTTTTAAGAAAACAGCATAATGCCCAAGGTTTCTCCATGGAAGCAACGAAGTGACGGCCTCTGGAGCCGGCCGCTCATGGGGCCTGAGCGCATGTTCGACCAGTGGCTCGAGATCGACGGTTGGACTGAATGGATGGCCGCTGTCATCTTCACAATCGCTCCGTCTTACGCGTCCCAGATGGACAGCAAAGCCCATGTTGAAACTTGGTTCAGAAAAGCTGTGTCGCGCGTTTGTCTTGAGAAGCCTTCCCTCCTGGCAGTCATTGAGCGTGGCCAAGAAGAGTCGGCGGTCGCGAAATCTCGAGACTTCGTCTACCGTCCTCTCGCATCAGACGATGACTTCTCTGAGAGGATTAAGCAGAGGACTACCGTATTGCATACCGAAAAGTCAGCTCAAGAGGGCTTGAAGTTACTCACGGACGACTTCTACTCGGCTCCGGAGAAGCGCATCAGCCTTGAGCTCGGAGACCATTTGATCCACGTATCCCTTGTTGTTTCGTCCTCTGAGCAGGGGACCTTTGCCCTTGCAATCCGCTACAACCATGCATTAAACGATTTCTGGAGTGGTGCAGCTATTCTCAACAATCTTCTCAGCAAGCTTGCAGACGGCCTGAGTACCACCAAAGTGCTATCACTTTCATACAAAGATGCATCTCACTCTTCTCTACACCCTTGCTACCTTGACTTTCTTCGTGATCCTATTGGAGACACTCCATTGGATGTCGAGTCTCGTGAAAAGGCAGCGCAGCTTCTTGGCGCCAATCTCGGCAACATCACTCTCTGCCCTATCTCGCAAGAACCAGCAAAAGGCAGACCCGACGCGGACTATTCCGTGAGAAGGAAAATTTTGTCGCAAGAGACGACGCAAAAGCTCTTCAAGCTCTGCAAGGAACATGGGGTTACTGTGACGGCACTATTGACGGCCTTGCAAGCGCTTGCACTCCTCACAACCTTTCCTCCGGAAGACGTGTCCCGAACCACGGCGGCACCTATCTGTGTGAGCAACAGGCTGCGCCAGACATCTTTCGGTGGCAACCAGGGTCATTCGGCTTCTACGAAGACTAGATTGAGCGAGATATGTCAAGAGGCAGCTTACATCGGGCCCGTCATGGCAACTACTTTCCTTGTGTCTCCCTTTGACGTGAGTCCACATCTGAAAAACCATGATGCTTCTATTGGGGGCGAGAACTGGAGGCAGATTGTTTGGGAAGTTGCCCGAAATGTTGTTCGAGCGACAGATGAGGCGGTGAATAACAATCTGAGTGAACATGTGGACTGGACTCAAGGCCTAGCTGCCTTTGGTGGTGTTGCACATGCAATGGAAGCGATGAAAGCCGGCCTGCTGCCTTCGTAAGTCACCTCGGTAGATCGCCATCATAGAGCACTTGGCTAATCGTCACTTCTTCTACCAATATCGATAGACCGCCTGGCATGTTTACCCCTCTCTCATCAGCAGGTCTCTTAGACGGCCATCATCTCCCAGGCTCATACGGATCTCTAGATCCAAATGATAGGCCTGCACTTAATATTGACGACTTTTCGTTTTATTCACGAGTTAGCAACTTGTTTGGACGTAAGTGCAGCATTTCTGCTTCTCTCAACGTCTTTCTTGTTTTACAGCGAAACTGACTGATTTATGCATACTCAGCTCAAACATGGGCTTGGACATTTTCTGGGAAACTCAACATGATATTGGTGATGCCTGATCCGCGGGTACGCTCCGTTCCGAGTATTGAGTGGTGGAATCTTTTCAACGAGATGGTTGTCGAAATGGCGACCGAGGGTTCCGCTGATGTTAGTGCTTAGTAGATGAAGCTTACAATGCCAACCGCCTCGGCTACAGTGTTTCCATCATGTAGGGCGCACTTTTGGAATCCGATCACTAGCCGGCGATAAAGTGATTATCACCATGTATTAGCATAGTATTGGCGCAGTCCAAGACGCATATTGGCTCGCCTTTAGGATGAAGATCTTATCAGTTTGACTTGACGCATACTTGACAGTCGAGAATACAATGTGCCATATTGACCTTGCCACTCATCACCGTGTCTGAACTACGGCTCTAAGAGCGGCAGAGCGTCTTCGGAGATAAAGCACGAGAATGCCTGAGGGCTTGGCTCTGATGCTTCGCGGTGGCGTCAATGACAAAAGGTGGGGAAGCCATCTTTGACTCAGTCATTTTTGCGCCCTTCAAATGTCTTTCACGTAATGCCCGCCGAATCGCTCCAAACCGTACTAGGTAGTTAGCATATAAGAGCCCGACTTCCCAAAAGTTGTACTACACTCGCCACGATCCTCACAGCAATACGATGAACTCTTTTGATCCCCCAGACCAAGGTGCAGAGCTAGACTCTCTAAGCTCTGCCTTCCAGGCCGCCTTCGATCGAGTATTCCAGACTACTCAGAAGGTTAGCGAAGATCCTCTAATGCGAGTAGCCCAAGAAACCCATGTCTCTCAGCTCAAAGCAATCAGCACTCCTGGCGATGCTCACTCCGTGGAGGCAGCCATTGAGGATGTGTTCACTATCTCTGACTATCGAATGCGAATGAACCATCCCAAGACTTTCTGCTTTATTCCAGCGCCTGTCTCACCACTTTCTTGGATAGGTGATTGCCTGTCCAGCGCTTTCAACTCTTTTGCTGGATCGAGACTGCAGGGGTCTGGTGTAGCTGTTGTTGAGCAGACGCTCCTGCAATGGCTGTCAGCCAAAGTTGGACTTCCAGAAACGTCTGGAGGTATCTTTGTCTCAGGGGGCTCTATGGCAAACATGAGCGGCATGGTGCTTGCAAGGGATTGTATATTGGCGCCCGATACTGAACACCTAGGCGTCGCATATCTCTCTGATCAGACACACCATTCTGTAAAGAAGGCCCTCCGCATCATTGGTATCAGGAGAAGTCAAATACGAGTTGTTCCGACGAATAGGAGCTTTCAAATGGACGTGAGCGCCTTGAGAGATGCCATCAAAACAGACCGCGAAGCAGGGCTCAAGCCTTTTGTAATCATCGCGACATGCGGGACAACAAACACTGGAAGCATCGATCCTTTGGAGGCCCTCTCCCAGGTACGCGACGAAGCGAAGATCTGGCTTCATATCGATGGTGCATACGGCGCGTCCGCTTCACTAGCTGCAACTCGAAGCTCTGTCACCAAAGGCCTTGGACTGGCAGACAGTATCTCCTGGGATGCACACAAATGGTTGTTCCAGACATACAGCTGTAGCCTCATCCTTGTGAGGAACAAGATCAACTTGGCCAAGGTTTTCATCAACGATGGCGACTATCTTCGCGATGCGCTCGATGATGAAGAGATGCCCAACTTCTGGAACCTTGGCATGGAATTAACACGTCCCTCACGGGCGCTGAAGCTATGGTTCACCCTTCGAGTCCTCGGCGTGGAAAGATTTGGGAAGATGATTGATCACGGGTTTCATCTGGCAGAAATTGCTGAAGCCGAGATTTTAAAGTTGTCAGATTGGGAAATCACAAGTCGAGCGAGTATGGCGATTGTGACGTTCCGATATGCACCTGCGGGAAAGACTGAGGAGGAGTTGGATGAATTGAACGCTGCGATCTCGAAGCATTTGGTTGAAAACAACATGGGATTGATTTTGACTACAAAGCTACGAGGGAGAGTCGTTCTGAGGATCTGCTCTATCAGCCCTGTGCTAGGCGGGGCCGAAATGGTGGAGGTTATTCAGCAGACGGACAAAGTTGCACAACTCATTTCCAAACAGCGCAGTCAATAAGCACGTTCAACATTACATCTTGAAACACCTCAGTAATTCATTGATGCACGAATTGCCTCTTGCAATGTGAGAATGACCAATGATTCAGGCTGACTGATGATTATTTACGGGAATAAGAGTGAATATGTCAGCTTACAAATGTCCAAGGTTTCACCAAGCCCGCCCTTCGGAACTTCCGGACACAGCGAATGTTCCGAAGTCCAGATGCCGTCTTGTTGAGGCCTTCAACCTTATCTCGGATCTCAGAATTGCACCATAGCGCGCGGTAGACTCCACGAGGTTTGTCAGCCCCAGATGTGCCACAGACGCCAGCCAAGAACGCTGGCGTTTGAGCGGGTATTTATCTACACTTTGCATTCCATCGTAGCCTTACCCGCTGCGAACCTCAATTCATCAACAGCACAACATGTCAGTCACGAAACCCATCCTCATCTCAGGCTCCGGCCTCGCTTCGTTGCTACTGGCGCAATCTCTCAAGCAATCCAAGATCCCGTTCAAGATTTTTGAACGCGATGAATCTTTCATCTTTCGCGCACAAGGGTACAGGCTCCGTCTTTCAGCGGAGGGTCTAGATGCTATTGAGTCTGTTCTCGATGAGAAGACATGGCAACATTTCTGGGACGCCTGCGGAAAAACAGGCGGTGGTGGATTCCGAGCATTCGATGCAGTCACTGGAGAGCAAACTGAACATGTCGTGGCAGAGAATCTCTCATCGCGAGATGGAAAGATCGTCGGTATTGCCAGAGGTGATATGAGAAGAATTTTCGCAGAGGGTTGCGAAGACTATATTGAATGGGGCAAGAATGTTACAGGCTACGAATTAACCGACGATGGTGTTCGCGCCATCTTCTCCGACGGAACAAAATCCATCGAAGGATCTATGCTCGTCGGCGGTGAAGGCATCTACTCCAAAGTTGCGAGACAAGTCTCAGGCGGGAAGTTGAAAGTGTACGATACTGGCGCGAGGGGTATTCACGGCCAAGCTCCAACAACAGCATTCAAGCAGCTCGGCGAGGGAGTATTCCGACTACGCGACGATACGCGTCCCGACGGTCACGCCTTTCTCATTACAAACGTTCGCTCTGGAGATATGAACAACCCAGATGTGAGTTTTGGCTGGACCATGGGCGGAGCACCAGGTGTTATTCGCGCGCCAAACGACAACTACGCGATTGTCGGAAAAATCGCAGCCGACATCGCAAAGTCAATTGCCAAAGACTGGGATCCAAAGTTCAAGGCTTTAATCGACAACATGGATGAGGGCGAAGCTGCGTTCTGGAAAATCACCTGCTCGACTCCGTCGGGTGTACCCGAGTGGAAGAATGAGCCTCGCGTGACGGTCATTGGCGATGCAGCTCACTCGATGACTCCTGCAGGCGGAATTGGCGCCAACACAGCTGTTCGTGATTCAGCGCTGCTTGGACGATTGCTGCGTGAAGCTGGCGGGTACAGTCCAGGCGTCACAGCAGCTTATGAGAAAGAGATGAGGATCTATGCAAGTGAAGCTGTTCATCAGAGTTATTCCATGGCTGCGCAGGGTTTTGGGGTCAATATCGATGAGGAGACGACCCCAATTGTCTGAAACGTTGATTGAGTGCGGGGTTTTGTCTTTTGTTTTACGAGCGCGTTACATCATGACGTCAGGCAAAGGTTTCTCTCGCTTCAAGAGCGAGACAATATTTAATAAAATATGAATAAAGGACAACAAATACAGACAAATAAACAATATGCATATAAATAGAATGTGACACTAAGAAACAAGGTAGACTGCCAGACATCGGATTGTGGCACGGTGTCGGGAAACGCGGCAGCATTGCGTAATGCTCTGCTCCGTATGAATCACGTGAAAGCTGATGATCTCTGCACAGCCAACAGCTCCTTTCATTTTATTTTGATCCGATCTGACTGTCAGCAGCGTTTCACGTCTGTCACCTACCTTCTTCCCTTCGTTGGATCTCCCTTGTTTTGTTTTGATGTAAATACCATGATTCAAACCACATGATTCTCTTGAGCTGTTGCTCTATGACCGGTTGATCTCCTACAGAGTTTGCGACAAAACCCTCAAAAGACGTCTCAAAACTTACGAACCTACTCCTGGACCATTCTCAAACATCATCCGACGCAAGAAAGGGGGAATTTTGACACGAATTGACCATGCGCAACGACAAGTGTTCAACGCCACTAGAAAACTCGACAAGCTCCAATCTCGACGATACTCGTTAATTAACTGCTGACAATAACGATATCGCGCTGGTCTTGGGCCTGTATTCACTCACTTTTTCACCTGGTATCAGCCAAAAATCAATTAATATTCCAACAATCAACAGCATCGTCAAAATCAGAGTCAGAGTCAGAGTCAATTGCTCAACCATCGCGATGCTTCGGTCTTGGCGCGATGACGCCTCCAAAAGCGGGAAATGGATCAGCGTCGTAACCGCGCGCCATCGTCTCGTCAAAATTCTTGGCGTTTTCATCTGTTTCATCTGCGCTCTCACGCTTTGGGAATTCTGGGCAGATCTCTCTGTCGCCTACAAAAGAGTCTCATCACCAAGCCTCACCCAAACTAACCAAACTCAATCCGACTCTTCAACCCTGCCAAATCCAAACCCCGTCTCTACGAGCGGGCCTCAATTTACTGGACCGACTGAGCAGACGACGAAATTCTGGGAGGACCTTGTTACGGAATTTTATGCGGCGGAACCTCATGGTGATAAGATCAAACCGCCTAATTCTCTATCGCGCGACAAGTTTGATCCTCATGGCTCAAAGGCGCAAATACACACGGACTGGTTGGAGGTATCTGACGAGGAAGTCGAATCATTGAAAGAGAATCATGCAAAGTTTGTGCAAAGCCTTCGACACTTGGCTCCGAAAGTACCTTTCAAGCGCAACACCAAGGGCATCGTCATTACTGCCAAAGGATCAGCAGTTGGTGTAGCAGCGACGGCCATACGGATGCTACGGCATGTTGGATCACGTTTACCCGTTCAGCTCTTTCTCGACTCCGCAAGCGAAGCTGAGCACGAACAGTGCAACAATACACTTTCCAGTCTGCAAGTACAATGCTTGAATATGGACTATTTCTTGAATTTGCCTAATACGACGTCCATTAAGCAACCAAAGATTGAAAAGTATCAGTACAAGCCTTTGTCGATTCTCTTCTCCAGCTTTCAAGATATCTTGTTCCTTGACTCTGACGCCTTTCCTATTCGAAATCCCGATCATCTCCTCACCGTGGAGCCTTATAAAAGTCGAGGACTTGTGACCTGGCCCGACTTTTGGCTGCCAACGATATCTCCCCTCTTCTACAAGATTGCCGGAGCCAAGGCGCCCAACGTTACTATCGACTCGAGAAGTTCAGAATCTGGAGTCATGCTATACAACAAAGCGAGGCATGCAGACAGTCTCCTACTCGCGGCATACTACAACTTTTATGGACCAAGGTTCTACTACCAACTTCATTCGCAAGGTGCTTGGGGATCAGGCGACAAAGAGACTTTCATGCAGAGCGCCTTGGTTCTAGGCAACCCCTATTGGCAGGTCACAAAGCCAGCTGCGCTGATTACCGACGAGAAAATCAACTGGGGTAGTGGTATCTGGCAGGCTGATCCTGAGCAAGACTGGAAGCTGCAAACACAGAAAGGACGAAACCAAACAATTGTATCGACAAGGAAGCGAAAGATAAGGATAACCGAGGACGAAGTCAACATTACGAGCACAATGTTTGCCCATCTCAACAGAGTCAAGTTCGATACTAGGCATCCAAGTCAGGTACTTGAAGACCTAGTACCTGAGCGTCCTGACGGGACTCTATCACGACTTTGGGGAGATGATGTGGACAAGATCAAAAACGTCGCTGGATACGATCTTGAAAAGGCCATATGGGAGGAGGCCATCAAGGCTAATTGTGACCGAGAGCTGATGGAGGAATGTGAAAAGATACGAAAGTATTACGAGGCAACGTTTTAGATAGGATGAGCCAACGTTCACACGGCCCTAGTAATAATATAGATTTATTTTCATCGTCTTCATAACCTATCCAGAATACATATTCATTCTCATTTTACAAGCCCCAAAGATATGCTTGTCGCTTACTTCTTGGGGGCATACTTGATACCGGTGTCCGGGCAAGAGCTCTTGCTTCCATCAGGCTCAGTAGACACAAACTGACCATCCTGCAGGGATCCCTTGACATTGAAATGGTACCAAACCTCGCTCAATGACCCATTAGAGCAACCGATGGTGACACGCGCACCATGGTGTTCCGCCAAAGCATCCACAATCTCATCAGCAGTGTAAGTCTTTGTCTTGGAAGGCTTGATTCCAGCCTCAGCGAGCCACTTGTACGTAGGTAGAGTCTTGAACAAGGAGATGGTCTTCTTGACATAATCGGCGGCTTCAGCGCCGGTCTCGTAGTTGGTGTAACAGCTTGGCTCGAGGGTGCTGATGCATGTGCCATGCTTGTTGAACTCGTGCTCCCAGAGAGATTCGTCATTGCCGTCTTGGCTGACCCAGTACTTGTCCATGTAGGACACGGTCTTTTTGCCGAGGAACTTGGTTACGAGGTCCTTGATGTTGGTGTACTCGCGGGACTTGTCGCAGAACTGGGGATATGTGCCGTCACAGTAGTCAGGCCAGAGACCGTGAATGGTCCATGAGTCTGGTATTGTTTAGTTTAGAGAATTGAGACTGTGGATTGTTGGTTGAATGTACCTTTAGGCCCAGCTACAGGGTCGCTGTCCCAGAATTGAGTCTGAAGAAGCTGACCAGCGGGAATGAAGCAGCAAGTGTCTTCAACAGCAGTAGTGTTGTGACACGACAAAGGAAGATCCTTTGAGCAAAATTCAGAGGTGGGTTTACCACCAGCAGAGCAAGACTTGGCCTGCGCTCCGGCAAGGTAAAGCGCAAGAGGAATGAGAGCCTTGATGAACGACATTTTGAAGCTTATAATTAAGATTGACCGACAAAAACAAATAGTGTTTACGAGAAATGCAAGCGATACTTATATTCCACTATGAAGTACACGTGGGAGGCAAGTGAAATGCTTATCCTGTTTAGTGTCGGACAAAGTCGACAGATGAAGCAGTTGTGTACGGAGCAGACAAGGTGGTAACGCTGATAAGCAGCGATCTGTATCGTCAAAGAACCCCACGTGCATTGTATGCCAGATTATTACCAGGACCTTTTGTCGCAGCCAATGAGGAGGCGAGTTGGCCCATTGCTGGGTGTTGATCGGCGACAAAGGGACCTGTAGCGAGAAACATGTTGCAGATGTCGGCCAATGCCGTTTGAAAGGCTTTGTAGCATGAATATTTTGGACTTTCTATAATCTTGTGAGGCTTTACCAATTGAATTGAGAGGGCGAGCCGTGTTGTATTTGTTGATGGGAGTTGATCGAGATTGAGGGGAGAGATTGATTGATCCTGGTAGGTCAATGCCGATTTATCCGTCAACGGTCAACGGTATTCAATTGGGAATGCGGAATTAGCCATCTTCTTTTTGTACTTGCCTATAAAGGTTACCGAGCATCGAAAGTCAATTCATTGTGCAGACCATAGAGATGGCTGGAAGACTGCTTAATTGATGGTCGGATGTTCGGGCAGGTTGACAACCGATCTGTGGGAATGCGGCTGACAGATCGGACCAGTTTCAGAAGGTCAAGTTGCACTGACTGGCATATGGCAGGCAGCTGAGGTGACAAAATAAGGGTGAATCACTGGTGGTTTTCATCAGATGGTGGCTCCTCGCGAGTTTGGGTCCCTATCACTTTTGTCCGTGCGGTTATCGGATGGACAAAGTGAATCAATCGGCGTCGGAGGTTGCCGCTATCACGGACAGTACCGCAGATTAACTTTCAGGTCGACGGAGTAAATTCATCCGCCATTAGTGCGACCATCAAGCGGCGTCCATTCCGCCATGACCTTACCTTATCTTATCGCACGTCACAGCGTAACTTCATGCCCGTCACTTGTCAGCAAAACCGCCATCGAGTAGGAAACATTTCTCTACAAGGTTGGTGACAGCAACCGCATGAGCGGCATAGAAACATCACCCGACGCCAAGTTATAAATGGAAAAGGAAAAAGAAATTGTCGCTGATCAATGGTCATGAGGGTCTTTAGAGTCCAAGTGATATTTTTGGCTCGCTGGTGTAGGGAACTTCATCAACCTCAAACACTCTAAATATTTGCACAGCCGCATCGTACCCTGTTGGCATCTGCCTTGTGTTCAAGATCGGCATTTGCATTTCGCATTGCGCATTGATGCCGTCGATAACTGTGTCTATGCACAAGTTATTTTTAAAGTTTATCTCGTCGGGATGAAGATTGATTGGTGGCTGTCAGATCAGATTCCTCATCTCGAGCAGGCCATTGAAGGAAACGTGATGCTCAAAGCAGTCTGCAGACACTGAAGCCATCTTTCCAGCCTCGCGCATTGAGTTTCTCGTGTCTCCAGTAAACAACGCCAAGGTCATGGGTTCGAGCTCTGCATCAAACATTTTTCCGTTCGTTTTTCTCGGCCTTGGCAATTGAGATAAGATAAGTTCATGTTCAGCTCAGGGGCAGAACTGGCCGAAATCCGAAACCCCGCCACAGCCGTGAGAAATTCTCCGATCATCTCCAAGAATCCTCCATCCCTTTTCAGGTACCCAGTTGCGAAGACCAACCCTTCAGGGCTGAAGTTTCATAGGGCCGTGTACGGATACCTTAAATGATGAGCTCGCTTCAAGGGTGAGCTTCGTGCCGTGCCCACTGGAAATTTAATATCAGGTCATGAATGAGTCGCTATCTTCGCTTGTCGGCAATAGCGGATCATGGTCCCATTGTCATGACTTTAGAGATGCACCTAACAACCAACAGACACAGTTGGTCCGACGACGAATGAACTACGCTACAAGCATCATAGATGGAATAATAGAGCTTACCTCTCATCTGAATCTCAGTGACGTCTAACATAAAGCATAGCATAATCTACAATGCCGTTCTTCTTCCGTCACAATGGCATTGTCATCAACAATAAACACATAAATGCATGACTGTAGGGTAGCATTTGATCTTGGTGGAGTAGCATCCTTGAACCTCTTCTGCTCGATTGAGAAACCAACAAGACCAATCGGGCATTCCTTTCGCCAAACTTTCTATTCTCGTCACCATCATCCATAGTTTGTTTTACCATCTCAGGTGAAAACGCAGATGCCATCCCTGCCATGATGTGATCGCTCAGCAGCTCTGCCTGACAGCTCCAGAGCTGTTCTGTGGCTGCGGACCGTCTGATGCCCATTGCGCACTAAAAGCTACCCACTGATTTCTGTTTCAACCTCTTCTGGGAAATGTTGCCGAGGGAGCAATCAAAACGAGACGGATCGACCGGGGAGAGTCCACTTTTCGTCGATCCGGCATTGGTGTTTTGTTCAGGTGGTGGCGTTCTCAGCTAAATGCATTTAAGATTGCGGATGGGGTCTTCGACCAAGTCAACTCACTATCTATAGAAGAAATCACCTGAAACGAATCTTTCTGGAACAAAAACTGAAACTAACTATTCCGAGAAGATCGTGGATTTGCGCCTTGACGCTACGCTTTGGCATAGCGCTTTTCCCACTACGGTAGACGAGCTTGTATCCTGGTCGTGATTCTCGGCCGTTTTTTGCCTTATGCGTTAGCTGAAGATGCTGGTCAATGATGTTCATAACAGATCGAGACGAGCAATAGCCGAACAACGCGGCAAGCTCTAGCCGGAGAGTTGATTCAATATGCACCAAGACCAGCGAAACAACATGTGATATGCAATCTCGTTATCATGCATACAATTTCAACACTGCAGTAGTGTCTTCGCTCACATCCATCCAAACTGACTCAAACCCCTGCCGGCTAAATTTGGAAGAAACAAACAAACGTCAAAGCCCTTCACCGTCACCACCAACCTAAGGTAGAACCTCATGAAACGTCTGAGCGGCGATCGGATTGACACTAGGTCATGGCTCAAACCCCTGGATCCGAGTTGACCGAGAACGAGCTCTGTCGTGCTGACCAGCATCAGTGCTCAAGTTCCTGTCACTCATGACTCTCGTCGTGAGAGCTCAACTCAGCTTAAAAGGAAGCTCATCGCCGGCTTCAATGTCGAGTTTCTTTTCCAGCATCAACAGTCGTTCTATCTGCTTTTTTCCTATTATCTCTCTTTTCTTTTTTATTTCCTTATTACTTTCGTTTCAGAGTTTCTCTTAGTCACTCGCTACTATTATCAACCACTCTCGCTTTACAAGCTCAAACAACTACAACAACAACTACTACAAATCTTTATTTTCTATTATCATCATTCCGACACTCGTTTAACGCCATGCGTTTCTCTGCTGGACTCATCCCTGCCTTGGGAGCTCTTGCTTCGCTGGGCGAAGCAACTCCTACTTTCCTCGGTGGTGGAGCATCAGGCTCTGCTGGCGGCGAGATCTCAGGTGGTGCTGATGCCCATCTCGGAGTCGGAGCCGGTGGTAGTGCTGGTGCTGGTGCTGGTGCAGGAGCCGGTGCAGGAGCCGGAGCTGGTGGTCACCTCGGCGGTAGCCTCAGCGGTGGAGCCTCCGGTCATATCGGAGGTGAAGCTGGAGGTGAGGCCGGAGCTGGTGCCGGAGCTGGTGCTGGTGCCGGCGGAAAGGTCGGTGCTGGCGCTGGTGGCAAGATCGGCGGTGAAATCGGTGGTGAGGTCGGCGGCAAGATCGGCGGCAGCATTGGCGGCGGCGCTGAAGGCCACCTTGGGGGTGGTGCTGAAGGCGGTGCTGGTGCTGGCGGCAAAGTTGGTGGTGAGGTCGGCGGTAAGATTGGGGGAGGTGCTGGCGCTGGTGCCGGAGCCGGTGCTGGTGGAAAGGTCGGAGGTGAAATCGGCGGTGGTGCTTCCGGTCACATTGGAGGAGGGGCTGGTGGCAAGATTGGCGGAGGAGCTGGTGCTGGTGCTGGAGCTGGCGCTGGTGGCAGCGCTGGTGGTCACCTCGAAGGCGATATCAAGGGTGGCGCTGGCGGTAAGATTGGAGGTGGTGTTGGAGGTAAGATCGGAGCTGGCGCTGGTCTTGGTGCTGGCCTCGGTCTCGGCGGCCTCCTCGGTGGTGGTATCGAGTGGAACGCCGGCGGTGGTGCTGACTGGCACACTGGTACTTCCTGCAGCATCGGCAACGCCTGGAAGGATCACATCCTCTTCCAGGGCATCTGCGCTCCCGAGACCTCAACTACTCCCGCTGTCAACCTGGGCCTGAACCTTCCCAGCTGCCAGATCACTGGTGACATCGGCTTCGCTTGCGGTGCTGACTTCCTTACTACTCCCAACGTTCGTGTTGGTCTCGGTGGCATCTCTGCTTACATCGAGATCGATCTCTCTGCTTCTGCTGCCGTCCACCAGTCCGTCGAACTCTTCACTGCCCCCAAGCTTGGTATTGCTATTCCCGGTCTTGACGCTGAGCTGAAGGCTGCCATTGAGGCTGCCATTGCTATCGATCTCGTTGTCGGCTGTGGTAAGGCTATCGATCTATCTGCTGGTGTCTATGTCAAGTTCCCCGAGTCTGCCTACGTCGATATCTCTCTTCTCACCAAGGAGGTCATCCACGCTTCTCTTGAGGGTCTCGTCACCAAGGCTCTCCCTGTTGGCGTCGGTGCCGATGTCGAGCTTGGGGCTGGTATCGATCTTCAGCTTGGTCTCCGTCTTCGTTCTGAGCTCAGCATTGGCGGCGGTCTCGAGATCCCTGTTCTCGGTCTCGGTGGCAAGGCTGGTGCTGATGTTGGCTTCGGCGCCGGTGTCTGGTTCTCTCTCTTCGACTACACTGCTACCATTGGCGGCGGTGCCGGTGCCAGCGCTGGTATTGATGTCACTGGTGAGTTCGGCTGCAACCTTGGTCTCGCTATCGACAAGAAGTTCGACTTCAGCGGCGGTCTCTTCGGTCTCATCCCCAACCTTTCCGTCGGTCTCGCCAAGGGTATCAAGTCTACCTTCTCCCAGAAGACCCGCGGTACCTGCGGCAGCTTCATTGGTCACTTCAAGAAGGGCGGCTTCATTGGCGGTCCTACCATCTCTGCTTCTGGTGCTATCACTGCTACTGGTGGCGCTTCTGCCGACATCACCATCCCCGCTGGCGTTACCCACTCTGTTGAGTTCTCTGGCTCTATCGGTGTCCCTGATGTTTCCGCCTCTGTCGACATTCCTGGTGCTTCCGGTGATCTCACTGGCTCCGACTCTCTCCCCGTCGCTACCACTGGTGCTGAGATCCCCTCTGACTCTGCTTCATACGAGGCTCCCGCTGTTACTGCCTCTGGTGATGTGACCGGCTCTGCCGAGCTCCCTGTTGCCACTGATTCCGTTGAGGTTCCTGCTGGCTCTGCTTCTGGCGATGTCACTGTCTCTGGTGCCATCCCCACTGGTCCTGAGGGCGTTCCCGCTCACACCATCTCTGCCGGCGGCGATGTCACTGCCATCTTCGGTACTCACACCGCTGGTGCCACTGTCACTGTTTCTGGTTCCGAGGGCTTCACTACTTACATCTCTGGCTCTACTGGTTTCACCACTGTTGTGTCTGGCTCTGAGGGTTACACCACTGTTCTCTCCGGCTCTGAGGGTGATTACACTACCGTTGTCTCCGGATCTGCTGGCTTCACCACTGTCGTCTCTGGCTCTGAGGGTTTCACAACTGTCGTTTCCGGATCCGAGGGCTACACCACCGTCGTTCCTGGCAACTCCCCTTCTGCTACTGGCGGCTCTGATTACAACCTTCCCTCTGCTCCCGCTGGTGGCCACTCTGGTGCTACTTCTGCTGGCAACGTTCCCGCCGAGTCTGGCAGCCTCCCTGCCAGCACCGGATCGGCCGACTCCGACAAGCCTGCTGTCACCACTGGCTCTGGATCTGATGCTGAAGAGACCTCTGCCCCTGCTGTCACTGCCGCTCCCGATGCTTCTGGCATGATCACCAGCACCATCCGCGAGACTCACGTCTACACCATCACCTCTTGTGCTGCCTCTGTCATCAACTGCCCTGCTTCTTACACTCAGAAGATCGTCACCCAGACTGTCATCGAGCGCACCACCGTCTGCCCTGCCACTTCCACTGCTGTCCCTGAGACTCCCGTCGAGGGCGGCAACGGTTCCAACCAGGGCGGTGACTCCAAGCCTGGTGAGGGTTCTGACAACGGCAACAACGGCTCTGCTCCCGCTCCTACCTCTCCTCCCGATGCTGCTAAGACCACCATCGACCTTGTCACCATCACCCAGGACGTCACCACCATCGTTCCTTGCACCAAGTTCGTCACCAGCACCTTCGTTGCTCCCACCACTATCCACGCCCCTGCTGCTCCCACTGTCACGATCATCCAGGGACACACTGGCCAGGCTCCTCAGCCTACCGGCACCCAGCAGCCCGGTGCCTTCACCACCCTCACCCGAGTCCCGGCTACTGCCACCGACTCTGGTGCCTCACCCACTGAGGGCTCTGAGCAGCCTGCCAACCCTCAGGCCCCTGGTAACGCTGGCCCTGGCGCCCAGCCTACCTACAACGTTCCCTCAAACGGAACCATCCCTGGAGGCAAGCCCTCCCCCACTGACCAAGTTCCCGTTGTTGCTGGAGCTTCTCTCGTCAGTGCTGGATCTATGCTCCTCGCACTTCCTATGGCCCTTGCCTTTGTCATGTAAATAGCTTAATACCGAAAGCTCTTTGGCTTTTAACAGATAGAACGTAATTCATATGACTTGAAAAGTTTCTTTTTATTCTTCGAGATCCTCTCATCTTTTGACTCTTGTGACTGCTTGCCTTTGACGTCTTTGCCTTTGATCGCTGAACAGTCTCTTCGCTCATAGCTCGTTGCTGTTTTTATGATAGCCTTTTGTGACGTGTGTAAAGTTGTTTGACAAGTTGAATGATCTTTGTGGGCAACTTCTATTCGACCAATACTGTCTATCTGCCCAAGATTTTGTTGTTCCTACGTTGTCCATTGTCAGGTCGCCGAGGCCTACGAACAAGATCATCTCCATCTATCTGCCCAAAATTGTTATAAATTAGCTTGACTGCTTAACTGGCTAACGAGTGAAACGAAACATTTTTGAGGGTGGGACCTGGTCGCGTTGTATATCTCAGCCAGTATCTATGCTGAATCGGGACCGGCTTGACAATCGACTATCTTGCCGACAAATATGTTACACAACCGAGACAGCGCAGTCAGAAATGTGTCTCAGTCACACCGTACGCCGGCCCTCGTAAAGTCTTACTCCCAACAGATATGCAGTATCACCTAGCATTGAAATAATTACCATGAAGCCACGAAAACCGGATCAATACCCAAGCCAAGGTGCACTTATGGGAAATGATAATGGAATACCCAACGGTGCTGCAGCGGCGTCGTGGAAATTAATAAATTTATGAAATTAGTTAAGTGATTGAAGTCATCACCGTAACGCCTTTCTTCGCGTATTGCCCAAACGCTTAAGCCGCCCAATCCGTTCCGTGTACGTTCATCTCGATGACCTAGCCCTTGACACATGCACCACAGTTTCGTTTTTGACCATGATGCCCCCAACACCCGCTGGATGCGCCAGATTAGCTGTACTACCGGGACCAGTCACAGTAGCAATGTTTCCATGTCGCTGATCTTCGTGCTCGAATTCTGAATTAAAAGATTCGCTCCCGCTTGGGTCGCTTCTGGCGAGCTCGTGTGTAGAGCTTGACTCGTCCTTCCCTATAGTTCCGAGACGAATTGAGTGTTTTGTTTGACTTCGACCATAGTTGCTGCCGAAGTTGTTTGATCCGGATCTGATCGACGATACGGGGTTCGTGCAGGTGAAGAGATAGAGGCAGGCTGGTCGGATGATGGGAAGACAGGCTGTAAAGGATTAGTGAGAAGCACGAGGGACTCGAAATGTAAGACTTACCGGATACTGTCACCAAGTTGACCTCGACTGATGCCCAAATAATGACAGGAGCCAATTGCCATGTCATGTCGACTGACTTGTTGTCGAATGATGCTGACACACTGACAATGACGAGACCAGCTACGCAAACCCTAGAAGATGTATTAGCACGAAGCCATTGTTGGGAATGCCGAGAGAGATCTTACAGAATACCGAACATGAACATGAAGATAATCGCAATCTTCTGCAGGATCGGGAGCTGGAGCTTCTGGATCTGAACGATGGGCAGGATCAAGATGCCGACGTCGATTATAACGTGTGCAAGCACAGTACCAAAGAAGAAGTCACTGCTCTTTATGGCGCAAGTAAAATGTTCCACCGTTGGATCCCAGAATGCTCGGACGGGGTAACAGTGGAATGTCGTCAGGAATGTCTGAGATAATGTGAGCTTAGGTCTTGGTCGCTCGAGGTTGCTTACGCGAACGAGAATCCAGAGAATGGAGCAGACCAACAGGACCGAGACGAATATCTGGATGTTTGCGACACGGAACATGCGCCAGTAGAAGGATAGGATGGAGATCTTTGCGAAGAAGAGGGTGAAGGCGTAGAAGTGTTCCATTATAAAGAGATATTTCTTGGTTGTGTAATTGGCTTCCGTAAAGGTCATACCCTCTACGTCCTTCGCGTGCAATCCGAAGCCATGGTGAATCCCTTGTGAGAAGTCAGCGATTGTCGATGTCGATGTCGAGGAGGGGTCGTACAGATAGGCAACACGGTGCCCCAGCAAACGGCGGTGACCTTGATGCTGTTAACAATAATCCCAGGTAGTCGTGTGTCCATCAACATACATAACTTGCACAGGCAAAGTAATCATCCCACCAGAATCGGATCCTTGTAATTCTTCGGCTGGCAATGCGAAGGATAAGAAAGATAGTCGCAGCTGCAAAGGTAATGTACTCGGCCGCCCAGAGATCAGGCTGCCTCGACCGCATTCTGGTATGTTTCGTGCAGCGTCAAGAAGTAAAAAAAGACAATTGAAGTCCCCTCGATTAGCGAAAAGCAAGTTGAATGTGGAACTCCCAGGATGATATACGTCTGCCGACCATGTCAATGAGCACCGTAGATCATTTCATGCGGCTAAGAGCCTTGTAAGGATGCCGTGCGAGACCAAGCCTCGATCCAGGGGTAGAATGCTCCGACGGAGGGTAAAGTTAAGCCATTACTGGAAGGTCTGGGCTGTGTTATGCGTGGAAATTGAGAAGCAAAGACCATCTGGGAGGAAGCTACTGGATAAAGAATTGTTGAACCGTTTACTAAACTTGGCGATCGGAGCATGTGCAAGCACGTAAAGTGGTAAGCAGCCACAATAGACCACGGACTGTTTAGCATATTGAAGATGGACGGGGTTGCATCGTTACGGTGAGAGCAAGGCGAGGTGTGCCAAGAAGAGAAGCACTTGTTTCATCTTGGACATTCGTAAGGAAGGTAGACCGGAAATGCCGAGTTATTGTTGGTCATTGAATGCCTACTAACCCAAATGTTACTGCAGGTTCTGCAGGTTGGTTCTACAGTAGCAGTCAAAGCGTGTCACTAGGATCCAAGCCCCAGGTTCCAGAACAAGGGTTCTCCATGATCTCCCAGCTTATTCATCAGGATTGGAGACATCTCATTTGATAGAGCTCTTAGTAGTGCAACACCCCAGTGAAGCGGCTGATGCGATCCGGCGTTTAGCTTCAAACTCTATTGTCCAACTCGAGTTTGAGCCTTTGGAACCTTCCGTCGCCGTTGCCCATCGTCTCTTGGCCTAGATTGTTCCAAATTTACACCGTTCACTTAGTGCCGATCTTGCCATTGTCGCGTGATTTGGTCTGTGGTTACTGGTTCATTGTTCCGGGTCGAGACTCAACCGACGGTTTGGGTGTAGAGATGTCACTCTTGCCCTGCTCGTGCTGAAGGTTCACTAGCTTTTGGGCAGCTTACAGGGGCCGGCTTTTTCAGGGCGAGCGCGCTTGGGGCAATATCGCAGTCACACAGTCCAGTCCGATGACCTGAACGCCTTGGAAAAGTCTGAAGTGCACTGACGTGGAAGGGAACGCGTGTCGGCCATTAAACAGAGTTTGAACTTTCGGAGCTTAACAGAAGACTCGGTAGCTTTGTAGCGTATTTGACAGGAGTTAACGTTCCGGCACGTACATGTCGTTGCTTGGATATTCCTGTTATCACATTTTCGCTCTTGTCTATAGAGCAAATGCAGGTTATCGATCCCGAAAAGCAATATTCAGGCATCAAGCCAGAATAGTTTAGGTTCCGAGTACAAATGCCCATGTCTCTGCCCAGGACCAACGTTGGCCGACGTCAAGGATCAGGCTGAGCCTGTCGATCATTTCCAGGGCCCTTGCTCGGCATCGACACGCGGAGGCGCCGTTCTGTTGCCAATTTATTAACACGGGACGATCAAGAATACGTTGCAGTACGTGCTCGCGGCAACGGACGTTGAACCATTCGGTCCTTTAGCTCCATCGTACAAAAACCCAATCGGAATGAATCGAGCCCAACTATTGACACTATTGATCCTCTAGCCAAGTCCAATTTGAGATCGTATTAGGACAAATTCGTTATCTTAAAGAAATAAATACCGCGTATAGTAAACTTAAACCATGTACCTAGTGACGCGGAGAACTGCTACCCTACCTCCCTGGCTTCCCCAGTTTCACAACGGAGGTTCGGCATATGAAGTTGTCAGATATGACAGGGATTTGTTGAAGATGTTGCGTGTGGAGATTGGGAAATGTTTTATGACAAATGAGAATCAGATAAGGCAATGACCTGCATCTTTCAGCTGAGCCTGTTCAAAAACCCATATCGTATTTATAACCAGGTGATGAAATTTCCATCCAACAAAATTTGCCAGGCTCGCCATTTAGTAACAGAGAAAGGTTCAGTAGTTAACGATGGTCGATTCTCTAGCCTGTAAGCTAACACGACCATGACAACAGCTAATCGTAGTCGTAATTTGCTTGCGATGAGGTTTCATTCTCGTCGATCTTGCTTAGTCGAAGATTACAAAAACATTGTTCGTGCGTGGTCAAAAGGGGCAGGGCACATAAACCCCCTCCTCATTGTTACATCAACAAAAGCCCTGAATGTGCCAACTGCAACATACTCATCGTGCGCCAAGCGACATTTGACTGCCGCGGTATCCTTTAAACTTTGGCATTGACTCCACAAAGAAGCAGATCCCTGATTTATGACGGGTATAACGGTGAGGCTAAACCCACGCTTCTCGACCTTCTCGGTTACAACTGGGATATCATCAAAAGCTATTTCCTGAGGAAGGAAGACAATGCGAATGATGATCATTACTGTTGTTGGGCAGTTTAAAGGCCCATGTTAGGATCACGGATCCATGTGCAGCTGATTTACCTGAGGCTGACGAAGGTTACGTATGGGTTCAAAGCTTCAAGTCCAAACCACCTGCTGGATATCGTTAGCATCATCAAGTCTTTTGTTGAGAATCTCCCGTGCTCTTGTCCAACAACTGCATAACTGAGAAGGTTATCGCGGTAAAGATGCATGTCTCAGTTCGTCAAGGGGACTGCAGATTAAAGTCCCTGGGAGACCATTCCGAGGGGTTCACGGGCTGCATTCACGAGCAGCTGATATCGGTCTTTGTTACGGCTATTGGTTTACATACCAATAGCAACAGATACTGTCCGAAACCTTTGAGTTCGATGGTGCCATGCAACAGTCACATGCAAACATTGGCGTGTGAGCTTGTATCATGTTCCTATCATCAGTATTTTAAACAATGCGAGGTTTTGAGAGTCTGTTTTCATGACTTGTAGTCAACTCTTCTAGTATTTTCTGCTGAAGCTCATGTAATGTATTGAATCTTTTATGAATTCCTCAAACCATAAGATAAGACTCGGGACTGCCAACACAGCCATCAGAGGATACAACCTTCCTTATCCTATCTCAAACCATCAAATTCAATCCTGGCGCAAACTTTCCTGAAACTTTGCAGCTCATGTTACATGAACCGCTGGTGGTATTGCTGACTTCTTTACCATGACATACAAGTCTGGAACGCATACGAAACTATAAGTGTTTAATATACCTTCCTTTGTCCGGTTAGTTACTGGACAAATTGATATACCTTGACTTTGAACCCTGAGCCAGACAAATCGACTGTAATCTACCCAGGCCTCATCTGTATTCGTCAGTCAGTACCATATGGTTTAGAAGCGCTTATTGCAAAATCTGCGATGATATATCCACGCGTATGAGCTTACGAGAGAACATCATGGTGAATTGACAGCCATGATGAGATCCATAGGGATTTTTGAAGTGTATCGAGTCCTCATGCTGGCTGAGAGTTGAAGCTTACCTCGATCTTGCCTATATCCTCCTTAAATGTATTGCGCATTGCCAAAATAGATAAGCTTTCACGCATCGGAGAAGTAGACTCAACAGCTGAAACTGAACTCATGACCTTCTGATCAGTCTAGAACGACTGCGGCTTGCGTGGAAGTGCAAGCTAACGATATGGAGGCGCTGGCGTGATGCAAGTCCCTGATCCGGGCTAGTGGATTTCTGCGATCAAAAATACTTCTTCTTGTACGTAAAATAGGCTTAAGAGGAAGTACCGTCTATATTAAGCTCAAGATCAAAATCGCCGGCTCAGCTCCCATATCTGCGCTACTGGAAGTCTGGTACCAAATTAGACAACGTTCTGAGTCCGTGACTGGTTATTTTAGAGGCACAATACCCAGTAGGTTTGCCACTAAGTCAACATCTTGCATTGACTATTGTCGATAGATCACTACTTTATCAATAGTCGGCCGAAATGGGCTCAAGGACGATCTTGGAAACCCAATCGAGGGGTTCAGCTGCTCAGTAGATGCCATACTGAGACAGATCAACTGGTTCTGGATTGTCTTGTACTGGTCTGGATCATGAGGCCTCTTTTGATCTGTTAGATATAAAACCTGGGTACCGCGAGGTTATTCGAAGAGCCCACTCATTCAAACTTCTTTCTGACCCTTTCTTGCACTTTGACCTTGGAATATAGGATCTCCGTGGGAAGTCTCATAACAATAAATCTTTCAGATCGTTGTCTCCTCTCTACTCCAACCATGCCTGCTCCTCCTCGCCCCAGCCGTGGCAGACCCCCCGCCTTTTCCAAACAGGACGAGGATCTCTGGAAGGCCTACACCAAAGCACTCCAGACAAAGTTCTTTAGCAATCTCGACACAAAGAATGAGATTTTCTATGCTGCTCCCATCGGGATGATGGGCATTCCTGCTGGTGCCAATATCCCTCAGGAAATCACCAATAAAGGAGTTTACGACATTGGCGATGCTGTCATGCAATTGGACGCTCCTGTATTCGATGCTGGGAGCAAGAAGTACTCTCAACGGCTTCAAGAGTAAGACGACCTTCACGATATTAAACACAATGATGTCTAACATGAACTGTAGAGTTCTGGGGGCTGTAAGACTCGGGCAGAATCGGGATCTGGGTGCCGAGAAACGAATGAACGACATCCAAGCAAAAGTCAGAAGATTAAATACGGAGTATGCAGAGTTGAGCAAGAAAGCGATGGAAAGTTACGCGGCCGACGAAGATAAAGACAACATGCCTTTCGGAAAGTGGGTTCCAATGAACGTAAGATAATGGTCCATTCCATCGAACCCTTCATATCCCATAAAAATATGTTAACCACCTATGGGGCATACAGTACCCGAATTTTGTCGCTCTATCTCATGAGAAGCAATCCGCTGTTGCAACTGAAGCATCTCTGCGTGCTCAGATTGCCGGACCTGGCGCTGCCCAGCTCAACATGCAGAGGCAGAGGCTGTTCAGCGCTTGTGAACCGGATAAGACGAATCCTGGCCTCAACATGCCATGTGCCCCAAGCTTTGGCATCATTGTCAGCGGGTCTTCTGATATTCCTCAGCAAAACATTGGATTTTCGAGACCTACCTATACCATTGAGAACTCTTACAGAGACACAGTAGGTAGCTGGATCAGGGACGCCGGTGGTGAGAACAAGCTGAACTTAACTTTCAACATCAATGATGCAAAGTCAGAGAATTGGGACAAGTTTGGTTTTGTCAATGTCAACGCCAATTCACGATTCACATATTTCTTCAGGGCGAGCTACACTCAGGATCATCAGATGAAGGAGGAATACATCATGGCTCAGGAGGCTGGCTCTGAAGTCTCAGTGCAGCTGTCAGCGACCGAAGCTGGCGTCTTTACCATCAAGCCAGGTGATTGGGATGTGCCCAATACCATGGAGGAGTACAGGGACTTTCGACCCGAAATAGCTCGTGAGGTCGGCCCTGCGGCCAGAGTCGACCAAGTCATTCTGGCTTACAAGGTTACCATGAAGCTGTCCTTGCAAGCCAGTGTCGCCGAGCGTGTCTATGATATAACTCAAAAGGCCAAGAGTACTGGCGGATTAGTGAGCTTCTTTGGGTTGGAGGTCAAATTTGGCAGAGGAAGCAAGGACGAGGTCAACATTTCTGGCTCGTCTATTGAGATCCGCAAGGATCTTGGCTATCCTGTCCTAATGGGCGTGAAGGGCAAGAAACTTCCAGCTGGCCGCTAGTAGGATATGTATAAGCACTAAGCGGACTGTTGAAGTGAAATGTCAAACTTCTGAGAAGAAGGCTTTTGTTAGGTATTATGTAGGGGAATGAATACAAATGATCCTAAATAAAGATTCAATAACATGATATGTGACGTTGGACGCATTAGGTAACAAGTTTTGTGTTATCTTAGTGCTTTCGCCAGTGACGTGTTTCGCTGAGTCAGGATCACGCCTCGACGTATGAGTCAATCAGCAAATACTGCAGATGGGAAACAGTCTGATCTTGAGCTGGTCAAAATTAAAATTACCCAAAAATACTTCAGTTCCCCGCGACCACATGGAGGGGCAAGACCTTCTTCAGCAGCTCGAGAACACAGCTTTCACCTGCTCATCTCTCGTACCTTTGAGCGGTGGCAGCGCCAACTATGTCTATCGAGGCATTCTTATGCATACGATGCCCGCCAGAGACGATGTTTTGGATATGGAGAGTGTTATCGTGAAATATTCACTTGGTCATGTACCAGGAAATGCTGGGTTCAAACTCGATCTATCACGCTGTGTATGTCCACATCTGATCTCCTCTCCCATCTAACCCAAAGAGCCGATGTGCATAAGCTAGATAATGGCTGCCCACTGACCTCGTTCCCTATGTAGTCTATCGAGGATAACGCACTGGAGTACTTGAATCAGTCATCGCTGGTGCCTATGAAAGTCAAGATCCCTGTTACTTATTTTCTAGATCTCAATGCTCATAGAGGCATTGCGATACAACAAGACTTCCGCCATTCGACGGACATAGCATCTCTCATACGCTCGACAGAGCTGAGTGGTTTGTGGACGCAATTTCAGGCATTGTCCACCAGTCAAGAGGTCGGAAACTGGTTGCGTTACTTCCACGAATGGGCCTTAGAACCTCAACAAGCAGACTTCTGAAGCAAGGTTGGCTGCAACGAGCCCATGCAAAGGCTCAAGCACAAGGTTACCTATGGCGCATTCATCGAAGTCTTGAAGAACTTTCCCGATATCCTGCAAAAGAATATTAGAGTTCTTGAAAGGGTCGAAGAACGAGCAGAACTCGAGCTTCATGATCTGACTCGCGGTAAGGATGGGCCAGATCGAGGTATGATTCATGGAGATTGCTGGATGGGGAAGTGAGTTATAGAGACCCATAGAGCCAGCGTTCGCAGCCAGCCTGATTTCCAACCAGTGTTCTACTATCGAAATATCCTCCAACTCCAATGGGCCGTGATACCGCTACAGACATCATCTTTATTGACTGGGAAATGTGCCAATTTGGCCATCGTGCATATGACCTGGGGCATATGATAGGTGATCTATATGAGGCGTATCATTTTCACGACTCTCATATCGCTTTGACAATGATCAGAGGGTTCATTGACGGTTATGGGAAGATCGACGACGAAATGGCTTTCCGAACGGCTATTCACACTGGTATGCAGATTCTGGGCTGGTACAATCGTCGTGCCCCATCGGATGCCGTGAAAGGGACCGCAGAACAGATTTTGAGTGCAGCAAAGATCTCAGCAGCAAAGATCTCAGCGGACTTTATTCTTAATGGCTGGGAGCGGGAAAGGCAGTGGTTTCAAGGTACCCCATTAGCACCCTTGTTCCATTCGGGCATATAAACAGCCTCATCAGTTACATCGTATGCACAAGCGACTAGAGAAATCGTGTGCCTCTGCCTAGCGACGTCATGTCATTTGAAGCTTCTATTGAGTAATCATTGGCTTATCTTTCCTTTCACAGCTGATCATTCTCCCTCTATGAATGTTGTAAGACGGCGCAGTCCTGCTCGCGCAATGAACCCAACACGGTTTAGCGCCGTATTCCAGTGGCACTGCTCTGTGACAGCCTCCACCTCGATCAATGGTCCCCATTGGGAATAACCTCATGTAAGAAGCCCAACATGCGACAGAGGGTTATGTATAAGACAAGTGCTGTGCCCAGATCAGATGCATCGAACAAACAATTCCAAGAGTTGATTTCGTCGGCATAAAATCTTTTACATATTACATCCTCGCTACTCAGTCAGAATGTATACTCATCAGCTTGCCTATCAACAACAGGACGTACCAGTGGAATTACCAGCTGAAACAATTCCTCAACACGATTACATATACCAGCCGAGCGACCATATCTACCTTCCACAAGTACTATCCCCTTCGCCTCCCATGGAAAGACCAACGCTATCTCCATCACGCCCCATTCTCATCCCTTCAACCTCAATCACTGGGTCGCTGGAGGTAACTCCGCCGTACCACCGAGCTTATCCTCCCATTCTGAACTCCTATGGAATCTCTTCAAAAGAGTTCATGGCTGTCATTGACGCACTCAACATCGCTCTCGCCGAACCAGCGCCGTTTAAAGCAATGGAGGTCGCAGGCGATGGTCTCGGCTTTGTCCCCAATGAAATAGCCCAAGGCGTTTCTTTAGGTCTTGGATTAGCTGCGGGTACTGGAACTGCTGCGACCGCATATTTTCGGGAGAGAAAAGTACTCGAGAGAGTAAATCGTGATATCTTCGCACCAAAGGGCTTGGTGATGAAAACCATCAAGGATGAGGAAGCGATGCAACGACTCAACACTACAGCCAAGAGTCTCGATCCACTACAGCGACTACAAGAAATCGCATCACATGTTGAAGTTTTGTGTTTTGACCGTTGAACCACCGATCAGACACTCTAATATGCTAGATCGCATCAGCGCAAAACAAGCTGCCATCAAACAAGCCGGCAAGGAGAAGAAAAAACACAAAAAGGAAGAAAGACGTCTCCACAAGCGCGAAAAGGCAGCTGACAAGTTTGATCGCTCTGTTGACTCTATCGATGAGCAGTATAACTCCGACGTTGAAAGTCGGATTGAGATCGAGGCCAAGATCGCGAGGTTGGAGGATAGGATCGCGGAGATCAACATCAAAGCAGAGGAGAAGCTCATGGAGTCAAGTGAGAAGAAAGTTGGCGAGATTGAAAAGAGACGAAGAAAAGACTTGGAAGAGGTTGAGAAGGACCGGGCTAGGTTGATGGAGAAGCATGGCAAGGCTATTGCTAAGGTGAATAAGAAGGCTGAGAAGAAGGACGAGAAGGATGAGAAGAAGGTGGCTAAACTGGAATGGATCATGATTCGAACTATTTAGAATATTCCCTTGATATCACTATATGTGTACGTATTATTTGATTAGAATTACGTTCGATGTCTTCCATTCTCGTTTTCTCCCGATCTCAAATCCATGCGTCCCAGCAATGACCCCGTTCATGATCTCTTCAGCCCCCTTCTCCTCCACACTGCCCTTTTCGAAGTTCATACTTGCTATTTGCAGAGGGAATATGAACAATAATGACTCGGTGCTGTGTGACTCGTGTCCAAGACACGACGCTGCCAGTTGGCATATCTCAATGGCAATTGCCTTCCTAACTACCTTTCGATCTTCGAGAAGAGCTGGGATTTCGGCCACTAGAGGAATGTTGAAGAAGGTACAGAGGCCTGTCATGCACAGTATTATTGTTCTTTGTAATGCAAGAAGGGCTTTGTGTCTGGCCGGCTGCGAAGTGCTGTCTTGTGTTGAAGTGAGAGGCGAGCCAGCGAGAGGCCGAGGGTGCTGATAGAACTGCTCCCAGTCTTCTAGATTGGACAACGTAGTCTCGACTCGCTGTCGAAGCTCTTCGAAGGATTCGTTGTCAACTTCACCTCCCTCTACCCGATCCATGTCATGCAACAGGCCGGGAACGCGGGCAAAGATGTCGTGCAATGTATCACTAGCTGTTTTGGGTACGGTCGACGGCCAGGGGACGGTCTGCCACTCTGGGAGTGTGAGATAGCAGTGCTTTCTGTTTATCAGTGCGCATAATATCTATGCCAGTCAGCGATGGTCCATTCTAGGAGAAGCGTTGCATACGATCTCGAACCGGCACTGTCTGAGGAGTTCCCTTTCCACGACTGTCTGGTGTCTCCATGGTCCTCTTAGCTTGACCTTCGACGAACGGTTTAGTAAGGACTCAGTTATGGTGACGAATCTCAGAACTTACCAGCTGAGTTATCCCTTCGTAGTGCTTCAACCATCCTGTCTTGTCCGTAAACACGATATTCTCAAACATGCACAGACAAATTACACTCGCAAGCGTGTCCCATTCTAGAACAGCAGTCGAACTCACCAGATCAAGTTGCACTCTGTTCAAGGCCTTCACGTACTCTCTACTCCCGAGGTCAAAGATTCGCTTGTCACTGTTTGTTTTGCCAAAGTACACTGCTGCTAATGCTCGCACTGCAAGACTTCGCGTAGAATCTGACAATGTGATGCATTCGACATTGGCCATCAAGGGCGTAACTTCATCGATGCGCGATAGCAGGTGAGCATGAATTACGGCATCTTGATCCAGTAGCAGTGGCGGCGGATGCCAGACCTGCCTTTCAGTGGTCTGGGAAGAAGTGTTGGCCAGTTGAACCTGGAGCTGGTTATCCTTAACAGGCGATTTGTCTTTCGCGAATCGCGTTGTCTCATCAACAAACTCGCCGTATGTTACATAGCCTTCACAAGCTATCCCAGCTTTCTCACATCGCTGACAGTGCGGCTTGCTTTGATCTACAATGAGCGTCAGTGAGCGCGTTTCTTAAAGCGACATCCATAAAGACGATACCGCATTTTACGCGTCTTCGCTTGCATGTTCTACACGCTTTACTGCGACCTCCACGATTGACCATGACGATGTGTTTGGGCGTGTTCAAGCTGACTATCCATCGACGCGCTCAGGATGAAATGAGGGGACATGTCAGATGGGATTTGCCAAGATTGCGCCACAGAAGAGTCGTCATCATCCTTGGTTTGAGGATGGCGCAGTGATAGCCAGCTCATGGCTTAAATATCTTGGCCTTCTAGATTTAGGAGAGCTAGAGAAGCATTGTCTTGGTTTGCGGCCGCAGGCACTGGCAGATTCGCATAAAATGAGGCGCGTCATGGGGGACCGAGACGCGTCTTAATTGGCTTCACTTCCTGCGGCACAACACAATTGAGGCCGCGGACACCGAAAACTATCAAGTAGAACAAGAGTACCAGGTATATCAGTGTCATTTATTTTTCAGTATCCAGCAGGAATAGGATTGAGTGGCTGTGTTGTCCGAGTCTCAAATAAATTGTTCTTCCTGAGCCAGCAGTGATAAGTAAATATAGTCCAAGGCTGATTTAGGACCAGAAAGACAGCTGCACAGAGAATCCTTATGAACTTTGCCATAAAAGAGCAGGCCACTATATTTCGCAGTAGTGATTGAATGATCTTCCATTGATCTTCCAGTCGAATTTATGTCCAGATCTAAGATTTTGATCTTGTCCATCTCATCCTCAGCCCTACCCTACGGCCCCCAAATCACGAACCAACTAACGGTGACTCCCAACGCTGATACCGTCCCCCTCCCTCTCCTTTCCGCCCCGCCGCCCTGTTTTATCCCCTGTAGTTCATTACGGTCCCACCAATGACCACCAGCTGCCAAGTTTTTAGGCACGTCCTTCCAATCCATCACAGCCAGAGCATCCATTTCATCATCCCTGCCAAGCCATCACTGGAAATTAAGCAATGAATCCGACTGCGGGGCTCACAACCTCCATTGTTTCACTCAACACCGGGATCATGATCACACAGTCAATGACAATTCGATTCAATTCAATTCAGTTCAGTTCAATCAATTCTCTAGATGCCCTTCCATGTTCTACCGCAACTCCAAGTAATCCTGAATTATCCACAGGTGATGGGTATGGTGTGCTGTAATACAACTGCAAAATTAATGATGCCACTCTATCCGTATTACCAATTACATTGTTTCTTTCTGTTCGTGTTCTCGTCATTGCGCGTGCTTTTTGATGCTGCTCCGATACCCTGGTGTCGCCCCTTGGCAGAAATAGTGGTCCAGCACCAACTCCTCTGCCTTGATGTCCAACCATCCAGGCGACGAGTCGCCAATGCCAAAGCTTAGCCAGATCTCGTCGTCCAAGTACCCGTGGCTTCTCTGCGCGGGTTGATCGCCGTGATACACCATGCTTCCTGTCCAAATGTATCTGCTGTTGGTCTCGCCGTGGTAGGTGAGCTTCTTGCTGACGCTCATCATGTGGTACGGCGCGACGGGCGAGTAGACGACTATCCGATGGTCGTACCATGTGTTTGTATATTGAGGAGGATCGTAGCGCATCTGAACCATGCCCATGAGGACCGTGTTGTTCTCCATCGGCTCGCAAGCACCGCGATTGCAAAGCGTGAGACTGAGCATGGGCGTCGATTGATGCACGCGCTTGTCGGTGAGCATGACGTCGTTCATGCAGGTCTTTGCGGCAGAGTGCCATGTCTTCTTCTCGTTGTCGGGAGGGAAAGGTTCGTCTACGGCCGATTCGAGCTCAGCTTCCATGTCCTGGACAGGCTCGTCGGTCGAGTTGAAGCGGAACAGCTGGCTGGGCTCTACCATGAACATCATCTCGTCATCGTCAGCGCTGAAGGGAGAGTAGACAGGAGCCCAGTTCTTCTCGCGTTGGTATCGGGCGGCGGATTCTTCTCCCTCGGGGGGCTGGCGGCGAAGGAGGACGGGTTTGTCAAATTCGATGCCAGGGAGTTCTTTCGCGTGCTTGCCCATCTGCTTGACGAGCTCGGGCACAGCTGCACGGGCATCGATAATGTACATGCCCTCGCAGAGGTTCTCGTCATTGACCTGGTGGGTGAAGATGAGCATGGGAGTGCCATTCTTCCTCCAGAAGAGCTTCATGTCCTCAGGACCGATGTATTTATCCATGTCGGGCTGGGCCTTGCAGTGATGCTCTGGGCCTTGAGCTTCGGTAAAGTCCTCCACGAGCATCTTATGCCAATCGTTGTCCGCAGTGAGCTCCGGCCGGCCGAATGCATCCCATGTGAGGCTAACGAAGGTGGCGACTTGTTGAGCTCGTCTGTATTTCTTGCCCTTGATATCTTGGTCGACGTGGGGAGCGCGCGCAATGACGAGGAAGTCGTGCTTGCTGCCCTTTGGCAATTCAAGAAGGGTAGGATTCATAATCTTCTGGCCCGTCTTCTTGACATTTATAGAGTTGTAGAAACCCAAGTTATTCCGTGTACTCGTGAGGAGGCGGTAGTCGTTAGTTCGGGAGAGGAGAGGATCGTAGCCGGAATGGGCATTGCCGAATAGTCGGTCGCTCATGGTGAAGGTGAGGATCATGGCGACGAGGAGGGCTGTTGTCGTCACGTAGAGAATGATGCGCCGCGGGTGAGGATGAGGAATGCGAACGCTCGAGAGGCGCACGCTCAAGTTGCGCAAGCCGTTGGGCAAGCGCATGTTGGAAACGCGCATCTTGCAATGAGGGAGCCGCGTCGGCTGGCGAAGAGAATTGGAGCGAAAGACAGAGGAGGCTCAAGCCTCACATCGAGGAACAGAAGAAGACGTGTCTCGATTCGTGCGGCCGCAATCGGGCTCGGCTCGTTTGAATTAGCGGTGGTGCTGGAAGTGCAAGCAGGGAGAGAAAAAGACAGCGCCACGTAGGAAAGAAAAGACGGCAAAAGAGCGGATGGAATAGAAAGATGGAGACAAGGTGAGGCGAAGTGATGACCAGTGTTTGACACGCTGGAATGGAATGATTGGACTTTTTTGCAGGCGAGTGCCCCCCTAAAACAAGCATAAGAAGGGAACCCACGATTTCAACAGACTTTTTTTCTTCTGGTTAAAGGGGAGGGGGGTTACAGTAGTCTACAGGGCCTAGCAGGGGTGAGGGCCACTAAATCTAGAGTTATTTTTCAATGGAAGCTTCGATTCCCTGACATCCTGTTGGTCAATGCGTCATGGACTGTGCCACAATTGGTTGAATCCCTCCAGAGCTCTCCACTGCCGCTGGTACCGCACCCAGTGAAAGAACAGGTTCAGGACATGAGCTTGTTGATCAGTGAGTTCTTTTTAAAACTTGTTTGCGCGTTGCGTCTCAGACATCGGCGATTAAAACACGTGGGGTTCTCTCATCTCAGATCAGACACAATGTTCGTGATATTCAGACATAAGATCTGTCAACTGAGCGCGAAGTCGTTGCACAGAGCGTTCTAGATTTGGGATGCGGAGAAGGCCTGTAATACAGTGCATGAACAACAAATGCTCACGCGGATGGTTGCCATATTGATACTGTATCATATCATCCTTCGCACAGTTGCAACGCCAAGTCTGCTCACGCACCACCAGATAAATCTGTGGAGATTGTCAACCTGGAATTGTAGATTTGCCAAGGTGATCATCCACCTTTTTTCGTCTCTTCTAACATGTAAATCAGCCCTATGGCGAACTCTATTTCTCATGAGTTCTCACCGAGCTCAATGTACCTATTGCTGTCACAGATATGACGAGGCGGTGATGCATACGTCAACACTGCGACATGCTATCAGGCCTGGACTCTTCGTTAAGGCCTTGGCGGCACCAGAAGGATGACTGCCTAAGCGACGACCAAGCATGGCCAGTTCTGTGCGTCTCTTTATGTTGCTTCACCTACCCACTGAACCGTCACAATGATGTACGGGCTAAAGCGAGACGCATCACCCTCAGGCTGAGATCATTCTGCAACTTCCCATTCGAGACGTACCTTGATTTTGTCGCGGGATTCTTGTTTTTGAGCATTTCGTCAGGCCACTGGGTGGTGATGCTCAGAAACACTGATGCGAGGTAAATCGTTCATATCCTTCTCCGGTATTGTGTTTTATAAGGGTGCCTAGCTGCAAAACTCACTTTAATGTAATGTAATTCTATTGCTATGCTGCTTATTTAAATGCAAAACTCGCTTTTTTGAGATATCTTAAAGTCAAGCGTCCACAGATTATGAACGGTCTCTTGATGAAAGATTTTCCTGGAATGGCTGATTGAGGAGTTATGATTCTTCTGTATATGGGTTGCAGCCTCATGTTGAGAGTCTCCCTAGTCCGAAATATCCGATTCAGTGAGTACAGCATGACCTGCAACACTATCTGCTCGTAGGTTCCATGACGTCCCAGCGAAAATAAGTTGTCAGCCGCCTTAATGAACCAATTCAGAGCGGCCTTCACTGAATCCTGCCAGCAAGGACTTGGTGCTGCAATTCTTGGTAGCCACATCATGGACAATGGAAACCGTAACTGATGCGACCCAGTTGAAAATTAACAGGACTCTGGAGGACGACTTCAACTATTGTTGTGATGTTGTACTTGATCTGTAGCATCCACTAGATCCCGGCTGATCGGTATTATGCTCCTTGGCACAGATATCCATGGAATATCACAGTGAGGACCGCGATGCTAGAAAAGACCCCAGTCTGAGGAGTAGAGTATTTATTGAAAGTAGAGTACGTTGATAGTAGTCTAGGCGGTTCCTGATGTGAGCTTTTCCGTTGGAATTTCACGTGGCAAATGGGAAAGCTGGCTCAACAACAATGTTGTTCCAAAGAGGCAGGCTCTTGATGGCTTGGTTCCATGATGAGTGACTCGGAGATTCTTCACAAACATGATCTACTGCTGCGATCGGCCATGGAAAAATAAAACTTTTAATATTAAGGTATCTCTGAGAAGGGAAGCTATTGTTGCAACAGAGTGGACTTCGCGAACGGTTTTGGTAGATGAGGAGATAGTCAACTGAGGCCGAAGCTCTTGACCTTGAGTTAGAAGGTAGAGAGACATGGAGGTCGCGAGGAGCAAGAATGTAGAATAGCAAGTTTCTAGTTCAGCCTCAAGGCAGTGCGAAGGAGGATCTCGTCAACAACCGAAGCCTATAATAAGTCGACGAAATATAAAGCCATTGAAGGATGCACTGAAGACTGTTTAAGGGTGGGCCTTGCTTTAGTGGTTCATATCTTGATGTGACTTATCTCATTAAAAGTCTTAACAGAGCGTGCCGGCTAGAAATACTATTTCAGATTTCAAAGAGACAAGTTGAATTTCTAATCGGAAGTTTGACCAACTACATATGACGCAAACCTTGCTTTCCTACCACTACTACTACTACATCTGCTCTGTGAGTATCATGAAAGTCGGCCACGAAGCACATACCTAACCAGCAAGACTCCTTGAACACACTGGAGATACCAGAGAACTAGCAAACATCTAGTAAATGGGCGAGATAAGCTTGAGGGTTGGAATCACAGCCAGAATCACCATGGTTTTGGGGAGGTGAGTATTGATGCGTGGATGACCCTCTATTGAGTGAGGAAGGGCAAAGAAAGAAAGGGTATCAAAAGACAAGGTAACGGCCCCCTTTCAAAAGAATATCAGACAGCAATACCATCAGTCAAGCATTGAACAGTGTACACATGAGTGAACAGATGTAAGGCAGGATATGAGGCAAAGTCGGCAAAGCCCCATAATGCTTGAGATCAGTGAAGGTTTCGAACTTGCCTAAACAACATGTTTCCTAACTCTTATGAATGTTGATGAGGTTTATGTAATGAACCCTAATGCGAGCAGGTTCAACGTGAGGTGACCAGATAACCAGAAGGGAAGGCCCATATAAATGAGATAAGGAGAATGAAGGAGTTGTAGCCAGAGTGGAGGTGTTGAGTACAAGTCAGCCAGACACAAGCAGTATAGCCATGCGACGTTTTCGGATGCCGTCAAGTATATGAAGTGATGCCACAATTACTTATCTGCCGAAGCTTCAGAGGCCCGCACATCAGGCGACTTGGCATAACAGACGAGTCAAAATCCAGTTACTGGGATGTTGCAAGTGGGATATCTGTATTTGAAAGGACCGCGAGTCAGTGACAGAGAGTCTCTGCGTTACACCTCTATCATCTGCCAGAGGCTCAAGTGAGGATTCTCGAAAAGGAGAAGCCAAGAGAAGAATGAGTTCATCCTGAAAGGCAAACGGTTGTAACTCGTGAGGGGCTTCATGAAACCTTTTACTGATAGTACGGGGACGGCATGCCCGAGAAAATAGAATCTTGGCGAGGTGCCGATTAAGAAATGCCGAGAGAAAGATATTGCCGTGCTTGTTCTTGGCCAAATACCGGGTTATTCTTTGGTCGTTCTCCATAACCCAAAGTTACCTGTCATATCTATCCCACTTCCCGTCAAGCTTTAACTTGTAACCGGTTCTGGGCAGGTCCTTTCTTTGCAATTCCGCTCCGGAGCTACAAGTAATCGCCGCGTGAGATTCTTTGTGCACAAATCTGACCATCACTATAGCATAGTTGACATACAGCGCTATAGGTAGCATCTTATCAGAGGCATGGGGTTTAATTGAGCACTCAAGGGCATCGTTACGTTGCATCTACTATCAGCGGGATTTCCGTAACCGGATGTTAAAGATTATACAGAAGCGGAATGGCTTGACAGGCCGTTGACGGTAGCTATATATATCCTGGTCAATACCCCTGTGCTAGTCTGAAGATCGATTAACTTGACGTTTGACACGTGCTTCAGGGCTGAGCCTTGGCGCAAAACCGAGGCTATGACAACGTCTTTGTAATTACCTGCCTAATTCAAGATAATCGAGTTCATTTAAGGAAGTTCAGTCGATTTGGTCAATGAAGATCTCTCGCAAACGGCAGCTTCCATGCAATAAGTTCTTGAGCATTTGTCGCGATGGCTTCACTCAATCGAGTCGCTTGGCGTCCCTGCTGCGCCGCATCCCTGCTTCATCACCAACGGACCTATAACCGCCAAAGTCGCAAAAGCGAATGAGACCATCAATTATCTGGCAGCCAATGTTTAACCGTGATTCGCCTATCAATCTCGTCCCTTTTTCGCATCGCATTAAACCAAGCAGCCTATAGCATGCCACCAACCCATGTAACCACTCACCTGAGATGTTATTCCCACCGTTAGACACCTTCCCCATTTCGACTAGAGCCATGCATGTGATGGTCGGCATTTGCCGTACTGACAGCTCTAAGGGTTCTGTTGGTCCAGAGCTGAACTGCTAGTGGACTGTTGTGTTATCCCCTCGACTGTGTTAAGGCTCCAGTCGGGTCACTACAGGGATGTCTGACCAATGAAACTGCACAATATAAATGGTACATTATTTCCCACCTAAATTAACCTGTGATAGAAGTCCCAACAATATTTTGAGTTACAAATCGCGACATCACACTGCTTACATCCCCACCTTGATTGATGCCTCCTTTTATTGCTGCTGACCAGCCCCAAAGGCTTCCTTGAGCTCCTTGACCTAGGCCTCCCAAGCTGACAACCCTGACAAGCAACGCAATTACCTTTTTTTCCTCTTTGGACATATTTATGCTGTGCCACAGGCGTAAATTCATCCCCAGCCCGAAATCTCCGCCTTGGCTGACTTTCCTTATAGAATGCTTTAAATAGCTCGTTATAAATGCACCGGCGCCAATCTTTCTGATTTGTATATCGCTTCCAATGAGGCTGGCCGTGGAGTTGCAAAAGGAAGCTATTCACAAGGACCACATCCAACAGGAAGGCCCAAGCAAGAGCCTGCCAAGCGCCGCGGCGAATAGCATGATCGTAGCCCTGATATGCCCTCCTCTGGTCTCCTCGATCCACATGATTCATCTCATCATTATATACAGCAGCTACGGTAGGGATTGATATGAGCTTGACTGGCTCGTCACCAAAAAATCGCTGTATTGGCCGTGCTGTATAAGTCGTTGTTGACGGCCGCTTCCTCCACCGCTCACATCTCTCATCGCCCTTAAACACAGTTGATAGGAATAACACAAGGGCATTATCCTTCCACGCGATTTGATTTACCTATAGTAAGAATAGATAAGTTAATAAGGAAATCGTAGCTAATAGAGTCAAGGCTTTCTACCTGGTTATCTGGGGTAGGGATGACTTTAATCTCGTTGAATTTGAACCCTGATTTCCCTGATTTATCCTTCTTCTTGGCATCAATGAGCTCCTTGAAGATGCCGCAGTTAGGGCGGGCTGTGCCTGTAGCGCCGTGGCCGTGCTGACGGAGAGAGAGAAAGAGGTCTGGCGACGAGAAGAGATTATCCACAAAGACGTGATATATCGAATTCGGCAGTAGATTTATAAG